>OZ024910.1:83939318-84029318 GCA_964017125.1 Flabesymbios commensalis
ATGTATTTGCATTCCGCAAAATGATCTTCTACGCCTGGTAGGCAGGTCGGCAATTCTCTTTTCATCTGCCAGCCTTTTCCTACAACTGGTAGGCAGGTCGGCAAGCCGGCACTTCTCATCTCATCTGCCAGCCTTCTTTTACATCAGGTCGGCAGGTCGACAACCCTCTTTTCATTTGTCAGCATTCTTCTACACCTGGTAGGCAGGTCGGCAGGCCGGCACTTCTCATCTGCCAGCATTCTTCTACACCTGGTAGGCAGGTCGGCAGGCCGGCACTTCTCATCTGCCAGCATTCTTCTACACCTGGTAGGCAGGTCGGCAGGCCGGCACTTCTCATCCATCCGCCTTCCTTCTGCTACACCTGGTTGGCAGGTCGGCAGGCCGGCACTTCTCATCTGCCAGCATTCTTCTACACCTGGTAGGCAGGTCGGCAGGCCGGCACTTCTCATCCATCCGCCTTCCTTTTGCTACACCTGGTAGGCAGGTCGGCAGGCCGGCACTTCTCATCTGCCAGCATTCTTCTACACCTGGTAGGCAGGTCGGCAGGCCGGCACTTCTCATCCATCCGCCTTCTTTCTGCTACACCTGGTTGGCAGGTAGGCAGGCCGGCACTTTTCATCTGGCAGCCTTCTTCTGCATTTGGCAGGCAGGACGGCACTTCTCTTCACATCTAAATACTTTCTTTTAGACCTGGTTGGCAGGTCGGCAGGTTGGCACTTTACATTTGACTGCCCTTTTCTCCATGTGGTAGGCAAGTCGGCACTTCTCTGCTCATTTGACTACCTTATTTTAGACCTGGTTGGCAGGTCGGCACTATTCTTCTCATATGACTGCCTTCTTCTACATGTGGTAGGCAGGTCGGCACTTCTCATCTGCCCGTCTTCTTCTATATCTGGTCGGCAGGTCGGCACTTTTCTTCAATGAATTACTGTGTGATTGTTTGATCAATTATTTTTATGTTATTCTATAATTACATATTTACATCTCATTTGAATAATTCCTTAGCGTGTGGATTTAAACGCATGTCTTTCTAGGTGAATTTATCATTTAAATAGGGTTACCCTCACATTTTAAATGAAATTGTTGGTCTCTGCGTACACTGACCACCAGCATAGAAAACCACAGCCACTGACCTGCCTGCCTTCTTCTTCACCTGGTAGGCAGGTCGGTACTTCTCATCTCATCTGCCAGCGTTCTTCTACATGTGGTGGGCAGGTCGGCAGGTCAGCACTTCTCTTGTCATATGATCGACTGCCTTCCTCTACATGTGGTGGGCAGGTCGGCAGGTAGGTTGTTGGAAGTGCCAATTAAATCATATTCAAACATTTAGCCCCTCAGGCGTGATTGGCAGTAGAAGAGTTAAAGCACCTTATTTTATACCTGTTTCTATGACATAGCGAACGGTAATAATTTAAGCATCATTTTAATTCTATATGTGACCCGTCATACTAAAGGGTAGAAAGGTCAAAATATTGATTTGCTACAAGATTTGATATCCTCGCCTTTCCTGTTTCATCAGCTGAAAGTAGTTTAGAATTTTTTTTATTACTTTTGATTTATGCCATTTTAGGCTTTTTAATTGTATCAATGTCGTATGTTATTCTACCATCTAATTTAAATAACAACTGAATGACGGCGGTGATTGGCTAATCTCGTCATGTGACAGGCTGAACTACTCTTTCATTGATCGGGGGTAGAGTGCAATACTAGGTCCAAAATGGCTGTAGGCGCGCCTGGCTTGAAATCCAATGGCAAAGATGCGATTTTGAGTGTTGTTAACACGTTTTACGTTGTCCAGCAAGGAGTCACATCGCATTGAAAAATCTATGTTTCAATATAATATTGTTTGAGGTATTTTAATAAAATGACTGGACTAGAATACATGTTGCCAGTAGCCACTTCTCATCCCGTTGTTTTTGGTACAATTATCCCATTTATATAGCGTGTGTGTAAAATTGTGTTCACATGTGGTAGGCAGGTCGGCAGGTCGGCAGGTTGGAGCATCTCTTCTCATGCCTACCTTCTTTTACATCTGTTAGACAGGTCGGCAGTCCGGCACTTGTCTTCTCATCTGACTACCTTCTTTTAGACCTGGTATAGGGAGGTCGGCAGGTTAGCACTTCACATCTGACTGCCTTCTTCTACATGTGGTAGGCAGGCCGGCACGTCTCTTCTCATATGACTGCCTTTTTTTACACCTGGTAGGCAGGTCGGCTGGTCGGCACTTTTCATCTACTTGCTTTTTTCTACACCTGGTAGGCTGGTCGTAGGGTCTGCACTTGTCTTGTCATATGACTGTCTTTTTCTACATCTGGTAGGCAGGTCGGCACTTCTCTTACCATATGACTGCCTTCCTCTACATGTGGTCGGCAGGTCTGCACTTCTCTTCTTATGTGACTGCCTTCTTTTAAACCTGGTAGGCAGGTCGGCACTTCTCATATACCAGCCTTCTTCTACACCTGGTAGGCACGTCGTAAGGTCGGCACTTATATGACTGCCTTCTTCTACACCTGGTAGGCTGGTCGGCACTTATATTCTCATCTGCCAGCCTTCTTTTACATGTGGTAGGCAGGCCGGCACTTCTCTTCTCATATGACTACCTTCTTCTACATGTGGCCGGCAGGTTGGCACTTCTCTTCTCATCTGACTACCTTCTTTTAGATCAGGTAGGCAGGTCGGCAGGTCGGCACTTCACATCTTACTGCCTTCTTTTACATGTGGTCGGCAGGTCGGCACTTCTCTTCTCATATGACTACCTTCTTCTACATGTGGCCGGCAGGTTGGCACTTCTCTTCTCATCTGACTACCTTCTTTTAGATCAGGTAGGCAGGTCAGCAGGTCGGCACTTCACATCTTACTGCCTTCTTTTACATGTGGTCGGCAGGTCGGCACTTATCTTCTCATATGACTACCTTCTTCTACATGTGGCCGGCAGGTTGGCACTTCTCTTCTCATCTGACTACCTTCTTTTAGATCAGGTAGGCAGGTCAGCAGGTCGGCACTTCACATCTTACTGCCTTCTTTTACATGTGGTCGGCAGGTCGGCACTTATCTTCTCATTTGACTGCCTTCTTTTACACCTGGTGGGCAGGTCGACAGGACGTCAGTTCTCATCTGCCAGCCTTCTTCTACACCTGGTAGGCAGGTCGGCAAGCCGGCACTTCTGACCTGCCTGCCTTCTTCTACACTTGGTAGGCAGTCTGTAGGCCTAATCATTGCCATTAGTAAAGCTCCCGAAATTCGGGTGCGTGTACGATCGATTCCGCAAGGAATTACTGTGTGATTGTTTGATCCATTATTTTTATGTTATATCATTATTACATATTTACATCCCATTTGAATAATGTCTTAACGTGGGGATTTAAACGCATGTCTTTCTAGGTGAATTTATCATTTAAATAGAGTTACCCTCACATTTTGAATGAAATTGGTGGTCTCAGCGTACACTGACCACCAGCATAGGAAACCACAGCTTTTTCTATGTTGTCCAGTTCTGACGTTGAATCAAGTTGTTTACGTCAAGCTAGCAAGTCAGTACTTCTCTTCAGCCAGCCTTCTTCTACATCTGGTACAGGTAGGCAGGTTTGAACTTGTCTTCTCATTTGCCAGCCTTCTTCTACATGTGGTAGGCAGGTTTGAACTTGTCTTCTCATTTGCCAGCCGTCTTCTACATGTGGTAGGCAGGTCTGCCCTTCTCTTCACATATGACTGCCTTCTTCTACACCTGGTAGGCAGGTCGGCAGGTCGACACTTCTCTTCTCGTATGACTGCCTTCTTCTACATGTGGTCGGCAGGTCGACAGGTCGGCACTTCTCTTCAGATTTGACTGCCTTCTTCTACATGTGGTCGGCATGTCGGCACTACACTTCTCATCTGCCAGCCTTCTTCTAAACTTGATAGGCAGGTTGGCAGGTCGGCACTTCTCTTCTTTCACCCTATTTCTAAACTTAGTAGGCAGGTCGGCATCTGCCCGAGATAGCACTCCAAGGGTTAATAGAGGAATTTGGAAATCAGTGTGAAACCGTCTATTTACGGGCCTAGCACTCCAAGGGTTAATAGAGGAATCTGAAGGTCAAAGCGGCTATATACGGACCTAGCACTCCAAGGGTTATTAGAGGAATCTGGAGGTTAAACCGTTTATATACGGACCTAGCACTCCAAGGGTTATTAGAGGAATCTGGAGGTTAAACCGTCTATATAAGGGCCTAGCAATCCAAAGGTTAATACAGGAATCTGTAGGTTAAACCGTTTATATACGGCCCTAGCACTCCAAGGGTTAATAGGGGAATCTGGAGGTTAAACCGTCTATATACGGGCCTAGCACTCCAAGGGTTAATAGAGGAATCTGGAGGTTAAACCGTCTACATACGGGTCTAGCACTCCAAGGGTTAATACAGGAATCTGGAGGTTAAACCGTCTATATACGGCCCTAGCACTCCAAGGGTTAATAGGGGAATCTGGAGGTTAAACCGTCTATATACGGGCCTAGCACTCCAAGGGTTAATAGGGGAATCTGGAGGTTAAACCGTCTATATACGGGCCTAGCACTCCAAGGGTTAATAGAGGAATCTGGAGGTTAAACCGTCTACATACGGGTCTAGCACTCCAAGGGTTAATACAGGAATCTGGAGGTTAAACCGTCTATATACGGGCCTATAGCACTCCAAGGGTTAATAGAGGAATCTGGAGGTTAAACCGTCTATATACGGCCCTAGCACTCCAAGGGTTAATAGAGGAATCTGGAGGTTAAACCGTCTATATACGGCCCTAGCACTCCAAGGGTTAATAGAGGAATCTGGAGGTTAAACCGTCTATATACGGCCCTAGCACTCCAAGGGTTAATAGAGGAATCTGGAGGTTAAACCGTCTATATACGGCCCTAGCACTCCAAGGGTTAATAGAGGAATCTGAAGGTTAAACCGTCTATATACGGCTCTAGCACTCCAAGGGTTAATAGAGGAATCTGGAGGTCATTGTAATATGTCCACATAACATGTGTGCTGCTATATAGTCTGTTTCTATTTGTCATATTTTTCGTCATTTGAAGCTGATAATTGTGTTGGCTTTAAATGATCTGATATAAATGATCTGATATAAATGATCTGATTCAAATGATGATATATAAGGTTAACAGTCTAAGTCACTTAACCCTTTCAATCCTGAATTTACCATAGTCATCTTCATCCACTACAAGCCGCGAATTGCTGCCGCAATTCTTGACTTGTAGTGGATGAGGAAGATTTGATGTGGTTTAAAAATTAAAGAAAATTACCACGTATTGGTAAACCAGTTTCATGGAAATTTTCGTTCTAAAACCCTTAGTTGTAGGAAAATTAAATCTGTTCTCAGGGATGTAAAATGATGCTTTAATTTATCGTGGGGGCTACAAGGGTTAAAGTGTCTTTTCGTGGGATTAGTGAAATTGAAGTCACAACAAAAATTAGTATTACGTTTAGTTACTGACCACTGGAAGTTGTGAGTCGCTGTAGCGAAACTCAACTTCAAGTTAAATTAGGTTTAAATTAGAAGTTTAGGGGCTAATTCAGAATAAAATTGTATTCTGTTATCTGCCTCAATCCTACTGGCGTCAGATTCTTACATTTAGATAATTAATAAGCAGCAGAAAAAAAACACGCTGGAATATTATAACAAGATAATGGGAATGACACCATAAAACAGAATAACGTGCCGTTCAAGCCCGGAGTGCTATATAAATAACAGGATAATTACTGTGGAGGGTTCTGAGCAAATACCTCAGGATGAGAATGAAATAAAACATATAATTAAATTAGACACTTCCTCATCCGAGAACAGTGAATAACATAATTAACTTGGTATTGTAGCAACACGTGTTTCATTAATTTAATTTAAAAACTGCCCGTTTGTATCCAGAATAATTATGCTTGTTCGAAGACGTAATTGATGCGTTAAAACTAATAGAACAGAAACAGTTATTATGATGTGCCAGAAAATGCTTAATAATTAGCGACACATCACGGAAATGCCAGATCCGAATCTGTTAACAATTTATTGCAGTTTGACATAATTTTCATGCTGGATTTTCTAGGCTAGAAATCGTGTTATTTTGACTGATTGTAGTGATGGAGTTTGGCCAACTATTATGGCAACAGTCATGTTTTTTTGTTGTTTTTTCGATGTGAGTTAACGACCCCCTGATCACAGCAAATGATCGTATCTATTACTTGGCAGAGTGGCAGATACGGCTTATCACCATACTTCTTTGAAGATATCGTCATATGAACACCGGCGACGTATATCCCTTGGTCTCCTCTGTCCCGGGAAGTAGGATGGCTACCACAGGAAGTCATGCCGGCGCATGCGCGGTCAGCTTTACAGCTTCCGCCGGAACCGCATCACATTTCACTCATGATCGGTGAAAAGATCACACCGCGCTACAAAGTAGTGCGGCTGGCGCCTAATTGCCTAATATTAAAAGTGCTGACGTTGACAGTTTTACATATGGGAAATGCCTAGTAACCATGGTAACATATACAGACGACACGTTGGCAACTAAATTGTAATAATCCACATCAGTTTCCGAATCATTGCAAAAAGTTAATGCGGCTGGACACTCGAGCCGTGGCTAGGAGAGGTTAATACGGCTGATATCGATGCATTCTGACCTCAGAGATTATATCTCTGATACCATATGCCGATTTTGCCGTAAGCACGCATGGCGATTAACCTGATGTATCAGCCATTACCACGTGAGATTCAGGTTTTGAATAACCATTCCTATAACCACGGAACTATTTAGATGTTCGCATGGACTGATTATTGATCATTTTTTCACTATTTCACTCTATTCAGTTATGGATCAATTGAGCCATCATAATTCGCATGTCATTCAGTAATTTTCATTTGCCAATGTTTTGAACCCGATTGAAAATTATGTCAGAAAACAATAACATAAACCTTCTCACAGCAGCGCGTAGGTAGATGAAGTAATCCCTTGATGTTTTTCTATTTCTCTGTGAATAAAAAACTCATACGTGGCGGAGTAGTGGTCTTTTATATTCGCCATATATATCTAGGACACACAAGCGTGTTTATAAGCTTACAGTTAGTATAACAACAAAACTGCTCGAAATGAGCAGTTTCTGCTAAAACATGGCGTCTGCTTACAGAGATGCAGCGGGGGTTTACCTGAGCGACATCTATGTGGGGAGAATGATATCGATGCTGAGGGAGACGAGCCTCGTGTACACCAATGTGCAATGATGCGGGCGCATTTCAAAAACTTTGTCTATATTCCGGTTAGTAACATAGACAGACTAAATTATTTTTCTGGTCGTGCACAAGCGCAGTAATGTGCCTGCCTGCCTGCCTGCCTGCCTGCCTGCCTGCCTGCCTGCCTGCCTGCCTGCCTGCCTGCCTGACTGACTGACTGACTGACTGACTCACTCACTCACTCGCTCACTCACTCACTCACTCACTCACTCACTCACTCACTCACTCTCTCACTCACTCACTCACTCACAATCACTCAATCACTCACTCACTCATTCAATCACTCGCTGTATATTGATAATTCACAATAGATTCAGATGTATTTGTGAGTCATGTGCTAAATAGTATGATATTCTTTCTGTGATATTAAGTGATGGATCCACATAATTGAACAAACCGTTTAATTAAAATTTGAATGTTTCTCATGCAAAACATTAGCATAATTACTTGTTTTTGATGAATCTGCTTAATTTAATAATGGGTCTTGTTTAGCTAATGTAATTAACAAATCGCGTGTTTTTATTGTGATCATTATTCATGCTTAACGGCCTTGGTCTCGGCATAATTGAAAAATTTAATAATAATTTAAAATTTAACCTATTAGCTTCCATGTATTAACTCCCAGGTATTAATCTCTAAAACATCAGATAGAGTAAAATTAGAAAATCTGTGGCCTGTATTCTCGTACAAGTTACGATATATCGTAGGCTTCGGATTGGTCGAGATGGTCATATTTATCAGACGCGCTATGGCAAAACTCAAATGAATGGAGTTTCAGGCCACCTTTGTGCACATATAGGCTAGCTTGGGCCAGGAGTACCTCCTGAGGATGGTGAGATGAATGAGATGATACTGCCCTCCAGACACATGATTCGAAATTCGAGCCCTGACGGTTTGAGGTAAGAGGTTCGATCCCGCGATCTCCAGCTTTTCAAGCAGGCAGCGAAAACCACCGCACCAGAGCCCTCATCACGCGGGGCGGGGGCCCTAGGGTAATGGTTAGCACCGCTGCCTTTCACGCCAGAGTCCGGGGTTCGGTTCCCGGTCTCGGCGGTTTGAAAGAAACAAAATTGTTTCTTCCCCATCCACGTGTGAAAGTTAGTATTGTGGGGAGCCTCCGTGACCGAGAGATAGCGTGCTCGGCCTCAGACCGCCAGGGCTCGAATTTCGAATCCTGTGTCTGGAGGACAGTGTCATCTCAATAATCTCACCATCCTCAGGAGGTTCTCCTGGCCCAGTTTAGCCTATATGTGCACAAAGGTGGCCTAAAGCCCGATTCATTTCATCACGCGATATGGCACTGAGAAGGGAGAAAACTATATCAAAACTAAAACGTATTTATCTTCTCTTGCAGTGATCCATACACCGAGCATTAAGGTGTGTTTATATATACCACGTAGGCTATGTATTTTATATATTATTTTTCGTGTATACCAAAACGATGTACTGCATTGTATGGTATAAAATGTATTGATTGATTGATTAAATTTAATTTGAAATATTAAATGATCGTGTCTGTTTTTGTCACTTGTAACGGTTAATAAAGGGCGGGAATGTGATAATATGAATTAATAAATGATCCACATTTTGCCGCTCCCTTAATAAATGAATTGACGAATGAATGAATGAATGATTGAATGAATGAATGAATGAATGAATGAATGAATGAATGAATGAATGAATGAATGAATGATACACATGGTACATATAGGGTTTAAATATTTCACTAAAAGGCAAATCAACTCTAATACATTAATCAATGCTTAATGCGATCAGCCGAGCTTTATTTGTCTGAGAAATCAATGGAATGTCTGCTGTTTCTCAATGTAATTCCAATCTCGGTTCACGTATTGAAATATTAGATTAGTGAATGATTTTGATAAACTGGTTTTAGTGCAACTAGTAACTAAATCAACTAATATTTTAATGTTTTGGAGGCATCACTTGTTTTTTATTTCGGCTTTCCTTGATAAACTATATCAAATGTTCATTTTCTAATACTGGAGCATTGAAGTAAAAGTTACTTAGTTTTTAAGCCATTAAGTGCTTTAAGTGCACTCGAGTTATTTCACAGCACGAATATTGACTGAAATTAATACACAAACGAGCTGATTTAGATTTCAAATTAGCCACTAATTGTGCGTTCTAACATGTCAGTTCCAATTTAAATTCGGGTTTTTTTCATTTATCCAAAGCTAGAAATGACATCTGCATTAATAATCTCAGAATAAATGCCTCAACCCTTTAACTTTTACAAGGCTGATATATTGCTGTATAAACCATGGAGAAAAAAGGGTGTTTTTTCAATTTGAAATCATAACATATGTCTAAGTGAGCTCCGCTTCATTTGAATACCTACGGTCAATATATATATTTTAATTCTTTTAGTGCGGGGACGTCTTTATATTTAAATAAATTAAAGAAATATGGGTAATATTCATCCATTTGAAGTTGTGGATCGCGGTAGCGAGACACAACTTAAAGTGGATGAAAATTTAAATAAATTAACTTGGCAAGATAAGGGTTAGAGTGTTGGCGGATTTTCTGAAATTCCCGGATTTCTCGTAATAGCTGATTTAACATGACGCCTGGTGATCTCGACACAGGCTGATCTCAGCCAGGATAGATATCTCGGCACTGGGTGATTTCACCTGGGATGGAGATATAAGCACAGGTCATCTCACCACAGCTAGTCATGTCACGGCAATTAATTTGTTTTGTGTGATAATCACACACTCTGTATCTAGGGGGGCTGATCCAATAACTTAAGGTAAGGGGGTCAATATTGAATTTGGTTCTCTTCCATAATGTTTTTATTATTTTAGACTTAAAACAATGTTTCAGATAATAAACGGGGGTCTGGAACACCACCGATAATTGTTATAGTGCCAAGCAACAATTTTAGAGTGTTTTTTGTACAATTTAGATTCTAAAAGAGCAGTCAGGAACCCAGGCCACACAATCAAAACGGTAACTGTCAGGACCCCTGCCCCCCCCCCCCCTCAAAACATTAACTACATACTTGAAAACTGTTTTTAGCATTTGATGTATTTTATCAAAGGATTCAATGAAGTATAAGGAATATTCACTTATTTCTTAAGCGCATGTAAATTCCAGATAGATGTCTATTTTATTCCCGTCTCACCATTCCTCGATGACTTCCTGATGGATAGAAATTAAATTCAGATTTTCATGTTTGCTATTTCACCGTAATGTAAGTTAACACGAAACGTCGACCCAATGCTGTTTTAATGTTGGCCCAGCGTCGCGGACGGTGGGCCAGACATGCTTCTTCACAAAGCAAACAGCAGTAACTGCTTACTTTCTAAGTAAGCAGTACTGCTGTTTGTCTTTGAGCTGCAGGATTCTTTCCTGCTATCTAGAAATGGCATACCGACCGCCATACAAAGACAAACAGCAGTAACTGTTTACTTTTTTAGTGAGCAGTTACTGCTGTTTGTCTTTCCACGGCAGATTATCCAGTTACTACAAACGTCCCTATCATGGCACAGACGACTTGCATTTATTAACCACAATAAACAGTGCTCCAAACTGTTCAAATTTCTTAATCCTTACAACGCCGTAATAATTTTCTCTAAACCTTGGAGCCCAAGAGTTTTTCCAATTTGAAATCATCTTAATTGTCTTAGTTAGCTCTTTCTGAGTAATTTGAATACCTATGTTATGGGTCTACGATCATTACAAATAGTTTAATTCTTTCAGTGCGGGGATCGTCTTTATACGTCAAAATCTGACGTCTACAGACGTCAGATTCTGGCGTATAAAGACGGTCCCCGCGCATAAAAGGGCTAACCCCAAATAAACAGTGCTCCAAACTGTTCAAACTCCTTGAAGCACCCATCTGTGTTGATGTGTCGTAATTTTGTGAGCTGTAATTTCGTGTGTTTCATAAAAAATAAATATCTAATTTGATGCATCAAGAATTCCTTTCAAGTAGTTTTTATTGATTTCATCACAATTAATTTTTCGGTCACTTACTCCCCCAGCAAGCATGGGACGTTGGCCCAACGTTGGTTTACAGTTTAGCCAGCGTCGTAGACGGTGGGCCAGCAGTAAACCAACGTTGGGCCAACGTCCCATGTTTCCTGAGTCTCTCTACCTAACGCATTAGAAATGACCGTCAGAAGCTTTCAAGTCAGTGTGAAAATAATAGTCCGCAAATGTGACGCTAATTAGAAACCACCCCCTCCCTTCCTAAAAATGACTCGCCATTTTTACCATCACGATGGAATTTCTGTGAGACGAAAAAGGATAGTTTTTAGGAAAACCCTACCAGCCAGCTTTAGACGTCAGAATTAAAAACAATAATAATGGCTGTTGACCCATAACATAGGTATTCAAAAGAAGCGGACATAGCAACTAAGACATTTATGATGACTTCAAATCGAAAGAAAACCTTTGACCTCCATGTTTTATATAAGCTTTTTTCAGTGTTGTCAGGGTTAGGGGATCTTATGTGCTCTGTTTAACCATGTTTGACCCTGTTCAACCCTGTTTAACCCTGTTCAACCCTGTTTAACCCTGTTTAGCCCTGTTTGCTCACATACTGAGGTCAAGTGCGTTACCTGTTGGTTACCATGGCTTCAGACAACAGACGGATTGGAGAAAAACGTGAAATAACTATCTTGTTTGTTCTGTAACAGTCTCTTTCAGCATCACTCAGCTTTTCCTGCGCGTAAGAGGATATACATAAAAGTGATAATTAGGTTACCATGGCAATACAATCCCGCAGTCTACTCATAAAATCTCTGTAATAGCATCTACCGATCAGATGATGGCACAGAGTTGGCTCAATGCTGTGCTGGCAACAAGTGAAACGTCGCAAACAGCAGTAACTGCTGACTTTCTAAGTCAACAGTTACTGTCATGTTCTTTACATTGTATGACGAAGACAAAAGCAGTAACTGATAACTTTCAAGTGAGCATTTACTTCTCTTCTTACTTCTCCTAGAAACAAAATAAGGCCTGTCAAATGTAGAAGATGGTTTATCCACTATCACTTCATCACCACATTCAAAGAGCATTTCTCCTGGCATGCCCAATGTATCCAGCCCCGTCTCCATACTCTCTAAGCCAGTCTCCATACTCTCTAAGCCAGACATAACACGGTCAGGTTGATTTACAAACACAGTGATCCTCACACCCACCTTGTCGCATCAGGTCTGGCAGTCAGACCACTAGTCTGCCGGTAACAGACAACTGAATAGATGAAGATGCTCACCCCTCCCATCACTGAGACGTGGAGTGGGCAGAGTTGCCACGGTTATGTGGACTATAAACAAACCTTTAAAGTTACTAGATAAGTGTAGGACTCAATAGGTTGGGCCTGTAAACTAAATACTGGGTTCAAAACAAATTAATTTCAACAAATGTTTTGAGCTCGACATTAACTTTAACCTTACAGTGCTGGATCGACTTTAGACGCGCAGAATCTGACGTCTAAAGTCGACTGACGTCAGCTTCTGACGTCTAAGATCGATCCCCGCACTGTAAGAGTAAAATATTTATAATGGCCGTAGACCCATAACATAGGTATTCAAATGAATCGAGAAGAGCTAACTAAGACATTTATAATGATTTTAAAATTGAAAAATCCCTTTAGTCTCTATGGTTTACACAAAATTATTTAGCGCTTTAAGGGTTAACTTTCTCCTAAAATTTCGAGTTCAACGAGTAGAAAAAGGCATCTGTGCCGTCAATGTGTCTTTTGATATTTTCTCAGTTCAGCTCTGGCTACGTCGTAGACAACGAGTCAGTTCATTCCTGCTCTGCAAAACCAAAAGGCAGTTTTACAACTGCTTACTTGAAGTGCAATTAGTTGCTGCATTATGCCTCTGCGCTGCAGATTTCTCTGTAACTATAGTATTTTTTATTCTTTCGAAAAATAGATTTTGCTGTAGCTATATTATTTTTTATTCTTTCGAAAAATAGATTTTGCTCTGAAACATGTACAGCAATTGTAGATATCTTAAGGTGTTTGAAAATGATCAGTTTTCAGTCAACTACATAATTCATCCCGTTTGGTATGAAAGGGTTTATCTGCCCCTTTACAAAGTGACAGATAAACCCTTCCTTATCCAAGGGGGGGGGGGAGCGATATGGAGACCATTTTCACAAAATAATACATAGGGCATAAATGTGAGTGGAGCTGTTGACCCCTAGAGCTCCGATGTCACAAGCTCCGATGTCGACCACGGTAGCCATTCTGATTTTATTAGCACCTGCATAACCAGTTGTTAAAGATAAAATATGCATTCTACCTTGAATTATTAATATATTTAAATATACTTAAATTTCACAAAGCTGAGTAATGTTCAGTCGCTTGAAACTATGTATCGCGGTAGCAAAACACAGCTTGAAGCGACTGACATTCAAATTGAATAGATCAGATCTGTAGTGGTTAGTGACGTCAGCTGACATTGGATTATAACAGATGACAAAGCTGTGTGAATGACTAGAGCTTCAGGCCCCGACGAGAGCTGATTTTGGTGCTACAAAGTAATTAGATCATTGTATAAAACCCAAGGCATATCTCCATACGGTGTCAAACCTGAGGCATGTTCTCCAATATGGTATTTGACATTGGCCAAAACTGGCATCTTTCACGTGCGTCTAATACACACACCTGTTCTGATCTGGAAAGCCAAAAGGCAGTAACTGATTATTTGAAAAGTAAGCAGTTAATGCCTTTTGGCTTTGAAAAGCCAAAAGGCCTAACATTAAAACAACATTGAATCAATTTAGGGTGTGTGCTGGTATATTACCTAGTTTTTCAACAACTGTACTTAGATTCATAACGACCTGCTACAGAACGCTTACGTAACGGAGGCGCTCAATTGCCAGGTAATTAGGATGGGAAGAGAGGGGGAATTACCTGGGAGGGAGATCGGGGCAAAATGGACAGAATGGGCTAATTACAGCAATTGTTACTGGCGGCACTCCCGCCACCAGCCTGGTTGCCTGGGTTACAAGTAGCTGAACGAGAGGGATGATGGGAGGCCTAAGTGGTGTGATGTCACGCAATGATGTTGACATCATATTCATTATGTGACATCACTACGCAGGTTATTATTCTGTACGTCAATAACAAATAAAATAGTTCTATATGTTTATCTTTCCACATCACGTTTTCAACTGCTGGCGTTGGTGATCTAACATAAATTTCACAGTAAATTTTATATAGCGACGAGGAAAATGGGAAAAATCTACTCCCAGCATGTGGTGAAATTGGATATTTGATTTATGTGTCTTTTAATATTGTATTCATCACATATCATTACCTTGGTAGGAACTCTTTCAGTGCGGATTGACTTTAGACGTCAGAATATGACGGCTATAGACGTCAGATTCTGACGTCTATAATCAATCAGTGTGATTGATGCCGCTATAACTGGAGGGTGGAATTTCCAGTGTGTGAAGAACCAAGATAAAGCTCTCCAGAAATGTGCGCCCCGAGGGTAGGTTGGGGGGGGGGGAGGGTGCACTAATATGTGTGTGTGTGTGTGGGGGGGGGGTCTGTTATACTAGAAATAACAAAACATAACATAACATAACATAAAAACCTTTATCTCCAAATTTAGTACGAAGATAAAGCTCACAGCACAAACACAAACCTCATTATTGCAGTAGTAACAGCCTAAAAAATGGTATTTAAGTCTTTGGTGCAAAATGATATTGCTATGCCACGATATAATGAATGAATAAAGGAATGAATGAAATATGTCTAACGTGTCTATATCCTCTGTGTGGCGAGCTCAGAAGCGCGGCAGAGCCACAATGTTGTCTAAACGCTGTTATAAATGATATTGTTATATGTTGATGCAGGCGTGAGATTGCATCTGCTTCAAATATTAAATATATGTGAATATTTTATATCATAGAGATATCTTAATTTTTGCAACGATTTGAAGCAGATGCAACCTGAAATGAGACATAGATTTTGTTTTGTGAATATTCTAAAACATAGAGATATTTTAATTCTTGCAACGATTTGAGTCTGTTACAAACTGAACGTGTCACATCAACCTCACAGACAACGCCATCACAATGAGCACTTTCCTAAAAAAGATGCCATACAGTTGACCTTGACCTCCATTGCAGTCATGTTTGACCTTCAGGCGACACGTCTTCATAAATTACAGCAGCACAGATCATAAACAGTTACCGTGACAAACCTGAGAGATTGAAATAATGTTGGTTTAATGTTGGGCAACCGTCTATGATTCTGGCCCAACATTAAACCAGTATTGTTTCAATGTCTTGTGTTTACTGCGGCCATGGCAACCCAAATAATTTGATTAGTTTCTTGTGATGGCTCCAGGAAACTGTTGTAACGATTACCTGTGGTAGGGCTGCTGTAAAATGTCACGATTACCTCAACCCGATACACCTTGACAGTGATAACACTTTGACTCAATGTTGTTTTAATGCTGGCTCACTGTCTGCGACCCTGGCCCAACATTAAAACAACATCGGGCCAACCTGTGAGGTTTGTGTTTTAATGTTTGCAGGCAAGGTAGGTATTATATCAGTCATGTCCTACGTTATTCTTCTTCTTATCATGTTTAGAGAGGACGTGGTACAAACGTAGAGTCTGTCGCGTCAGTTCAATCCCCACTTGGAGCAGATTTTCAGAAAAGATATCATGTTTCTCCCCCCATATTATCTGATCTGATGTGATTTGATCTGATCTGATTTGATCTCATCAGAGCTGAGCTAGTAACAAACGAAGTATTGCTGATGCTATTTCTGATGTGATTTCAAGGGATTGCTTGATGTGATCTAGCTTTATACGAGCATTGAAGTGTTTCCTTTCCCAGCAGGGAACGTAGCAGTAAAAGTGGTGCAAAATCTTGAGAAATATAACGAATATGTGATGACAAGGTTTGCAAACTGGACGAATATATTGAAACAAAGTTTTTGAAATTGTACGCCTGACACAAAATTGACGATTGTTTTAGAATGAATAAATGAATGAATATATGAATACATGGATGAATGAACGAATGAATGAATGAATGAATGAATGAATGAATGAATGAATAAATGAATAAATGAATAAATGAATAAATGAATAAATGAATAAATGAATAAATGAATAAATGAATAAATGAATAAATAAATAGATAAATGAATGAATGAATAAATGAATGAATGAATGAATGAATGAATGAATGAATGAATGAATGAATGAATAAATGAATGAATGAATGAATATATGAATACATCAATGAATGGACAAATGAATGAATGAATAAATGAATGAATATATGAATACATCAATGAATGGACAAATGAATGAATGAATGAATGAATGAATAAATGAATGAATATATGAATAAATGAATAAATGAATAAATGAATAAATGAATAAATGAATAAATGAATAAATGAATAAATGAATAATTAAATAAATAAATAAATAAATAAATAAATGAATGAATGAATAAATGAATGAATGAACGAATGAATGAATGAATGAATGAATATATGAATAAATGAATAAATGAATAAATGAATAAATGAATAAATAAATAAATAAATAAATAAATAAATAAATAAATAAATAAATGAATAAATGAATGAATGAATGAATGAATGAATGAATGAATGAATAAATGAATGAATGAATGAATGAATGAATGAATGAATGAATGAATGAATGAATGAATAAATGAATGAATGAATAAATGAATAAATGAATAAATGAATAAATAAATGAATAAATGAATAAATAAATAAATAAATGAATGAATGAATAAATGAATGAATGAATGAATGAATGAATAAATGAATGAATGAATGAATGAATGAATGAATGAATGAATGAATGAATGAATGAATGAATGAATGAATGAATGGGGTTTCAAGCCACTTTTTCGAACAAATAGGCTAAACTTAGCCAAGAGATAAATTAGATAACACTGCCCTCCAGACACAGGATTCGAAATTATGGCCCTGGCGGTCTGAGGCCGAGCACACTGCCTCTCGGTCACGGAGGTTCCCCGCAATACGATAGTTTTAGAATCACCAGGACTTCATTCGCTTTTTACACCATCTGGCTCACTCGGCCCCGTTGTGGCTTGGAAATCAGATGTATACTGAGCTCGAATCCCGGCCGGGTCGAATGTTTGTCATCGAGGTTGTACATATGCAGTGCTTCGAACTGTTTAAAGGCCTGGGGTGTGCAACATAAAGATAAATTGAAGTCGATAAATGTAGGGGATAGTCCCGACTTCGGGTCTCCTTCTGTCGCGATATTGCCATGATTGTGCAGCAGGCGAGGTAAAGCAATACCATTCACTGCTACACAAGTAATCTTTACAGAGACGGCTGTATTCAAGCCCGGCACTGAAAGAGTGAAATATTTATAATGGTTATAGACCCATAACATAGGTATTCAAATGAAACGGAAAGACATTATGATGATTTCAAATTGAAAAATACCCGCTGGTCTCCATGGTTTATAGGAACATATTTCAGCGTTGTAAAGGGTAATATCTCAGCCAGGCTGTTACATATAGGATGTGCTTACCTCGCCAGATATAACTCATATCAGTAATTCGTCAAATTAATAACCATGCACCCCCCATCACTCCCGGTCATGATGTATCCCCCTCGATGTGACCTTTGACACAGTGACGAGTGATATTAATTATAGACCGCTTCCGCGATGACACCTCATTAGTCTGATGTGCATAATATATAATCATGATAATAGAGCTGACAGTCAATTAGTGGCCAACATAAACCCACATTTCTCACAGATTGTTGTATGCACCATATTTTATAATAGTTATATTTTATTGTGTTCATCATAGATACAAAAACAGTGTTACAACCGCTTAGAACGTCATTACTTTGACGGATAATAATATCTAAGAAAATAAATAATCTAAGTATAGTTGAGTTGTCCATTGTATGGGACGAGTCAAGAGATTTGTTTAATAGAAACGTGTTACCAGGATTCAGTCAACCCTTAACCTTTAAAGCGCTGAATTATTTTTGTATAAACCATGGAGAACAATGAGGGTTTTTTCAAATTAAAATCATCATAAATGTCTTAGTCAGCTCTTTCTGATTTATTTGAATACCTATGTTATGGGTCTACGAAAATTATAAATATTTTTACTCTTACAGTGCGGGGATCGACTTTAGTCGTCAGAATCTGACGTCCAAACGTCAGATTCTGACGACTAAAGTCGATCCCCGCACTGTAAGAGTTAAAGCGCTAAAATTAATAGTTTAAATTTTCACCCACTTAAAGTTGTGGGTCGCGGTATCGCTACCGCGACCCACAACTTCAAGTGGGCGAAAATTACTCATATTTGCTTGAAGGGACTCAATCAGGCTAAAATCGTCAAAAAATCGGTGATTTTTTTTTTGGCTTCTTAATATAACCATATGATGTAAACATGTCCCGTATTTCTTATTTTGGACACGCATGTCCGAAATTAGAAATCGGGAATTTCGTCTCTATATCTCGCTTAACTGGTAAATGCGCAGCACAAAAATTAAAAAACTTTTGCAGTTCTAGTCTATGGACATGTTTACATCATATGGTTATATTAGAGAGCCAAAAAAAATCACAGTTGTCTGACGATTTTAGCCTGATTGAGTCCCTTTAATTTGGGACCAAATATTTGTAAATCTTGATGTTTAAACACTCAATGAACTCACAATAACTGTGTTTTAACCCTTTAAGCCCTCACGATGCATTAAAGCATCATTTTACATCCCTGAAAACAGACTTGATTTTCCTACAACAAAGGGTTTTAGAATGAAAATTTCCATGAAACTTGTTTACCAGTACATGACAATTTTCTTTGATTTTTAAAACACATCAAATCATCTTCATCCGCTACAAGTCGAGATTTGCGACAGCAATTCGCGGCTTGTAGTGGATGAAGATGACACTGGTAAATTCAGGCTTGAAAGGGTTAAACGGCTAATAAAACATATTAAAAACGACAAGCTGTCAAGCTTTAAGATACAGGCCATGGATATGTTTAACGGAAACGTGTTAACATGATTCCGTTAAGGCCAGGTGTTTTTTTTCTGTTTGGTATTTGCATCATGACATATTGTCGACGCTAGACCAACATTAAGCCAACATTGGGGAGATGGCTCGTGTTTCGGGCTACTTTCCATATACTGTCCTGGTGGGACCTCCCGTCATAAGGGTGACTACAGTCAAGCTTTAAGATACAGGCCATGGATATGTTTAACGGAAACGTGTTAACATGATTCCGTTAAGGCCAGGTGTTTTGTTTTTTGTTTGGTATTTCCACCATGACATATTGTCGACGCTGGACCAACATTAAGCCATTGGGGAGATGTCTCGTGTATCTGGGCTACTTTCCATATACTGTCCTGATGGGACCTCCCGTCATAAGCGGTGATTTACAATGACAGCTGATTAGTGGTGATGGTCACCCAGAAAACACGAAACATTGACCCAATGTTGGCTTAATGGTGGGCAAACGTCGTAGACGGTGGACCAACATTAAGCCAACATTGAGTGGGTGTATGGTGTTGCCTAGACAGCGGTGATTGGCTCATAATCATATTTAGTGATGCTGACAGTTGGAATGCAGATATATAGATTGTTACTTTGATTTCACAGTGTGCCGGACTTGACCAGCGCTGGGTTGACGACTCGTTTCTGCTAGGAACACGTGTGAATCGTGTCTTCGTATCTTATTATACCATTAAATTATATTTGAGGTAGTCATTATTTATTTTTTCAAAACATCCCGTGTTTTATTTTGGCAATGCCACTTAATATTTTAATTTTGTGTGTGATTTTACCAAACTAACCATTTTGTTGTGTATACATGTACATATTACTATGACAAATAAGTCAGTGATGACTTTGTCTTTATGTCGATGAAATATCTATCTATCATATTCGGAAGCATTTTTCATACAAAATGTTGGGGTTATCCTATCTAAATGACAAATTCCCGCTGTTTGTACATAGTGGACTACTCCTTTGTAGCAATAGAAGCCTTTGACATGTCAGTGACGTCGAGGAGTTGTGTGCCTTTGATTGGCTCAATTATCATATTACTCACACAATGTCCATGTGCATGTGTAAAGTGTTTGATGACAGTCTTTGATGACAGGTACATCGATGTATTATAATAATCTCCCACTAATAATGTATATACCCTGAATCTTGTATGGATATAAAAGGGTAGTACATTTGATTTGATGAATTTGCTTGGATTCATCTGCAACTTTGATGAACCCAACAGTTCTACGATATATCCATAGGCACCCCGTGTTGTGACGTTGAATCAACGTTATTGACGTTGATTCAACGTTGCAACAACGTCGTGTGCCAGTGGTTAGGCAACCCCGAATAGAAGACGATAATCTCAATACTGCCCGTATTTGATCATTGTTCGAAGTCTGACAAGTCGCTATGGAAATATAATTAACTAATTCGCAAACAAATTATATTTGAAAATAATGCCAGAAAAAAGTTCACTATGATAATTATCTAACGTACTTGAAATGACAATTTTGTATCTGGCCTGAACGTCAACTTGGTTGTCCCCAAACGTACGGAATGACTTAATTTCTCACACCTAGGAGTTTTAAAATTACCATTTTAGTGGAACTGTTTTATTAAAAACATCTTTGTTTTTGCAACCCACTTCTTTCCTTTGCCACCCACTTCAAGTTATTTTCATCCACTGCAAGTCGATAATTGCCACAGCAATTCGTAGCTTGTAGTCGATAAAGATGACAATGGTAAATTCAGGCTTGAAGAACTTGGCAGATCAAATAAAATACTGGTAGGGGCCTACGGGTTCATATTAGATTTTATTATCTTCGTCCAGTTTGTTCCAAAAAAAATTCATACAAGGCAAGAATGATTTTCTGTATGTTTATGTGCTGAATGGAAGACACCATAAATTCCTCAAGGGATAGCGGGCCTGAACCCTGTTTTATACTGTTTCCGGAATATGGGAAAGTAGATAAGATAGTGCTCTATGGTGACGCTCTATGGTCATGCGAGTTTGTTCTCTCTCACTTAATCTTTGCCACGATAGCTCTTTGCCCAGAGGGCCAAAGCCCATTTTTTCCAGAGAAAATAGACAAAGCATGCTGTTAAAGTTTGGCCAATGGAATTCATATCTACAGATGTTTAGGAATACAACCCAGGTGGACTACCTCGTCAAAGGGATGCTGGAGACTTGTGAGAAGCAAAATTCAAGATGGTCGCCGGTGGCCCATTCTGAATTTTTTCCAACTTTCGAAATAAAAGTGAGATTTTTTTATGCAATACCTCATTTTCGACTGGATCAATGACGATAAATTTATTAAAACTATTTCAATGTCATCTATAGGTTAAATTCAGGGCCGTAGCCAAGGGATACTGATAACTCCGGTGTGTGTGGGTCGTGGTTAACTGGGGGGGGGGGGGCATGCACCCCCCCCCATGAAAATGTCAAAATTTGCCATTTCAAATGGTGTACTCTGCCGGAATATCGGACCAACCGGGCCGGTGTCTACGGCCCTGAAATAGCCTTTGCAAATCAAGTTGGGCGAAGTACAATCTACCCGGCTCCTTTTCCTTGGGAGTGTTACAGAATAAAATGTCTGTGTATTCAAGTATACTGCGAACATAAGAAACGTGCATGGTTTCTAGTGCTTTTCCGCTTCATATTTTAGACATGCTGTTCAAAATGTCTAAACGTTTACTTGCTTCTTTTACATATGTAGTCGAGATGACTATTCCAGCTAAGATTTGATAGGATTATTCTAATCATAATAATCAAAATCATAAAATTTATGTAGCGCCGATTCTCATATAGATTCATAGGCGCTTTAATATCGGTTGCATAATACTTCACAAGAAACGGCTGAACGCCTTACGGAATAGGTAAGTTTTTAGCTTTCGCTTAAAAATATCCAAGCTCAAGGGTTCCCTCATTGGGGTCGGCAGTTCATTCGAGGAGCGACAACTGAAAAAGCACGATCGCCAAAAGTCTTTATGTTTGAATAAGGTTGAGTGAGCATCACTGAAGTTGAGGACCGTGTTGCACGCTGTGGAAGCGCTCCTGGATCATGTCGCAAATATACCCCCCTATTGGTGTTTAAATGCAGATACACGATCTAATTCATAATTGTTAAGAGGGAGCTAATCGTCTGCAATGCCTCGATATCTAACAATTTTCATTGTTCCAAGTCTGTGAAACGTATGTTGTTTTCGTCATTATTAGAAAAATATTCATTAAAGCTGCATAACTGTTTTGTTTATTTCATTCAAAATATTTATCCATGGAGAATGGTGTTTTAAGTTTTTATTTTACTCCCCCGGTCACTGAGTTATAAAAGACTTAAGTTTGTTGTTTTTTAATATTGTTACCCCACCAAAATAAACCTGGTCACAGCGGAGTAAGACACACTGTCTGTATAAGCAGGACATTAAAAGTACCAAGTGCCAGATAACGATCATTATTGAAAAAAAGTGGAAGACTTTTAATATTATTTTTATTTTTCAAGTGGTCAGAGATACAATTCGCAGTAAAAAGTGTTATCTCATGTCATTTAGATATACCTAGGAGTTAATACTTCGTGTGATATGGCTGATATATGCATATTATGTCATGTTTAATTTCGGTACTAGTATGGAGAATGTCACTCACTTGAAAAATAGGACGCTATTTCAGTATGGTGCTTTTAAGTGTGGGCCAGCATCTGAGCCTTTGGCCCACCATTAAGATGCTCTCCCCAGTCCGTGGGAAATTGTTGGGGGAATTATCAACAAATTCACTGTGATGTAAATCATTTTTTTCCTTTTTTGATTTTCGTGATTTTCTTGAAAAACATTTGTATTTCTTTATTCGGTATCTCATGGGCATTTTAAAATATAGTCAAAACTCTACTAGACAATATCATACATTATATTATTTTATCGTAAATCATCACATACAGTGATATAAATCGCGCTATGTGGTAAAATAAAATAATATTTAAAACATCGGACTTTACTGTAAACGATTCCCAACAGTTTTTTGACCTAGTCTCAGGACGTCTACCTCTGGTTATTTGGGCTTTGTATATGGATTGTACACGAACAGATTCACTACTTCATAATACTTGATGGTGCATCGCATGGTGAACAAATTCCGCTACATTTACCCAGTTTTTGTGCATTTATAAAGCCTTTAAGACAATATGAATAATTGTTTTGGACTTTTTAACTTATTTTTATCGAAATAAACAAAACAGTTATGCAGCTTTAAATTATCATCTGCATACAAAAAGTGTGAAATTTTTTTTATGACGTTTATATACTTTTTGTATTACTATAAACATAATGAGAACAATGAATATGTATCAGAAATTAGGTTACTCAGCTCGCACTATATCCAAAAGCCTAATATCACCCCCCTCGCCATAATGCCACCTCGCCATAAAGCCAAAAAATGGCCTAATGTTGGCTGTCTATTCCGATAGTTTAAATTTAAAAACTAAACCTTTGTGCCGCACTTTATCAAAAGCCTTGTATATATCTCCAAATACCATCCCAACTCTATTTTTGTGTCTACTGCTTAGCAGGTGGTATGGTAAAGATGTACTAGATGGTGCTACACCCGAGCGAAAAACCTGTTTGATATTTGGAAATTATATTATTGCTCTTTAGGTAGTTAAAATTATGTTTTGAAAAAAATATTTTGATGTTAGCTTGTTTCCATATAAGCGGGGATGATGAGGATTGTAAAGATAAGTTTGCAAAATTGCCAAAGGTTATGATATAAATGATGCTGAAACAAAACGAGGGCTAAAGCCGTCTGAACCTTTATTAACATTTATGAAATTTAGAGCGTCTGTAATTTTCTTCTCACTCAAAGTGCAGGAATGGAAATATTTTTGTTAATTGACAATAAAGGCTTTATTGTTTGGTACCAACTGTGACCAGTCATGTCTGGGAAATTGAGTTTTGAACTTTGCTTAATTATGTACTCTTCTTTAGCTGACTTAAGTTCTGATACATTAGTTGTGACACTCTTTTCTTTATGAAATAATCGATCCCGACGCCTCCTCACCATATTATTATAGCAAGTTATATTAATACCTATCACAGTGGTATATTCCATATATTTAAATGACTTTCCTTTCTTAAGTTATTGAGATATCGTGGTTTATTCCCTATTTGATTGAATGAATTGTATTAAATTATCCCAAGTAATGCTTAGGGAATAGGAAAAGGGTTGTTCCCTTGATTACGGTATGTTAAATACAAAAGTAAACGGCAATGAATTGTTAGAAACATCATTTATTAGTATTCATTGTATATTTTATAGATACAAAATATATACATCGTAGTAAGCAGGTACATTATGTGCAGAGCGTGGTGGTGGGTACAAAGTGAATCTAACATTATTATAACGTCATGATAGGCATTCCAGCAGACACCATGTAAGACGATGGCCCTACATTTAAAACACAGGTTCAACGTCTAGTGCTGGATGGGATATATACGTTTACATGATAGCACGTGCTACACTTCATGTGACTCTGGTTTGTTGTGAAGCAATGGTGTACACTGCCAATGTGCAACGGTGGCAGCGAACATGACACATTGGTGCCAACAATCTGGGGCAGATATGCAAATGGTGATCATTGAATGAGTTATAGTAGAATACAGAACTCATCCAAGGAACAAGGTATTCACACATTGTTCACCAAAAAAATGCTGTGTTCTGTTAATGATGTGTGTATATAGATGTCAGAATCTTCAGATTCTGATGTCTAAAGTCGGTCTCCGAGCTGAAATAATAAAATATTTATAACGGCCGTGGCATAGTTATTCAAATAGCATAGGTATTCAAATGGAGCTAACTAGAAATTTATTGTTTTTGAAAGAGAAGCTAGATAAATTACAAGGGGGATCTGTCAAAAAATAAAATCACCTAATTAATGAGTGCAAAACTAGTACATTAGGACATCACACTTTGAAATTAAGTTGTATCTGAGTGTGGGATGTAATCAAGGTAATTGTTGAATAAGCACTAGCACATCATGAAAATTTTATGTGAATGGCTCGATGTTAGTCTTGGAATAATGCATAGTTAGTTAAACATGATACTTGAGCTGACCTCCTTAACCGAGGGAATCAAATAAAGACGTCATCTGCCATCTGAAGTCGATCCTGCACTGAAAAATTAAAATTTATAATGGTTGTGGACCCCTAACATAGGTATTCAAATGAAGCTGAAAGAGCTAACTAAGACATCTATGATGATTTCAAATTGACAAAAACGCTTTGGTCTCTTGGTTGACATAAAAAATATTTCTTAATGGCTAAACAATAAACAGTCACTGCCGTTTGCTTTCATTTTGCCAAACATTTGTTGTTGTTTGCCTCTGTTATATTTGCTAAATGAAACTGTTAGAATATTGCAACCAGCCAATGTCACTACATACCATTCCATCACCATTGTGCATAGGTAGTGGTTTATTTTCAAACTTAGTCTTGATATCAGTGGACAATATTCCAATTCAGCCATGTAATGTATCTCATTTGCAATTAGTCTGATTTGATTGTGATTTTCAGTTGGATACTATCACATCTTCAGGTTTCTACTCAAGGCATGGTGATTATAAAGTGACCATTACAATGACATCTTTAGTTTTTTTACAAAGCTAGCATTAAAACAGCGTATATCAGTCTGTAAAGCTAGCATTGCAACAGCGTTTTTCAATGTGTAAAGCTAACATTGTCATATAGTATTCAGGTCAGTAATGCCAAATTGTGATGCCATCGTTGTCATGTTGTATTTTAGTCCGTGAAGCCACATTGTAGCCACTGCGGATTTTAGTATAAATCCATGTTTCATTGCCATTTTCAGTCTTGTATTGTAGTCCGTGAAGCGATCGTTGCCATGGCGGATATCAGTATAAATCCATGTTTCAGTGCCATTTTCAGTCTGTAAAACCAGGGTTGGCGGCAGCTAGAGCGTTAGCCACCATAGGGTTATTGTTGAGCCGGAGTGTGGTCGCCAAGGAGCTGTTGGGGAGCTGTGTGTTAGACATGATCGGATAAGACACCAATGTCGTGTTAGGCCCACTGAGTAGTGTCACAGTACCGCCACCTGGTGTACTCTGAGATAACGTGGCACTAGGGGGCGGCTGCTGCATCTGCTGCGGTGCCATGGTAACGGGTGTCATGGTAACAGATGTCATGTTACCGGGGGCCATAGATCCTGGAGGCATGGTAACGGGTGCCATGCTGGCGGGGCCTAGTGTTCCTTGGTTCATATTAGCGAGGGGTCTGGCAAGGGAGTTATCAGATGGAGCTAGCGACACGGGTACCACAGACACTGTGGTGTTCATATTCCCTGCGGCCGCTCCCATGCCAGCCTGCTGGGCCTGTAGATCCCCAGGCTGCAGACGGGAAAGTTCCGGAGCCTGTAAGCGTGAAAGTTCGGGAGCCTGGAGGCGCGACAATTCGGGAGCCTGTAGGCGTGAAAGTTCTGGGGCTTGTAGGCGTGAAAGTTCTGGAGCTTGGAGGCGCGACAGTTCTGGAGCCTGTAGGTGCGTCAATTCTGGAGCTTGTAGGCGCGACAGTTCTGGAGCTTGTAGGCGTGACTGTAACGCCTGATGTGACACCATCAGTTCATTGTTGGCATTCACAGTGAGCGGCTCTGTGAGAGTGGTTGTCAGGATGTTAAGGGGTTGTGGGGGTCCGTGCATACAGGGCCGGGCCACGATAGGAGCCGGGGCTATAGTGGGTGTCATCATGTGGCTGACCGTCATCATAGGAGGTGCTGCCGTTACGCTTACCTTACTCACCCGGTACCGGGCGTTCTGCTCCAGTAACACCTCGTTAGTAGCTGCTAAATCATGCACCTGTTTCTTCAGCTCATCCACCTTCCTGCGGAGTAGGACATTCTCCTCCTCGAGGAGGCGATAATCGGTGGTCGTCTTGACAGTAAACGTGTCAAGGTAGGAGTCATAGTCAGTACGCCTACGCTTCACTGTCAACTGCTCGTATTCATAACGATCCAACTCTTCTGTGAAAGCATCAAATTTACTCATCGTATTAATATTAGTCAAGGTGTTGTTATTTGTCAAGGTCACCTGGGTGGGTGTGGAGGTTATCTGTTCTTTCTGGGCCAGGTCAAGATCATATTGAGGTGATGTGGGTACGTGTCGGAATTTGCACCTTGCGCCTCTCTTACATTCTCCTTTCATGAAGTCCCTGCACACGGGAACCTCTCCTTTCATCAGTGGTAACTCTTTAGGAACGATCCCGATGCCGAGCGCCACGGCTTGCTGTAGTCGCACAGGAAGCTGTCCGTTCTGCTTGTAACAATCCTCCTCTTGTCGAGTACAGTGTATGAACTTACAGCTCGGCCGGCGACATCCAGAGTTCTGGTAGTCGTGACAAAATGTGTACTCAAACTGCCTGGAGAGCTCTTTGGTTTCCAGGGGGTTGGGGTGGCGGTACTTGCATCGTTTTCCCCGCTTACACACGTTACGCAGGAAGTCTCGGCAGATGTCATCTCCGAGCTTCTCGGGAGACTTCTCCTCGCTACTGCTCTCACTGTTATCACTCAAGCTGCTGCTGGTTCCTCCGCTCATTATCACAGGTGGCATCCAGGCGGTGGGGAGAAATCCCAACGGGTGGGATGGTTGTACAGCGGGGAGATAGGGGACGGGGCGGCTAGCCCAGAATCAGCCAGGCAGGAGAATCCCAACGAGTGGGATAGATGTACAGCGGGGAGATAGGGGACGGGGCCGCTAGCCTTACAGCGGGGAGATAGGGGATGGGGCCGGGCCGCTAGCCCAAATTCAGCCAGGCAGTCCAGCGAGTGGATGGTAGTCTGCTTCTGTCACCTCAGATAATTCTTTATACGTCAAATCTGCAACATAATTAAACAAAATTTTTATTTTTCATTTATCAACATATACATATGCGAACAATGGAAGTGTTATATTATTACATTAAAGTTACTATATATCGTAGGCGTCGAATTGATTAAAATGACTATTTCGACCAATCTGATGACTACGCTATATTGTAACTTCTACCAGAATACTTCACTGATGCATCAGTGCATGCCTGCGAGTGGGAGGGGGGGGGGGGGGGGGCGCTATAAGAATATATATAGAAATATAGGACTGAATCATATAAATATAATTATGTAGATACATCTGATTTGTAGGTATATGCAATTATATGTATGTATAAATGTATATAATATTTTTTATATCAATGTATATGGATATATATGTTTATGCATGAGTATATAGTTACTTAACTATATAAGCCTACATTCGCTGGTATGAGGGCCTCACGGCAGATGAACTACGCTCAGTGATTTGCTACATATATACTGATGTTTATATAAACAAATACCCATTTTTCTAAACAATTCGCATGTTTACATGTATATTTTTATCAGTACCCTCAGTGAATAAAGTCTTTATTTTTATTATATTTTGGCAATCTTTTTGGATTTTTTGGGCAATTTAATTTTTGGAAAGGGGGGTGGGTCAGAATTACAATAATATCAATATTAATAATAATAATATAATTCCTGCACTAACGTTAGGCCTACTCACCTTCTAATTATTCTGTAATATCCAGAAATAAGTTAGTGACGTCATATAATCCGTATTCCTATTGTGACGTCACGTGTAGCTGTTTTCTGTGGGCCAGGAAAAGTGAATGTCTGTAGTGAGGTATCACTGCCTATAGTCTGATAGTCCTCCTATGTCATGTAGGTATCCCTGCATGTATATGCGTAGGCCTCCTGTCCTCCGAGGCCTCCTGTTCGGTCCCAGTCAATGAAGAAGCCAAGTCCAAGATGCTCTCTCTCTCTGTCTCTCTGCGGTGGTCGCCTTGTGATGTGCAGATTCAAGTGCTGATTGTCATGGCAACCCGCTGTAGAAGCCAGGTGGACGGGGCGTCACAGAGTGCAAGGAGGGGGTTACTATGGCAACAGCTTAACCTGGTCACGTGATTCTGCTGGGTGACGTCACAATCTGAAATGGACAAATCGTGTGAGAAACATCTTCAGAGAGGAGCCGCCCGCGACCCATTACATGCTAGGGAAGCCGCCCACGACCCATTAAATGTTAGAGGTACGGATCGATATGGTTAGCAGTGCTATACAAAATGTAACCCTCTCAGCACGGGGACCGTTCCCTCTTAATACGTATCCACCAGACGTCAGATTCTGACGCTTGACCCTTTCAGAGCAGGGACCGTCTTCATACGTCAGAATCTGTCTGTAGACGTCAGCTTCTGTCGTATAAAGACGGTCCCAACACTAAAAGAATTTTTAAAAATAATAATGGCCGTAAACCTCCAACATAGGTATTCAAATGAAGCCATTTATCATGATTTCAAATTGAAAAAACCCTTTAGTCTCCATGGTTTATTCAAACATAATTCAGCGTTGTAAGAGGTAACGACGACCCCCCCCCCCCCACACACTGACAGAAATAAAACATTTATAATTTTATTACGTCAGAATTATGTAGCCACCTCAGACTGGTAGGTGTGTTGTGGAAGTGAGAATGATGCATGTATTCAACCCTTTAGCCTCTAAAGCGCTGAAATATTTTGCATCAGCCATGGGAATCAAAAGGTTTTTTCATTTCGAAATTATCATAAATGTCTTAGTTAGCTCTTTCTGCTTCATTTGAAAACCTATGTTATGGTTCTACGGCCATTAGAAATATTCTAATTCGTTCAGTGTGGGGACCGTCTTTGAATACATCAGAATCTGACGTCTATACAGATACGTCAGATTCTGATGTAAAATAATAATAATAATAATAATAATAGTGATAATAATAATAATAATAATAATAATATAAAGCATTTGATATAGCGCCAGACATCAGCCTTTTCGGCCGTTCGCAGGCGCTCTTAAAGACGCTGTATAAAGACGGTCCCCACACTGAACGGGTTAAGCTTCAACGAAAGTTAAGAACCCACCTGAAGTTGTGGATCGCGGTAGCGAAACACAACTTCAGGTGGGTGAGAATTTAAATAAGATCACTTAGCGTTTAAAGGGTTAAGAAGGCGAAGAAAACTTAGTATTTGGAATCGCTAACGCGATTGCCAGCTTTAAAATATGGACGAAATATATTCATATTTATAAAATATTGGATGAGCCGAATTAAAACAAGCATAAATACATCCCGATTGAATAACAGTGTTTAATAAAAAAACACATATTATTCATGTTATCAATGCACAAAAATATGGCACAAAAAGATCAGCCAATGGTTACACTCTGCGCAATGATTTTCACTATGAGACGCACAATATCGGCTTCAACCCATATCACACTTTAGCTTTATACATAGTTTGAACTGCAATCTATGGCAGTTATGTCATTATGTAACTTGATCGTGTAAGAAGATACAAACGTTGTTCATTTTTCGTGCGATATGGGGAAAAATAGCACATGTCCAATGAATAAAGTGTTCGCCTAAAGGCTCACACGTTATTCATTGGACGAGTGCTATATTTTACCATAGCGCACTTAAATGAACACAGTTTGCATATTATAAAGTATATTATATACATATATAAAATAACCATGACATGAAATAATATACACTACACTGTTGGATTAGAATAATAGAGAGGTGATTTTGAACCTAAAGGGTTGTTGCGCCCCGTAGAGGTCAAAGGGTAAAGCCCTAGAGCGCCCAGGACAATATGTGTAGTGAACCCTTTAAGCCCTCACGATGCATTAAGGCATCATTTTACATCCCTGAAAAAGAATTAATTTTCCTACAACAAAGGGTTTTAGAACGAAACTTTCCATGACACTGGTTTCCCAATACATGGCAATTTTCTTTAATTTTTAAACCACATTAAATCATCTTCATCCACTACAAGTCGAGAATTGCTGTCGCAATTGTAGTGGATGAAGATGACAATAGTAAACTCAGGCTTGAAAGGGTTAACACGGTCATGCGGAGAAATCAATAAGCCATTAATACTGATTGCAAACGTGTCCCTTGAGGGTAGAACGTCATAACGATAGCAGTAATGTGTGCAAAAACCTCATATTTCAACTCCCAGTGGCCGAAAATTACTGGAGATTTTAAAATAATAATCAAGCTTATTATCTGAGCATACATAATCATATTACATATGTAGTTGTAGCACTATATTATATAACATAACGTGAAATGTGAAGAAGCAGGGCTTATATTTCAAAAATTTAAACAACTTTTAAAAGAGGTAGAAATACTTCAAATTGGAGTAAATGTACAATAACATTCCCATGCGGAGTGAATTAACTCTAGTCTGGCTGTGCGTGTATAGAAGGAAAATAGTCATTTTAATCTGGTATAGAATTTATATCATCGATCACAACCAAGATATAGGCTAGTTATAGACAGTGCTGTAAATTTAATGGATATTGGAAAAAATAATTTTGATTAATTTTGGATTTTATATTACTTGTTGTATATATAGACCATTTTAGTGGGATTAATGTCAAGCAGTGTCCCCTATTTTAATCCTTAACCTTTTCACTGTCGGTTTAATGTCGGTCCAGCGTCGTAGTACCATACATGACGGAAATTTCCGTCGTCATTCGTCAATGAACGTAACCATAAAATGACACAAATCTTCGTCAAATATATACTACATCTATGTATTTTTCGTCATTTGAAGCTGGAAATTGCGTTAGCAATTCCAGCTTCAAATGACGAAAAATTAGAACTCCTACACTAGTATATCTGGATCCTGGCATGCACCCCGGCCTGGAAGTCAAAGGGTAAAAGAAAGAAAAAAAATTGGACCCACTTTAAAATAACTAATATTTGTTCAATCTTGCTGTTTAAAAACACATTTCGTTCCCAATAGCGGTTATTTAATCGGCTAATAAAACAGATTAAAAACGAGTAGGCTTATAGTCGGGCTTCGCGCTGAAAGTTTTGAGACATATTTCAGTTTAAGAGCGTGCAAAATATTAAAAACGAATTAGGTCATGCTTATCAAGCTTGAAGTCATATTTTAAAGTTTAAAATTGTGCAGAGAACCTTGGCATGTATAATGTCATAAACCATGTAATATCAATCAACACACATCCCCTAGAGGGGAAAGCGTCACAAACGGAGTGATAACCGAAATAAACACAGCCTCGGGGCATAGAGGGTCATAAACACAGTGGTGGCTCTTGGGGGGGGGGGGGGGGCGGGGTCGATCCTCGCACTGTAAGGGTAAATGCTGCGGGCCGGCATCTCACGCTCTCCGGTCATCACTCGCAATAAAATGGGTTTCAGCTTCGATTTAGGAATGAAGCAGTGAATAATCAATTCTGTGAATCGCAGTGACGTCACCGAAAACCCCTTCGAACAGCAACTCTGTGAAAACATTGTTATATAAGACCCCCTCCCCCACACTCCATTGTTTTAGCTAGCTCGGTGAAAACATTGAATTTCAAGGCTATTGAGTTTCACAAAATAAGACTAAGCTTGTAGGTTATCTGGAGTATTTAAAAATGCAATGTGCAATATGCAATAAGCTCTAATTGCAGAAAGAATTATTTGCGAACAGCAGAGTGGTGATTATTTCAATGTGACCACCCTTCGACGTTGGACCGACGTTGTACAAATGTTATACAAATGTTTTGTTTGCTGGGTAGGCCAGTATTCTCGTACAAGTTACGATATATTGTAGGCTTCGAATTGGTCGAGATGGCAATCTCGACCAATTCGAAGCCTACGATATATCGTAACTTGTATGAGAAATGAAATGAATCGGGCTTTAGGCAACCTTTGTGCACATATAGGCTAAGCTGGGCCAGGAGAACCTCCTGAGGATTGTGAGATGATTGAGATGACACTGTCCTCCAGACACAGGATTCGAAATTCGAGCCCTGGCGGTCTGAGGCCGAGCACGCTACCTCTCGGTCACGGAGGCTCCCCACAATACTGACTTTCACACGTGGATGGGGAAGAAACATTTTTGTTTCTTTCAAACCGCCGAGACCGGGAACCGAACCCCGAACTCTGGCGTGAAAGGCAGCGGTGCTAACCACTACCCTAGGGCCCCCGCCCAACTTGTACGAGAATACGGACCCTGGCTGGGCCGACATCGCAGACGGTAGGCCAGCATTAAGCCAGCACTGGGAGAACGCATCGCGTCCTCTGGGTTGGTCAGTCGATACGATCTGGCGTTGACAGAGGTAAGCCCTGGGGAAGTACAGGTATGCTGGACCGCATGGCTAAAAGGGGATTATTAATAAGCCTCGTTTTGAGCCGTGTTATAATTGATCAGCTGGCTTTGATGTGGTCCAGCCACGGCGGGGGGGGGGGGGTCTGACCCCCTCGGGAATCGAGCCGCAGGCAGGGGAGTTATTCTTATGGTAGGATAACTCTAACCTAGCCGTGACGTCCTCTCCGAGGCCGTGAATTGCTGCATTCGTTTACCCCAAAAATCAACGTTTTTCAACATGACCGTGAACGAGAGCGATCTCGACCCCAAGGTCCGAAAAATGTCCATAACATTTTATTGAATGTGCTGAAAATAAGTTGAGCATGCGATCTCTTAGCTGAAAATGCTACTGATTCTAAAAAACTATTTTCGAACTGATTATTTGAGGACAAGTCCAAAGAAATGTCCCACGATTTTGTTTGGGGTCAATCTGTGGCTGAAACCTGTTTCCCCCTTCAGGGCTAACTCTAACCCATCCTGCTGAGTTGTTTGTTTTATATTTGTTCGTCATTTCAATCTGACACAATTATCGGAATAAATTGACGAAAATTGTTACTTTCCAAATTGAATTGAAAAATATAATGGGCGGTCATTTCCAAGACATGGCTGAGATTAATGAGGTTGATAATAGTTTATTAGAATCAGTAGCATTTCACCCCCTACATCATAGCGGGCTCAGATAATTCATCATTACGTCATTACAATGTCAAACTCATTTCTCGGACATTGGAATGGAGATCGCTCTCAGTCACCCCCATGTTGAAAATCGACAGGTAGAACGACTTTACCAATGCACGGATACATCAAGAGATGCGAAGAGGGGGGTGTACCCTGAGGAGACAGAGGGGGGGGGGCAAACACTAGTATATGGCCCAATGTTGATGTAATGTTGAGCCAGCGTCACAGACGTTGGCCCAACATTATAGCGATATTGGATCAAAGTCTCTGGTTTGGGTGAGAACCTGTGGTATTTATCAAAGAAAGAGAATACACTAACATCAAACATATGAAGTGGAGATGGTGAAAATGACGAGACAATCAAACAGAATGGCCACGATTCTGATGTGAGACATGACATATCACTTTATGAACTTCCGTTCCACAAATAGCAAATTGCTAAAGCGAAAAACAATTCTTAGCTTTAAATTATGCCATTTTTTGTTTTGCAAATTATTTTTCACACCTTCGTTTAACATTAAAACTATGCGGTATTCGTTAAAGCGACACATTCAGGCTAAAATCATTCTTAATATGGCCATAAGATGTGAACATGTCCATAGAGTCTTTTAAATTTTGGGTTGCTGTGGCACGTGCCAAAGCTTCAGATTGCCACAAAACCAACATTACGTGTTTGCAAGGCTGATAAGACATACAATTTATTACATAAGATCTGTACAATACAGACATCAAACAGCGTGCCCACTATTTCAGGAGTACAAATCACTGACTTTTCCTTGAAGGATTTTCAGAATTCCACAATAACTATTTCCACCCATATAAACTTATTTTGTTGAGACGCCGGTAATGGCTGTAGTGAAACTATAACTTTGGCTCTTGTGCTTTCCTTGGTTGGAAAAAGTAAAACTCATTTTCTAGGTTTTCTCTGATTTCCAGATAGAGTGGGAACAGCATTGATCTAGACAGACCCCCCGGAGTCCACCAGGTCTGCGGACATGGCCTAATTAGAAGGCAGTCACCAGGGGGTGCCACGCGCATGCTCTGTGACCCGCTCGTCCATCTGACCCGGCCTAATTACACGCCGTGCGTAATTAACATCACCTGGTCTGTTTACAGCACGAATATCACGGCTTACTGAGAGACGTTGAGCCAATGCTGGCACAATGCTGGGCCAGCGTCACACTCGCTGGACCAGCATTGCTTTAGCTTTAGCCCTTATAACGCTAAATTAATTTTGTATAAATCATGGAGACCAAAGGGTTTATTTCAATTTGAGATCATCATAAATGTCTTGGTTTGCTTTTTCCGGTTCATTTGATCTGTGTGTGAGGGGCGCGCAGTGCGGGGGCCGCCCTGCGCGAAATTAACGTCGATACACTGATCTCAACCTTAACTCGCCGAGGCCGCCATTAACGTGATCGCCTAGTCACATGAAGAAGGGAGAAACAATGCTGCTTCTCTGGAAAGCCCACACGGGAACAGCGAGCTCGAACCCGGGACGCATGCATGACTGGTGAGGCATGTCAGGCGCTCCAGCCATTACGCCACACTCCCTTCTCTTTATTTGATCTTTCAGAGCGGGGACCATCTTCATACGTCTAAATATAACGTCTTTGTACGTCAGATTCTGACGTACAAAGACGGTTCCAGCACTGAAAGGGTTAGTCCGTCAAAGCCTGAACTTACCATTGTGGAGTAAACAAAGATATGTATTTATTGTCATCCTCATCCAATACAAGCCGCGAATGCGAATTGCTGTCGCAAATATTCGACTTATAGTAGATGAAAATGATTTAAAGTGTGGGGCGAATGAAAAACACGATATCGTTAGGGGTACACCATTTATTATTAAACCAGTTGCATGACTATTATATTTTTAAAACCCCTAGGTGTAGGAACTTAAGTCATTCTTCAGAGCTCAAAATGATGCTTTGATGCAAAAGGACTTAAAGTCTTGCTGGATATCATTGCTACACAGAAAGCATTTGCCCAATTTTAGACTAATGTTTGGCCAACGTCACAAGCAATGGGCCAGCACTAGGCCAGCATCAGATCAACATGTCGGATTGCTGCTGCAAACTGTACGATTATACACAGGACAATGAGCGATAATAGATGATAATAAGCTTCCTGTCGACCGGAACTCGGCAGCTTCCGGTGCCCCGGTATGACGTCATCACTACCCGCGTACACATGAATCGGTGTCACTCTTCAAATGCGGGATTATTCTATGCTATATAAGTGGGCTCACATCCAGACGCACGTACTCGGGACGACGCAGCTGCAAATAATCACACTGCCAAGTATAGCTAACCCTTTCAGCGCGGGGACAGCCTTTATACGTCAGAATCTGCCATCTGTAGACACAGATTCTGACGTATAAAGGCGCTCCCCATACCGAAAGAATTACAATATTTATAAAGGCCGTAAACCCATGACATCCCAGCAAACACGATACATTAAACCAATGCTGGGTTAATGTTGGGTCGACGTCGCAGACGGCGGGCCAACATTAACCAAGCATTGGGTGAATATATCGTGTTTGCTGGCATAGGTATTCAAATGAAGCAGAAAGAGCTAAATAAGACTTTCATGATGATTTCAAATTGAAAATAACCCTTTGGTTTCCATGGTTTATACAAAAATATTCCAGCGTTATGAGTGTTAATCAAAATTGTGCACTGTCTCATATGCCACTTGTCCCATAACAGGGTTCCCACTATTTTAGGCGAACAAAATTCCCTGATTTTCTCCTGAGATTTCCATGATGGATTTTTAAAGTTCGAGGCATCCTAGATAACCATTTGGACTCATTCCACGTTTTTGTATTCTGATGCGTCACGACAATGAATTTGATGGAGCTATAAACTTCAGCTCTTTATAACTTTTCCTACATTTTTCGCAAATTCGTCGACTTTTGTTCAATAAATCGTTAAAGGGACTAGCTCACGCTAAAATCATACAAAAATCGGTGATTTTATTTTCGCTTTTTAATATGACCATATGATGTAAACATGTCCATAGACTGGAACTGCAAAAGTTTTAAAATTTTTGTACTACGCATTCACCAGTTATACTAAATATAGAGACGAAATTCCCGTATTTTCTATTATAGACATGGTTGTCAATAATTAGAAATCAGGAATTTCGTCTCCATATCTAGCCTAACTGGTGAATGCGTAGCAGAAAAATTAAAAAACTTTGCAGTTCTAGTCTATGGACATGTTTACATCATATGGTCATATTAAAAAGCCAAGATAAAATCACCGTTTTTTTTATGATTTTAGCGTGAGCATGTCCCTTAAAAGGAGACATAGAAACAAAAGACGTTAAACCAATGTTATTTGAATGTTGGTAACATTAAAATACCAATGTTTCAGCGTCTTGTGTTAGCTCGGCACGGTTGGTGGTCATCATCTGGTAGGTTATATAATGCATGCATTGTAAGCGGAAGGATGGTAAGACCGGGAGGATGGTAAGACCGGAAGTGAAGACCCCGAAATCTCTCACGTGACACTCCCAGACACTCCCTTATGACGTCACCCGTAGGAAGCACTTACATTGTCAAGGGAAGGAATGACCACATGTTGTTTAAAGGTCGGGCCAGCGTCGTAGACGTTGGCCCCCGACATTACAACAACACGAGGTCCTTGTCCCGGGTTATTGTCGAAGGAAGAGTACTGTGAAACAACGCCTATAAGACAAAAAGCAGTAACTGTGAAACAAAGCATATTAGACAAAAAACAGTAGTTGTGAAACAACGTACGCCTATGCTGCAAAAAGCAGTAACTGTGAAACAACCAAGTAAATGCAAAACATTTGAATACCATTTATACAATATCGGACCAACGTCGAAGATGTTAGGCCGGCGTTGTATAAAGGCTATACAAATGTTTTGTGCTGGAACGCATATAAGACAAAAACAGCAACTGTTAAACAACGCCTGTACGACAAAAAGCAGTAATTGAATACTTGAAAATAAAGCAGTGAAACCTTTCAGCGCGAGGACCGTCTTTATACGTCATAATCTGACGTAAGTAGACGTCAGATTATTTACATTGGTCGTAGACCCATAACATATGTATTCAAATGAACCGGAAAGAGCTAACTAAGACATCAAGACATTAATGATAATTTCAAATTGAAAAAAAACCCTTTACTCTCCCATGTTTAAAAATAATTCAGCGTTGTAAGGGTTTATGGTTCACAAGCATACAAAGGTCCGCATTTATAGGACGAGTGCTGTACGCTCACAATATGGTCGTTTTTTGTCGCAAAATCTAATAATAATAATGGTGAGTTCTTGTATTATCTAGACACCATTTGTTTTGCGATATTTGATACCTATAAAAATTATGAATGAATTTAGATTTTTCGGTAATGACCGCCTAAAAGGGCCCAAAATCATGTTTCCCCAAGGATGAATTTGGTTGAATTTTTTTTGCAGCACCCTAGGACACAAAACTTGTTTTCTATCGAAAATGTCTGGGTTTGCCAAATTTACTGTCAATTCTTACTGGCCTATATAGCGCATATACAATGCTATGTGCGCTTCGCACACATTACTCCTGGTCACTGGACCTGTTCATTCAAGTACTATTTCAACATCCTTTTTTGGAGCATACAGCACTGCAGCCATTTCGGCGCAAGGAACTAATTGCAGACATTGCCATCTCTGTCCTACCAGGTACTTATTTCCAGCTGAACCAAGTGAAGCATGTGAGGGTAAAGTGACTTGCCCAAGGACACAGCATCAAAACAATGTCACAATATTGCGAGGGGAGAAACGAGATATTTCTCCTGCACCAAGCGGGATTCGAAACCGCACGGCAGACAGCGACATCGCAAAGCTCCACACTCGAACCACTGCGCCACATCCCTCTCTACTCAGCAAACACAAAGCATTCGTATAACATTTGTACAACGTTGGCCCAGCATCATCGACGTTGATCCAACATTGCACAAATTTTATACAAATGTTGTGTTTTCTGGGTAGATAGAATCTGCCCGTGAGAGAAGATAAAATCAGAGTTCTAATGCTCTAACTACACTTCAGACAATCTATAAATCTGTGAGACCCCCTGCCCTTTGCCCCCTCTATCTTTATCTGGATGCGCCCCTCGGGGCTAATACAGGTGGAGAAGAGGAAATCAGAGTTTTAGCGTGGTTTATCACGTCCTCCTAAATACACAGGGGAAGCATGTGTTTAATAATGCAGACGCTGGGGTAAGATGGCTACATGGGGGGCACAATCACTGCCGGCCGGCCGGGGAATGGGGGGCAATACATACCTTGAGAATAATAAACCTAATATATAACCCTGGTATAATGGCGGCTATATAACCGACAGTGGGAGCGCTGCGCGGCCGGCACACACCTATCTGGATCTATTATTTAGGGATTCAGCCGCAACACACGCTTGTTAATTTGAATTTCAAGCCCTGTGTTGTCCTGACTGAGTGAGTGAGTGAGTGAGTGAGTGAGTGAGTGAGTGAGTGAGTGAGTGAGTGAGTGAGTGAGTGAGTGAGTGAGTGAGTGAGTGAGTGAGTGAGCGGGTGGGTGGGTGTTGGGTGAGTGAGTTAATGAGTGAGCGAGCGAGCGAGCGAGCAAGGGGGAGCGCGTGAGAGAGCGATTGAATATAGTTTCACGTTGCAAATTGTACATTGTGGCAATATCGCGACAGAAAGAAACCCTAAGTAGAAAATATGCGATAATCTTATCGAATTACTTCAAAAGTCATTAATCACAAAAACCAATGACATCACTTCACACTGGACACGTTTGGAACACTGTATATGCAAAACTACAACGAGCATCCGACCAGGCCGGGATTCGAACCCGGTGACGAGCCACCACATGAGCAGCTATCTTGGCCGCCAGTGTACATGGTGTAGTAACTCATCTATTATTCAGAGAGCGATTCACAAAACAACCTTGTTAACTTGACATTTTAAGTCCTGTAGTGCCTCAGGTGGATTGGTTTTGATCTCACTGTGCAACCACCAATTCTGGGGTAATGTTGGGGCAGTGTCGCAGACGTTGGTCCAACATTAAACCAGCATTGTTATATTTCCTCGCGGTATTTGCGCAAGGCCGCCCAACAGACACCATATGTTGAATCAATGTTGATTTAACGCTTGTTCACCGTCAACGACGCTGAAACAACGTCAAACCAATATCGATTCAAGTGCAGTAGATACAAGACGTTGAAGTAATGTTGATTTAACGTTGGTCCACCGTCTACGACGCTGAACCAACGTTAAACCAACATTGATTCAACGTCTTGTTTCTATTCTATATGGCCTATCCGTGTTCGTGACCCATAACTGTTTGAAGTCACGAGACACTTCCTTTGTAGTAAGAATCTATGTCAGATTCACCAGGGGCGATGGCTGATTGGATTCCAATGTAGAAGGCTGCATCTCTTCACCAGGGGCGATGGCTGATTGGATTCCAATGGAGAAGGCTGCATCTCTGCTTCATTTTTATTTACCTAATAAATAACACATGTACTTGAAATTGACGGATTTTAAAATACTATTTTTATAAATTCCACTACTGATTGAGTAACCATGTATTCCTGGATCGGAATGAAGAGTATTTGATTTCTGGTTTTCTTTTACTACCGTTCCCTCCCTTTACTCGTTTGAGGTCATTTTTATTAGTGATGTATAAGAAGATCCCAATGTAGAAGGCTAGATTTCTGCTTCCCTTTTACTTTATTCGTTTTGATTCATTTCATTGACCCACATTCACTTGAAATTGATAGACTTAAAAATACTACTTTTTTTAAAAAAAAATCCAGTACTAGACTGATTGAGAAAATCTTATATACGGTCACATTGTATGCTTGGATTCCAATGTAGAATGCTGGATTTTTGCTTCTCCTTTACTCGTTTCGATTCAGTTTTTATTGAACCATGCAGTAAATAGCACATGTAGTTGAAATTGACGGATTTTTAAATACTCTATTTATCAATTCCAGACTGATTGAGTAAAATGTTATATGCGGCCACAATATATGATTGGATTGGAAAGTGTGTATTTGATTTCTGGTTTTATTTTACTATATTTTACTCGTTTGCATTAATTTTAGATTGTACAGTTATTGAATCTCTGGCTGATCCACCAGCGGCAATGTATGCTTGGATTCCAATGTAAAATGTTGGATTTCGGCTAACTCTTTACTCGTTTCGAGTCATTTTTTATTGATAGGAAACATTTTAAAATGTAAAGTGACGTGATCGGTGCTAAATACTATATTTATAAATTCCAGTACTACACTGATTGAGTAAAATGTTATATACGGCCACAATATATGGTTGGATTGTCCAGAATGTATTTGATTTCTACGGGTTTTTCTACTTGAACTATTTGTTACTGCTTTACATTCATTTTTTATTGAACAATGAGTTGGAGTTTGTGAAAGCGAAAAGTATCGTGATGGATTATTTAAAATGATTGTAAACAGGTAAATGCCATGAAAACAGGTTGAGAATTAAAATAAGCGGAAATCTAAGTTTAACCCTTGAAGCGCTAAATGAAATAATTTAAACTTTCACACACTTGAAGTTGTGTCTCGCTACCGCGATCCACAACTTCAAGTGGGTGAAAATTACTCGTATTTGTTTACTTTCAGGCCAAACATTTGCAAATTTTGATGTTTAAACTCACATTTCGTTCCTAATAACAGTGATTTAAGCAGTTGATAAATCGGATTAAAAACGACAATAGTGGCTTTAAGGGTTAGCGCTGAGAATATATACGACGCTGGTGTGTCAAAGTATAATACAGTACGTCCTAATAGTGACGTCACATCTACACAGGCAATCGAATAAATAAATCACCCCCTCCCCGTCCACGGACACCATGTCAACACATCCATCCCTGGCGTTGTAGTAAACAGATAGGATTTTAACGCTCCTCTGAAGTTGAATTTGATACGTTGATAACACTACCGTGTACGAGTCTTGTACATTTAATTAATCAATTCGTTTGCTCGATCATTCATTCAGCCATTCCTCCGTCCGTCTGTCCGTCCGGTGCGGTTCGTTCGTTCATTCGTTCCTGCAGTATATGGTCTCATCGCGTATTTCCTTTTAGGAGGGTTACAGTAGATACCTGGTTTTTCCTGTTCCACAAAGTCAGAACGTTGTAACTGCTTATTTTTGGCTTTATACGGCTTTATGTATGGTATATTGTTGTTGATGACTCTATTATACATTCATCTATCTTTTTATTATGGCATTGCATGCGATGTAGAGATAACTATCAACTCGGTGTAAGCCATACACTACCAAGAATGGGTGCAAATGCAATGAAAACGACACATTCACCAATGTTGGGGTAATGTTGGCCCAGCGCCGTACACCTGACATTGGGTCAATTTATCCAGCAAACACGACACATCTACCCAATGTTTTACCAATGTTGGGCCAACGTCGTAGACGATGGGCCAACATTGGTCAAACATTGAGTAGATGTGTCGTGTTTGCTGGGGTACTTGCTTGCTGGGAAACTCGGTCCCAGGCATGTTATTCTGTCGCCATGACAACGCAGATGCAGACAATATCTACATAATACTTGGGACAGCCGTGTGAAAGGACTGATCCCATCTATGGGGTCCCGTCACTCCCTAGGCAACAACTGAAACGAATATCTCAGCACACATTATCATATGTCTCTTTCCGTCAGCAAACGTGGTCATTTGAGTGCGAGGCGGTCTGAGGCCGAGCACGCTACCTCTCGGTCACGGAGGCTCCCCACAATACTGACTTTCACACATGGATGGGGAAGAAACATTTTTTGTTTCTTTGAAACCGCCGAGACCGGGAACCGAACCCCGAACTCTGGCGTGAAAGGCAGCGGTTATGGGAAAATACAACACTCGCCACAGTGAATAACCAGGGTAGCCACAGAGTATCAGCCGTAAAATTCCTGTATTTCCCCTGTCTCTGTCCAGATTTACATTTACAAAGCGTCCTCCACCCAACTTTGCCGCGTGAATATGCGTCCTAATGTGGAGTAGGGACTATGGGTTGAGCATAGCCATCTCGGGAGCCGAATGGGTTAAACAAGGTCATCTCAAAAGCTATAATATGCGATGATTCAGTGAGCAAAACTATGCTCATAAATGATGCCTTACAATGAGCACTGTGTTTTCCTGTATTTCTACAAATTATAGAATTTCCTTGTGCTTCCGTGCAGGGAATTTTTCAAACAAGTTTTTCCTTTTTTCCCTGTTCGATAACGTGTGATGAAAAAGAAAATAATAAATCAGCATCACCATGATCACAAGGGGTTAATTTGGGACCAGTGTCGCAGACGATGGTTGAACTTTCGAAAAACTGTACCCAGCAAAACGAGACATTGAGCCAATGCTGGTTAAAAGTTGGACCACCGTCTGCGACGATGGCCCAACATTAAACCAGCATCGGCTCAACGTCTCGTGTTTGCTGGGTAGTTGTGTCATGTATTTGCGAGATATACACATCAACGAATGCTGATCCAGCATTAAAACAACATTGGGTCAACGTCTCATGTTTCAGTGAGATACAGCGTGTTCCCCCAGGAAGACCACCAGATGGCAACGAAGTGGGGGCTGTACCGCGGAGTAGATGACTGTTTATATAATGGTGGACTGTGTCTTCTAAAATTACACTACTATTGATTGTAAACACAGTGCTCACAGAAGCGGATCAAAGAAATTAGGATAACTACCCGAATTGGCCCAATACTGGTTTAAAGCTTACAGCGCGGTGATCGACTTTAGACGTTAGGATCTGACGTCTGTAGACGTCAGGGCCCGTATTCTCGTACAAGTTACGATATATCGTAGGCTTCTGATTGGTCGAGATGGCCATCTCGACCAATCAGAAGCCTACGATATATCGTAACTTGTATGAGAATACGGCCCCAGATTCTGACGTATAAAGTCGATCCCCGCGCTGTAAGAATTAAAACATTTCTAATGGTCGTAGACCCATAACATACGTATTCAAATGAAGCGGTAACAGCTAAGACGTTTATAAATGATGACTTCAAATTGAAATAAAAACTTTGGTCTCCATGGTTTATATAACAAGACTACATAAGTCCAGGAGCTCCCGCGACGAATTAGAATTTGATTTAAGCAATTTTGTGTAGGGTTTTTAATGTAGTACTAGGCTAGGTCAAAAATCAAGACGCAAGACAACTAGGTCTAAGAAGCTCAGTCTAAGAGTAAGATAAGAACTAGACAATTTTTGTCAGAGATTGCAAACCTCCATTAAAATTAATGATCCTTATCAGTATCCCAGTAATGGTCTACCTATCTGGCATGGTTTACCCGATATCAGGCCAATCGAGGTAACTAATAGCTGATTTACGGTCATTTTGAATTCGATATAAACTAAAAAACTTAGGGTGCATCCCTCCCCCGAAACCTCATATTTTGTTTTATAGTAATAGACTAACATCTAACACAGTTTGCAAAATATTGGGCATGTGAAAGTAAATAATGGCCGATAGGGGGCCATTTTGAATTTGATCGAGTCGGAATTTTTCAAGATGCATCCTCAGCTGAAATGTCACATTTCATTCTATAGTAATGGTCTAGCCATCTAGCACGGTTTACCAAATATCGCCTATGTGAAAGTGAATAATGGCCGATAGGAGGCCATTTTGAATTTGATCAAGTCAAAATTTTTCAAGATGCATCCTCTCCTGAAATCTCACATTTTGTTTTATAGTAATGGTCTAGCCATCTAGTACGGTTACTAAAAACCGGCTATGTGAAAGTAAATAATGGCCGATAGGCGGCCATTTTGAATTTGATCGAGTCAATTTTTTTCAAGATGCAACCTCTCTTGTAATCTCACATTTTGTTTTATAGTAATCGCCCAGCTATCTAACACGGTTTACCAAATATCAGCAATGTGAAAGTAAATAGTGGCCGATAGGCGGCCATTTTGAATTCGATTGAGTCGAAAGTTTTTCAAAGGCATCCTCTCTCTAAACGTCACATTTTGTTTTATAGTAATGGTCTAGCTATCTAGCACGGTTTACCTGATATCAGGCCTATCGAGGTAAATAATGCTGATTGTCGGCCATTTTGAATTCGTAAATTAAAAATTTTCAGGGTGCATCCTCCCCCGAAAACTCACACTTTGTTTTATAGTAATCAGGTAATGGTCTAGCCATCTAGCACGGTTTACCAAATATCAGCCATGTGAAAATGAATAATGGCCGAAAAGGCGGCCATTTTAAATTTGATCAAGTCAATTTTTTTCAAGATGCATCCTCTCCTGAAATCACACATTTTGTTTTATAGTAATGGTCTAGCCATCTAGCACGGTTTACCAAATAACGGCCATGTGAAAGTGAATAATGGCCGATAAGCGGCCATTTTGAATATTATAGAGTCGAATTTTTTCAAGATGCATCCTCTCCTGAAATCACACATTTTGTTTTATAGTAATGGTCTAGCCATCTAGCACGGTTTACCAAATAACGGCCATGTGAAAGTGAATAATGACCGATAAGCGGCCATTTTGAATTTTATCGAGTCAAATTTTTTCAAGATGCATCCTCTCCTGAAATCACACATTTTGTTTTATAGTAATGGTCTAGCCATCTAGCACGGTTTACCAAATAACGGCCATGTGAAAGTGAATAATGGCCGATTGGCGGCCATTTTGAACTTTGACAAAATGATTTTTTTCAAAATACATCCTCTCCTGAAGCCTTACAATTTGTTTTATAGTAATGGTTTAGATATCTTGAGCGGTTTTCATGATATTCCACAATATCAGGCCTGTCGAGGTGAATAATGGCTGATAGGCGGCCATTTTGAATTTTATCAACTTCAAATTTTTCAGGATGCATCCTCTCCTGAAACCTTACAATTTATTTGATATTAATGGTGTAGCTATCTTGAGCGGTTTTTATGATATTCCGCAATATCAGGCCTGTCAAGGTGAATAATGGCCGATAGGCGGCCATTTTTAATTTTATCGACTTGAAATTTTTCAAGATGCATCCTCTCCTGAAACCTCACAATTTGTTTTATAGTAATGGTGTAGCTATCTTGAGCGGTTTTCATGATATTCCGCAAAATCTTTCAGTCGGATTTACCGATGTTATAAATTAGGTCAAAGTGCTGGGTCAACTTCAAGGTCAAGGTCCAAAAACCTGAAAAGGCACAACTAGGGACCTTAGAGAACATGTATGTGCAATATGACTGTCATCGGCCCAGTACTTTTCGAGATCTGCTCCGGAAACGAAGTGCGCGTCAAAACGTCTAAATAGGTCATAGTTCTGAACCAGAAGTGGGTCAAAGTTCAAATACCCCAAAAGGCACAACTAGACCACCTAGGGGTGTTGTGTGTAAAATTTGAAGACAATCGGACAAGTACTTTCAGAGATATGCTCCGGAAACGAATTGTTTACGGACGGCCCAACGGCCCAACGGCCCAACGGCCCAACGCCGTCACATCATCATTTTCTCCTCTGCAACCTTGCGTATTGAATTCAGATTAAAAATATTTTAACCCGTCCATTAGCCACCTGGAAGTAACCCACATACCAAAAATTGTTATCCTAGCTTATTTTCTCACAAAGTTATAGGCAAAAGAAGAGGCCAAAAAAAAACGGAGGTAGAATCCATAGCTCCCTTCGCTCACCTACGGTGACGGCGGGAGCTAAAAATATTTCAGCGTTGTAAAGGTTGATGTTAAGCATTAAGTGCTCACAAGAGCGAATTAAACAAATTAGAACAACTAACAGCAAACACGTGACATTGGCCCAATGCTGGCCTATTGTTGGACCAGCGTCACAGACGTTGGCCCAGCATTGAAGCAGCTCTGGGCCAGCGTATTGTATTTTCTGGTATATGATTTCGTGAAAAATGCTTTACGTCGATTTTCGCACTTCACAGCGCCAGAAAGGAGCCGAATGTCCTATCGAATGATGTCAATGGTTCTTTAGTGCACAGAGAGTACTGTACACTCCAGACCTTTGCACAATATGAAGCACTGTATATGCAGTAGGCCCTATACTCTGTGACAAACGTCTGGCCGGGTCGAAAGTGCTGACAGTTGTTCAGTATATATTTCAAAGTGTCTGCATCAAATGAGTGAATAGTAGTCACACGCTCAAAGTCTGCCTTTCCGGAAATGTATCCATATTTTCATGATTCCCCGTGGGCCGCATTTTCAATGATACTACATACAACTAGACTACAAAAAAAAGTCTGTTACACCCGATCCTGGTAGTGGCTATCGCGACCCACATCCTCAAGTGGCTGACAATTACTCAGATTTGTTTAGTTTGAGCACAAATATTTTCAAATCGTGATGTTTAGACACACATTTTCTTCACAATAACAGTGATTTGGTCGACTAATAAAACAGATTGAAACGATGCTGCACAAGGACTTATGCTATGTATATACGTATGGAAATCCACTGCCAAATGTACAATAGCAAAAGTAATCGTAGAGGTAGAAGACCAGCTACGAAAGTGAGGAGAGAAAGGGAAGAGCAGGACAAAAGAGAGACGGTATTCTGATAACTGACTGACCTTGTCTGATTTAGTGGTTTCTGTGATGAATGTTTATCTGAAATATATGTAGCGATAACAGACTATCCCATGGGATCCACCGCCAAATGTACAATATCAAATCATAGAGGTAAAAGACAAGGTGCGAAAGTCATCCAGCAAACACAAAACTTTGTATAACATTTGTACAATGTTGGACCAACGTCGAAGACGTTGGGCCGACGTTCCACAAGTGTTGTACAAATATTTTTTTGTTGGCTGGAAGAGAAAAGGATGCTGAGCAGAAAAAAAAGAGAGATGATATTCTGATAATTGACTGACCTCGTCGCAATGAGTCGATTCTGCGAAGAAATGAATGTTTATCCGAACTATATGTAGCGGTTAGACCCGGTGGTTAGAGACTATTCCTGTGTGTGTCTCTGGACTGGTTAAACCCGGACGGTGTCAAGTCACGGCACGGGCGGGGGTGGAGACATATGGTGACTAGTGAGTGCACTACTGACAGGACACCTAGTGTACACCACATGTGGATGTCACGCCCCCTGGCGAGTCATGTGATAACCAGACACCCCCCGCGAGGATGGGTACTTGGCTACATTCATAAGCAGTGATCGCTATACTATTACTAGTATTTAAATATAATATGCCAGTGGGAAAGAACAAACTTCGATAAATTCTTAGACTTGTTGTAATTCACTTAGAATTTGAATAATTTATTCAGAATTTGAATAATTTATATCTCTCACCTGTTTACTGATATCTCTTTTGAATCTTATGACCTTGAAGTATATCCTTGACCTTTATCCTATCTAACTCGACAGCCGTGACCTTGGTATACGATGTTTCTCGGTCAAATCTACAAACAGAAAGACACAAATAATTAGCAACGAGCACAAATATATGTGGGAATGTATGGTAACAATGCGACGTGAGTATCGGTTGTTTACTTAGCATTCACATAAACTGAACCTGTACTACACTAGGACTAAGGCAGATCGCTTGTGATGCAATTATACACAGCAGCTCTGAAAAAAACGTAACGAAACAACTAGAAGACCGAAGATATGAGGCATGATACAACTCCCGCCTAAACATAATCTATGGACAAATGTTATATCATATTGACAAGGTACAGTTTTCAGTCAGTGCCCATTCTATTATGACCTGGATTCGAAGCCCGTACCTCTGAGTTTCGAGCCACAACCGGCCTGAATGAGCCATAGTGGCCTGACTGACTATCTGATGATACATCTCTACATATGCTTCGCCCACATGTTTATCACATTCACTGGGTAGAGTTTTCAGTCAATCACCGCTCTCAGGCCGGGGGTTTACTCTGTTATAATTAACCGGATGTCGCCGCGGGGATTGTCTCTGATTGGTCCGATCTGCTCACTGTTTTTATACACTTTTTTCCACCGTGCCGTGCAAAAGCCAGCAGCAGTAACTGTTTACTTTTTAAGTAAACAGTTACTACTGTTTGCCTTTGTACCACAGACAAAGGCAATCCAGTAAGCACGACGCTGGCCCAACTATAACCCAACATTGGCTCAAACTGTCATGTTTGCCGGGGAACAGGATACAATAATAGTTACTGCTTAATAATTCTGCTATTTTTCTTTGCACTAGACACTGCAGTGATGCAAAGAAAATAGCAGTAACTGCTTACTTTTAAAATGAGCAGTTACTTTGACTTTGCATTATTCCAGCAAACACGAGGCGCTGACCCGATGTTGAATCACTGTTGGCCCATCACCCACACTCACTTTGTCTTTACGTTAGTTTCGCCTTTGAGCGGCGGCACTGCTAGTTTTTGTCAAGTCTGTTTTTCCAATCTGGTTGTGATGTTTCGTAGATGATCAGAAAAAATGAACCGAGGCAATCAGACGCGCAATAAGGACACCTGTCCTTACCACTGTGACTTACGAGGTTCTCACTATGGCCACCCGCATGGCACCAACGGGTGAGGAGGCAAATGATGAGCAGGTGTGGATGGAGTGGAAGGAGGTTTGTTGATCTGAGACGAAAACATTATCTCACTCACTCACTCACTCACTCACTCACTCACTCACTCACTCACTCACTCACTCACTCACTCACTCACTCACTCACTCACTCACTCACTCACTCACTCACTCACTCACTCACTCACTCACTTGTTGGGCCCAGCATTAAGCCATTATTGTATGATCGCCTCGTGTCTACAGGGGTCGTCACCCCCACCAGATGCCTTCAGGGTGTATTAGATGCAGTCAGTGAGTTTGGCAGATGTCAAAGTGAATCTATATTAGCTGAGTCAGCAAAACCAGGCTGGCCCCAGGCGACGTAACGGGGGGGGGGGGGCAGAAATAGATAAACACTCACTTGTCAGAGTCTCTGCGAGAAAAACTGGTGAATTCAGTTTGGATTGATATTTACTCACCTCTGTGGACTTGTCATGCAGATACTTTTTCTAACATGCTGTTACAATTCTCGACTTGTAGTGAAAGAAGATGACTTGAAGCGAGTGGCAAATGAAAAAATATATCGTTATTATTATAACAGGTCCACAAAAATTGTCATTCAAAACCCCTAGGTTTTAGAAAAACAAAGCATCATTCATATATACGAAATGATGCTTTGATGCATCGTGGGGGTTGAAAGGGTTAATGCCAAGGTGACGCCATATACCTGTGATTGAACAGTGTCAAGAGTGTCATTTTACACAGGCCTGACAAAGCAGGGCTGACGCGGCAGATGTGTGAGTGACAGGGAGGTGAACTGAGGCAACATTTGTCTGACGAGCACAGCCAGCTACTGGATACTAAAGTACACGTTTTCATCACAGGTGGCTTGATGGAGCAACGTCAGAATAGGTGGTTCACCATGGAGTGAGGAGGTGCACTGGGTTTTTTTGGTAGTGTTCGAATTAAGTAAGCAACCATACCATTATGAAGCAGAATGAATGAACGAATAAATGAATGAATGAATGGAAGAATGAATGAATGAAAGAAAAAAATAAATGAATGAGTGAATGAATGAATGAACGAATGGATGAGCGAATGAATGAATGGAAGAATAATTGAACGAAAGAAAAAAATGAATGAATGAATGAATGGAAGAATAATTGAATGAAAGAAAAAAATGAATGAATGAATGAACAAATGAATGAATAATTGAATGAAAAAAATGAATGAATAAATAAAAGAACGAATGAATGAATGTATGAATAAATTACTGAATCAATGATTGAATGGGACTTATAAATGGCACTTCTGTGCAGATACGGACATGAAAACATTTCTAACTTTCATTTCGGTATTTTATGAAATTTTTGAAATTTTTAATCACCTTGATGTGGAATCAATGTTGGTTTAACGTTGATCCAGCGTCGTGGACGGTGGATCAACGTTAAACCAACAATAATTCAACGTCTTGTGTCTGCTGGGACAGTATACTGGGAGCGCTAAAGGTGGTATAGCGTATACGGTGGACCAACATTGGACCAATGACTTGTGGTACCTAGGAAACCAGTTCAACTTCTCGGTTTCAATCTTAGTTTGACATCTAACGCACCATGTCAGCGCACAACTTCTCAGCAGTGTCTATCTCAGTTTGAAATCTAACGCACGGTGACAGCGCACGTTTTTTGGTGAGGTAATCAGTGTGTGTGACCTCACCACCTGACACTTGTAGAGTGCAGCCTCAGAGCTTGGAATGAAGGACTGAATGTGTGCACATACAAACTATACTGGGCAGAACCTTCTGCTTATGGTGGGATGAATCAGATGGCCCACCAATCAGAAGATTCAAAAGTCTATCCCTGGCACACTGAGGCCGAGCACGCTACCTCTCGGTCACAGAGGCTCCTCACAGTTCTGAATCTTATGACACTTACACTTTCTGAGTTGACAGATTTCTCTCCCGGTGAAGTATTGTATTCTACACACATTTAACCCTTTCAGCGCCGGGACCGACTTTAGTCGGCAGAATCTGACGTCTGTAGACGTCAGTTTCTGTTGTCTAAAGTCGGTCCCTGCACTGAAAGAGTGAAAATATTTGTAATGGCCGTAGACCCATAACCTAGGTATTCAAATGAATCGGAAAAAGCTAACTAAGACAGTTATAGTGATTTCAAATTGAAAAAACCCCTTTGGTCTCCAAGGTTTCATAAAAAAATTCAGCTGTTTAAGAGTTGAATGGTATTGAGATGACAGTTGTGGATTGGCGCAACGCTGGCCCAACATCACCGAATTAATACACAGTTAATACTGTGAAACGCAGTGACGTCACTCGGTGAAAACAAGGTTATATAAGAACCCTCCCCCATACAGTAGAATCTGCTATGAGCAGCCACTCTCACGAGCAGCCAACCTCCTATGGGAGGCCACTTGATCATTCCCTAAAACGGCATTTTGCATACAAATAAACCTCCTATGAACAGCCCCCTGTCTTGAAAGGCCACTTTTCCTGTGTCACAAGGGTAGCTGCTGATAGCAGGTTCTACTGTACTTCATTGTATTAGCCAGCTCGGTGAAAACAAAGGAGGTCGAGGTCATTGAATTTCACAGAACTGAGATGACAGTTGTGGATTGGCGCAACGCTGGCCCAACATTAACGAATTAACACACAGTCAATACTTTGTTTGCAGAAAACCACATTAACCACAATGTCTGACACGAAACTGACACGTGTCAGAGTCAATATCATCTCGGAAATACGTCTTGATGAAGTAACAGAGTGGATAATGCTTTACGTCACTTCTTGTACAATCATAGCAATATCGCGACAGAAGGAAGCCCGAATCCTGGACTACACCCTACTCTTATTTCGAATGACTTCACGGGTTCTTTGTGGTGCACAGTACCATAGACAGTACTACACACTCCATGCCTTTGAACAGTTTGGAGCACTATATATGCACACCGCCACGATGACAAATATCCAGCCCGACCGGGATTCGCACCTGGTACCTCTAGGTTACAGGCCCCAGTCGATATGAATGAGCCATCGGGGTCGGCCTCTTAGTGCAGTACTCACATTGTAAAACAGCAACATACGGTTACACACGTGCCGGCTGAGCGTCAAAGTCAGCACTGCCAAGAACTTTATATAAAGTTCTTGGTAGTGCTATTGGCCTACACAATAGATTTCATTGTGAGCTACAGTTCCACATCCTTGGTTCCAGTGACAAAGGATGAAATGACATCAGAACAACCGCTTTTAGACGTGGAATTCTAACGCGGTTCAGTTCATGAATGTACATTCTAAAATATCAGGTTATGAATGTTACCTCTTGGCCAAATATTATATTTATAATATATTTATACCATCTAGCACTCAAAATGTTTCATATGCCACTTACTTGCGCGGGATACGCGACACTTTGAGTGCTAGGAAACGATATCCCTTTAATTTAGAAAGGGCAGCCCAATTTTATTGCATTCCTAGAACTCTTGGGAATAACAAACTCTATTGCTAGGAATCCAGTAATAAATTATGAGTTTTTTCATTCACCTGGGGCCGCTGTCCGCAATAAAAATACCTCCCCTGGAGAAATATCTGTTCCAAGAGAATACGAGCCGTTCACCCAATGCTCTGCTAATGCTGGGCCAACGTCTACGACACTGGCCCACATTCAAACAACATTGGGTGAACGTCGCCTGTTTGTTGGTTTTGCCACGCGCCCGGCCATCAACACCTAACCAGTGAAAACGAGACACGGAGCCAATGCCGGGTTAGTGTTGGGCAACCGTCTAGGACGTTGGGCCAACATTGAAACCACATGAGCTGGATGCCTCGTGTTAGCTGGGTAGAGAGTGGATTGTTGATGATTTATAAAGCAAACAGAACCAGGCCACACAGACATGACACATTGAAACAATGTTGGTTTAATGTTGGTCCAGCGTCGATGTGTCGCGTTTGTTGTGGCGCCTGTATTGCAAGAATATCAATATAAATTACACCTTTTTATTTGCTGAATATACAGAACCTAATTGATCTTTTTTGATTTATCCCGCACCATACAGCAACGTTAATACCCTGTCAAGCTATGGATGTTTTTACTATATATCATCAGACTATATATTATATATATCGTCCGGATATGAGAGGGTGTATCTGCCACTTTATTAAGTTTGATCTCAAATTAACTAAAATGAGTAACTTTCATCCACTTGGGAGTATTGGGTCGCGGTAGGAGACACAAATTCAAGTGGATTAAATTCAAATAAATTAAATTAGCAGGGGTTGATCAAATAATGATCTTACAAATATGTTTCGTCACTTGAAACTGGGAAGTGAATGATTCATGGAGGCCGGGTCTATACTATACTTTTTAGTCGTTTTTAATCTGATTTTTTTAGTCCATCAAATCGCAGATTAATAAATGAAATAAAATGAATGGGGTTTTAGGCCACCTTTATGTACATAATATAGGCTAAACTGGGCCAGAAGACCCCCTGAGGATGGTGAGATGAATGAGATGAACTGCCCTCCAGACACAATATTCGAAATTAGATCCCTTGAGGTCTGAGGGCGAGAACGCTACCTCTCGGTCTCGGAGGCTCCAACATATTGAATCATTACTGAGTGATCGGGCCAGAAACATTTTTACCAGTGAAGGCGAGTGAAAATAATACAATTTTTTTAAATATGTCAGACATCGTAGACGGTGGGACAACATTCAACCGGCATTGATTCAAAGTCTGGAGTGGCACTAGCAGTTTAGCAACACGGTTGTCTCCAGTATTTTCTCAACAGCGTGGTGTAATTATTTCATCAAATAGGGAAATATACTTATTTAATAGCAGAAAGTCATATACGACCTGACTTGAAGCTCGCAAGTCGAAGTATGTTTCGTCCCTTGAAATTGTGGATCGCGGTAGCGAGACACAATTTTCAGTGACTGAAAATATAAAATTAGTTGATTAAAGCGCGAGGAGCAAAGGGTCAGCACCAATCACAGTCCCCGGGTGGGTAAAGGGTCACCCCATCCGCCCTAGAGGTATTGCATTTAAATTTTCAGTCATCCGAAGTTGTGTTCCGCCAACGCGATCCACAACTTCAAGTGACTGAAAATTTAGGTGATTTTTGAAATTTAAGTTCCAACCGACCAGTGTTTCAATATCTAAAACATATTTTCTTTATCCGACATCAGACCTCTAGGGATTAACCCTTAGAGCGCTGAAACATTTTATATGAACCATGGAGTCCAGAGGGTTATTTATTTTTTAAATCATTATAAATGTCTTATTTAGCTCTTTCTGCTTCATTTGAGTACCTATGTTATGTGTCTACGGCCATTATAAATAATTTAATTCTTTTAGTGCGGGGATCGTCTACAGACGTCGGGATCTGACGTCTAAAGACGGTCCCTGCGCTGAAAGAGTTAAAACACAGAATGTACTGTAATCGATATCAGTGCCATAGAGGGAAAAGGGTCCGAGACAAAGAACAAAAATGTGTTGAGTGGACGGGGATTAAAGGGATGTACCAGGTCCCGGGGGTGGGTGAGTTATAGTAGCGGGGGGGGGGGGGTGAGTTATAGTAGCGGGGGAATGCGTAAAAACTGAAGGTTTACAATGCAGTATGTACAGAGAGCAGACAACATCAATAACCAGGGAGAGCAGGCCCTAGTGAGCTCAGGCATAAAACCCACAACACCTATAACCTCGCCAATACAACCACTGACAGCGTCAAACGTCATAACAATGTAGGCTTAATGCTGGGTTGGCCCTTTCTGATCACGTCATAGTCGTTTTTAATCTGTTATTGGGAATGGAATGAGTGTTCAAACATAAAAATTTGTAAATATTTTTTTAATTTTATTGACCATTTGCATGTCAGCTTTGACATATTGGTAATTTCATTTCTTTATTTTTTTTGTACGTTTTTTTTTATGCGGCGCGAATCGGTTATACGTTCGGTTGTCATTATCCCAAGATTTTGAACAGTTTGGGTCATTGTATATGTGTGCACCAAGGAAAGATATCGGCCGCAGCGGGATTCGAACCCGGTACCCCCGGGCTCTGAGTCAACCACGCTACCAATGAGCTATCCTGGCGCCACATAGTTGGTTTGAATATTTAAATTATTTAATTTTGCGCTCTAAGGGGTAAACTGTGTAGTTATATCATAGAAATTGTGTAGATTGAATATGTAATGACAACTTCTAGTATTATTTGTACATGCAGGGAATAATTTGTCTGATGTAGCAATGCATAGTTTGCTACACGATTGGGGATACATGCTACACGATAATATATGCATATGGCACTGCTTTTTGGTCGATAAAGGCTCAGATCGGTACGCGTCGATAGATACAGGCAGAGCCGAAGGCGAGTGCCTGTATCGGCGACAAGTACCGATCTGAGCCTTTATCGACCAAAAAGCAGTGCCATATGCATTTTATCGTACGACCACCCACATGTTTAACTGATAATTAAATTATTTAGACTACAATGCGTCAGTGAACGTAAATAATTCGCAACCGCGAAACGAATTGTTGACAAGTTTTGGTCGATACAGGAAGTTATCAGTACAAGTCTCGTGGGAGTACGATAACATGTTGGTGTAGCAGTTTTTAACATGAAGAATTGCACCGGTAAGGCTGCTGAACTGCTACGCAATTTTTCTTGGACAAATTATTCCCTGAATGATTCAGAACATGTAGGCTTTCAAAGCATATTATATCCGACAACTCCACCTATTATATATCGATATCTATATCATCCATAGAGGATGCGCTAATACTGATTTCAGGTTGGCCCAACGTCTACAACGCTCAAACAACGATCAAACAACATTGAATCAACATTGGCACAGGGTTTTGTGCTGTAGCTTGGATTCCGCAGGGGTTCACCAGTGTTTACAACATGAAGGAGGCAATATATAATAACTACACTACTACTGCCGTGCAAAAGTCAAACAGAGGTAACTGTATGCCAGTACTTGATGGCAGAAAAAAATCCTGCAGCTCAAAGACAAACTACTACTACAGCGCAAGACAAACAGCAGTAACTGCTCACTTGAAAAGTAAGCAATTACTGCTGTTTGTCTTTGCTGTACAACCAATGCAAACAGTAGTAACTGCTGACTTCTTAAGTGAGCAGTTACTGTTGTTTGTATATAACAATATATCTCATTTATGAGGTTGTTCACACCAACCCGATCTCCACAGTTCATAACAAGTTTATTTGCTGTTTAAGACCAAGCTGTTACCAGCTTATGACATTTACCAGCTGTTTATACCCTGTTATTACCCTGAACGTCAATACAAAGCCCAGATTTGAATACCTAACACTAACCGTCACTTCAACCCTTGCAGCGCGGGGATCGACTTTAGACGTCAGAATCTGACGTCTGTAGACGTCAGATTCTGACGTCTACAGTGGATCGCCGCGCTGTGAGGGTAAAATATTTATAATGGCCATAGATTAAGTGAATAAAAAAAAATGTTTAGCAACTTTTCAACCCCTAAAGCGCTGAAATTAATTTATATAAACAATTTGAAATCATCATATGTCTCAGCTCTTTCTGCGTCATTTGAATACCTATGCTATGGGTCGTCGGCCATTATAAATTTGTTTAATCTAAATACGTCAGATTCTGACGTATAAAGTCGATCCCCGCACTGTAAGGGTTAAAGCGATGAAATATATATTTATATAAACCAAGAAATACACTGTTTTATCTTTTCCAAAACACAGAAACGCGCGAATATGAACAAGAAAACTGTTTTTTCTAAAAAAAATTCGTGTTTGTGGCGGTTTCACGTCGAAATTCGCGTCTGTTCAACTTCGTATGCTGTCGTCGCCAGCGCGCTCGCTCTTGTATTCGCGTTGGTGTTTTGAATTATAATTTCTCATTTATCACTCACATTTTTTCAGCATGCTATCAGCACGATCACCAACGTAAAACAGCTTTCTCCCCATCACTGTCGCTGGTTGTGTTTGACTCGGACCACGTCCCTGCTGACTATGACTACAAGTCATTTGTTCCGGTGGTTTGTCGTCCGTCTCTAGAGTCAAGGGGGTTATATAACCTCCTTGCTAGAGTCAAGTGACGGGAAAGCCTGAATGGTCATAGGAAGGGGGGGGTCAGAGGTCGATGAACAAGGGGAGCAGGTGAGGAATAAGTCCACAAACGTGCCTGCAAATCTCACCTCCCACTGCAGGGATGGAGGGAGGGGGACTATGAGGTCAGGACAACAGGCGTTCCCAGTAAACACAAGGCATTGAGCCAATGCTGGTTTAATGTTGGGCCAGCGTCGCAGACGGTGGACCAACATTAAACCAGCATTGACTCAATGCCTCGTGTTTGCGGGGTGATTGTCAAAGGTGGATTTTACACTGCCACCCGGGTGTAGACACTGCTATTTCGCATGTTAAAGTGTGCAGATGGGCTGACGTCACATTTCCCCCACTCTCCTTTCAGCCTATTGTACTACGCTTGTGATTGGCCGGTTTACAAAACGCTGTCCTGCTAAACGTTCTATGATTGGCAGGTATATGTGTCGACCGGCGGCTGAAAACTAGGTCGGTCAATAGTGGGGTGTTCCTGGTTCATAATTTGAAATGCCTGGTTTCAGTGTGTGTGGTCGGAGACAGAACAGTGAGAATGAGTGTAGGTGGATCATGTTAACCCAATGTTATTTTAATGTTGGGCTAGCGTCGTAGACGGTGGCCCAACATTAAAATAACATTGGGTCAATAATTATGTTCCCTTTGCTGGATACAGGGATGGATTGACAGTGTGGGAATGATACGATATTACTTCTCTACATCATTATAATATCGTGACATCAGGAAGCCGGCTGTATGTAATACTGTCATGAGTAAGTATTGCGTGAAGTTGGCCAGGAGGACAGAAAAGTACATAGTTCGTGTCTGTAAAATGAATGGGGTTTTAGGTCAGCTTTGTGCACACATAGGCTAAACTGGGTCATGACAACCATCTGAGGATTGTGAGATAAGACTGCCCTCCAGACAAAGGATTCGAAATTCGAGCCCTGGCGGTCTGAGGCCGAACACGCTACCTCTCGGACACGGAGGTTCCCCACAATATTGAATCCTTACGAGTGAGCAGAGAAGAAACATTTTGTTTCTTTGAAACTTGAAGGCCAGAATGGGGTTCGAACCCGCGATCGCCGACTTTCGTCTTTGTATAGAGGGTGAATTAGGGTATGTAGATTTATGCCAAATCACGCACATTGCGACAAGATCGCAACAGAAGGATGAAATGGGAAGTAGGGGATAATAACCCGCTAAGGTTCAACAACTTGAAAGTGTGTTTCGCTACCGCGACCCACAATTTTATGTGGATGAAAATATTCATATTTCTTCAATTTAAGTGTAATTATCATGTATATAGATTTTATCGTGTAAGTCAAACGTAAGGGTGCTTATGATTGATTGATTGATTTATTATTACTCAGACCAAATCATGGTATGGAGTACAATCACATGATGTACAAAATGAGTTAACATAATCATTCAATAAAAACTTAAAAAAAATACAATTAGTACAGTTAGAATACAATTAAACAAAAATCCGGCATATTGATAACATAATAACGAAAACGCTCATCACATTGGCGAAAAATGTAGTCATTGAATCATGCACCTGATTTTTGTACAAAACGCTGAGCATTCGTTCTCAGCTCGCTACCTTGTTCTTAACGCACAGCGACACAAAAATCTCATTTTACTTTTCCCTGAGTGGGTTGTGCGTCATCCATGTGGCTCACCTGTGAAAAGCGGCGAAGCGCGCCCGGATCTGCACACAATGCATGTATTACTGGTATAATTAATCTCCCTCCACTCACATTATTATGTGACGTATGGCGCCTTAAGCAGAGATTGTGTACTCATAGGTTAATCTCTCCCAGAAGGGCTCCGCCGTGCAAAAACAAACAGCAGTAACTGCTTACTTTTCAAGTAATCAGTTACTGCTGTGTGTCTTTGAGTTGCAGGATTGTCTTCTGCCATCGAGAAATGGCATGTCCCCTGCAAAGACAAACAGCAGTAACTGCTTACTTTTCCAGTAATCAGTTACTGCTGTTTGTCTTTGAGTTGCAGGATTGTCTTCTGCCATCGAGAAATGGCATGTCCTCTGCAAAGAAAAACAGCAGTAACTGCTTACTTTTCCAGTAATCAGTTACTGCTGTTTGTCTTTGTACACAGAGGTAATTACCTTCAGAGTCAGGAAGCGCGGGCTGAAAAGATGCTGTTTAACCCTCCAGCTATTTCCTCTTATTATGAGAATAGTCATGAGAAAATGTGGTGGTGAATGGTGTGGGGACTGCTTATTCTGCCACAATTTTCAAAGTAATTACAAATTTTGTGATTTAAAAAAAAATATCAAGTAAAATGTATCAAATTAAAGCTCAAAACTATTTTTACGGTGAATTATGCTATTTTGTATTCAATAATTTTTATTGAAGAAATTCTACGTAGTGCATTTATGAGCAAGCTCAATGTTGAACTATTTGTATACAAACCAAAGGGAGACCAGAGGTGTTTTTTTCAATTTAAAACCACAATAAATATCTTAGTTGGCTCTTTCCGTTTCATGTGAATACCAATGTTATGTTATGTGTCTTCTCCATTATAAAATTTCACTCTTTTAGTGCGGAGGTCGACAAAATGGTGACAAAAGCAGCGGTTACAAAGGAAGTGCAAGGAGCAAAATAGGAGGATAGCATTGTAAAGAAAGGTAATTGTGTAAGGACATTATCGTCTGTTTTAATGAAAGGATGCCTTCAGTGGTAACGGTATAAAACAACACTTATTGTAATTAGGTTGAATACACTACGCGTCGAAATGGATCTATTTAATATGAGTACACGCATTAGGCTCTTCCCTGCGGATGCAGTCTAGAAAAAAACGTCTTCGTCGAGCCCGTTAATTGGAGCAAATATAGTACTTTAACCCCTTTCAGTGCGAGGATCGTCTATGTACGTCAGAATCTGACGTCTACAGACGTCAGATTCTGACGTACATAGACGATCCCCGCACTAAAAGGATTAAAATATTTATATTGGCCTTGGTCCCATAACATAGGTATTCAAATGAAGCGGAAAGAGCTAACTAAGACATTTATAATGATTCCAAATTGAAAAAAACCCTTTAATCTCCATGGGTTAAAAAAATTCAGCGTTGTAAAGGCTACCCGTTATCTATAGTGGTGATTAGCACTTAAGGGGTTATTAAAACATACACAACTACAATGAAGTCTATATACTGTGAATCTTGTAATATTCGCGAGGTTTTAATTGTCGCGAATTTCGCGAGGAGGACAAATTCGCGAATTCAAGAATCTCGCGAAAAGTATTTGTACAATAGCGTTACTAAAGAAAAATGAAAATTCGCGAATCCTAAACTTCGTGAAAATTCTAAATCGGACATTCACGAAAATTGAAACACGCGAAAATTACCAGGACTACAGTAATTGCTCATCATTTTGGAATGCGAATTGCGGTAAAATTAAAATCTTCTCATTTTAGAAAATACCCAGGTATGATATCTCATCTGAAAAAAAAACAAAGTTCTCATTGGCATGAACATACATCAGGACATACATCAGGATTTACAAGTAGCACATAATTATGCTAATACAGAGGATCGTATTGTTATGAATTGGAGGTGAAATATTGCTAATTTGACGTCATAGACGACAAAATGGCGTCAGAGCGCGCTAACTCTGTGATCACTAAAGCCCATTCAGCTTGCAAAAATAGTCACAACATTCAGCTTACAAAAATGAGCTTTGGTGACTAAAGGGTTAAACAATTTTGTAAGCTAAATTTAAAAAGTGTACTTTGGTGGTGAAAGTGTCAATTTGGCGCGATACACGATTGTAATCGTTCCCATTACATGCAGTGTCACAACGAACAGGTACAGCGATTGTTTGGAGTCATCAGCCAGAAAATCACTACATCTACCTAATTGATCACTCAAATCTACACCCACTGTCTCTTTGGACGAAATAAACAACTATAATTCAGGTGAGTACATCTCGTCCAACGAAGTATCTACCCCAGTAAATGGGCCGCGTAGGACAAGTATGACAGATGGAATAAACATCTATATTTGACCCTTTCAGTGCGGGAACCGACTTTATACGTCAAAATCTGACGTCTGCAGACGTCAGATTTTGACGTATAAAGACGGTTCCCACGCTGAAAAAATTAAAATATTCCTAATAGCTGTAGATACATAGCATAGGTATTCAAATGAAGGCGAAGGAACTGGACGAAATAAACAACTATAATTCAGGTGAATACATCTCGTCCAACGAAGTAGCCACCTTAGTGGGGTGCGTAGAAGAAGTATGACAGATGAAATAAACATAGATAATTTACCCTTTCAGCGCGGGAACAGTCTTTATACGTCAGAATCTGACATCTGTAGACGTCAGATTTTGAAGTATAAAGAAAATAAAATAAAATATTTAAATTGGCCATAGACCCATAACATAGGTATTCAAATGAATCAGAAAAAGCTAAGTAAGATATTTATGATAATTTCGAATTGAAAAAAATCCATTTAGTTTCCATGGTTCAAACATGACAAGTATGACAGATGGAATGCACATCTATAATTAAGGGGTCACCTGGTTCACGATGTGCGGCACCCAGTAAATTAACTAAAACATCACAGTTTATATAAAAGCTTTACAACATAAAAAAAAATAGTGGTTATAAAATTTCATTTGTTACCACGCTTCACAACATCATCGTATTTGTTCCAATTGGGAGCTATATATTTGTCATTCCTGCGAACTAGAGTGAAATTTAACAATTGTTTCGCCTCGATGACCTGTCATTTTGATGTGCTCCCGCAATTTGTACATAACCGAGAATAAAAATTTCACTTTTTTTAAATATATACAGGACAAAACCGTGGGGACAGTAGCGCTGGACTTGGCTTGTGTTGCCCTGTGGTTGCCCACCAAAAATGAAAGGTGGTCCGAAAAATGAGTCGATCAATATAATTTTTATAATTTTTTTATAATAATATAATAATAATAATAATATATTTATTTTATTATAAAAAAAATATTATTTTTGTCCTATAATTTTGCATGTACAAGATTGTCTTTGTACTTAATTTATATAAGACTATGGTGATCATTGATATTTTGATATTTCATATTTTCATTTTAAAAATATATCTTTGCCCATCGGATTTTGTAGAGTCACAGACTGTAGACATGGACCATTTCTATATTCTATGTTGGCTTCGGGCGATAGGGTTTGTAGTCTTCGTCTCAATGAGTTTTATAACTTTTAATGAAATAACGCCTATTGAAAGAACGTCCCATCACATGCATTAGTGAACATAGCAAAACACTCTGATATTACTCTGATAGGACTTGTCGCAGCCAATTATTCCCCACCGCCATTGTAACGGAATGATTGGCTTAATAGCCACTGTTATGTGAATTAGTGATTTTATGTCATTTTCTCCATGTTCACAGTGACGTCATATCGCGACTGTTTCCAGGCTCAGCCGGGTGTGTGCCACAGCGACAGTGAAGTACGAAAGACAAATATAACAGAATAGTGAGCAGAACGTATTATTCTAGTTCACATAATAACGGTATATAAGCAGAAGGCTGCCTTATATATTCCGCTTACAATAAATGAATGGGGTTATAGGCCACCTTTGTGCATAAATAGGCTAAACTGGGTCAGGAGAACCCTCCTGAGGATGGTGAGATGAATGATATGACACTGCACTCCAGATATGATTCAAAATTCGAGACCTGGCGTTCTGAGGCCGAGCACGCTATCGCTACTGCTATCGCTAATATTATCGCTTCTGCTATCGCTATTGCTATCGCAAAGTACTGCTATCGTTTCTTCTTTCGCTCCTGCTATCGTTCCTGCTATCGCTACTGCTATCGCTATTGCTATCGCTCATGCTATCGCTATCGCTACTGCTATCGCTTTCGCTACTGCTATTGCTACTGCTATTGCTACTGCTATCGCTATCGCTAATGCTATCGCTCCTGCTATCGCTACTGCTATTGCTATCGGTATCGCTGTTGCTATCGCAATAGTTTTCCTGCTATCGCTACCCCTTTCGTTTCTCCTATCGCTACTGCTACGCCCCAGCTACTGCTATCGCTACGCCACAGCATAGCACTCATTTTGAGGATACGGTAGACCTGTCCATCCTGGGGTCAGACAATAACAGGTTTATACCAGACGAACCCCATCACGTGTAATAATCTAATATCACGTAACTCATGGTGGAGATGGTGATGCAACATGACACTATGACTGCTGAGACACTCACTCACAGACATACATATTATAAATTATCACAAACATTGCAGACCGCGATTGTCGCGGGAAGATATGCATATGGCACTGCTTTCTGGTCGATAAAGGCTCAGATCGGTACGCGTCGCCGATACAGGCACTCGCCTTCGGCTCGGCCTGTATCTTTATCGACCAAAAAGCAGTGCCATATGCATTTTATCGTACGACCACCCACATGTTTAACTGATAATTAAAATATTTAGACTACAATGCGTCAGTATAACGTAAATAATTCGCAACCGGAGCACGAGTTTTGGTCGATACAGAAGTTATCAGCACAAGTCTCGTGGGCGATAACACCTGTGGGAGTACGATAAACATATTTTATATAGTATACGCATACTCAAATTATAGTTTTACAACTTAACCTAAATTATCGTGTATATAAATTTTATCCTGGATGCCAAACGTAGTAAGGGTGCTGGTCACCTGTATTTGACATCCTAACGTACACAGTTTTATTTACAATTGTATAGCTGTACAATTATAATTTGTGTATATAAAGCCTAATAAATAAATAAAAAAGTGTGGACTCCATTGAGTTACGCCGTTGAACCAAAGCTGCTGGCAAATATTGGGAATAGAAGGTGCCAGAGTTGTATCATAGTTGGTTGGCATCAGAAACAATCCAGATAACAAGAAACGTCCACCCAAAGTTGGTTTAATGTTGGCCCAACGTCTGCAATGCTGGCCCAACATTAAATCAACATTGGTTGACGGCCTATTTTTTCTGGCTATGTCGGGTGTTGTTTATCGGGAACTGGGTAATCCCGCGGGGCTTGGAGAAGTAAAGCCTGGAGAAGTAAAGCCGCGGGAATCTAAGTGGGCTTGACAAGAAATACACATTACCATGACAGGACATCATACCAGGATTATACCGCTGCAAGGCAAAAACGCGTAAGTCCAAAGCCTGAGTGAGATGGAGGCAACGTGTCTCAGCGTTAGAGTTGGATATAACGCTGTCTTCACAATATATAAAATCTATGTTGGTTTAATGTAGGGCCAGTGTCGTAGACAGTGGGCCAACGGTAGAACAGCATTGGCTTAATGTGACGAGTTTATTGGTGATAGCAAAATATGTACAGCCAGCTAGACGTTGATGCTGATGAGAAGTGTATCAACAATTTCACAGGTGGCGCCACTCTCATAAACTGTAATTGAGTGTACAATATTGTACACTCAATTTGTGCCAGTGGCCCATATTAAACATGGGTACCGGTATTTAAATGAAGTGAAAAGAGCTAAGGACATTTATGATGATTTCAAATTGAAAAAAACAACATTTGGTCTCCTTTGGTTTATACAAGAATATTTCGGGTTTAAACAACATTGATTGGTGATTGCTGGGGAGGTATTTGGCCTTCAAGTTTAAAAGAAAAACATGTTTCTTCCCCGCTAACTCGAGAGGTAGCGTGCTCGGCATCAGACCGCCGGGGATCGAATTTCGAATCCTGTGTCTGGAGGGCAGTGTCATATCATTCATCTAACCATCCTCAGGAGGTTTTTGTGGCCCAGTTTAGAGTTTAGGCTACATGTGCACAAAAGATGGACTAAAACTACATTCATTTCATTTCATTTGCTGGGGAGGTTGCACCAGGATTTAATGTAGCTCCTACAGTGGCTGAAACAGGTTTCAACCACAGATTGACCCCGAACAAAATCCCACCCCTTAGCTCCTCAGTAGTCTGCCTCCCTGTTGACGAACCTGCTTTGGCTTCGACTATGACACATGATCACGCCAAGGATTTGTGCGCCTCTGAGTTTGGTCCGCTGAGGATATAGGCGATATAGAAGTTTTATTGATTGATTGATTGAATGACATTTCTTTGGACGGTCATATCGAAGACATCGGCTTGAAAAATCAGGTCGCATGTAGTCATTAAAAAGTTATGGATATTTTTCGGGCCTTGGGGTCGAGATCACTCTGAATCACCGCCATGTTGAAAAACGGTGATTTTGTCTGGTAAAACGAATACAGCAATGGAAGACGCCATGGCTTAATTCACAGTCTCTGGGTTGTCATGGTTCTGGGATTAGATTGATTTCCCGGCAGACGTCTAAACGTGAGATGTCGACAGCCAATCCTATAACTCTGACACCATGTCACGTGGTCCACATAACACCACATGATTGGCTCCGTGTCCTCAGGCATGATGGGATACACTGATGAGTACGCCAGCAAACACAAGAAGTTGAAACAATGCTGGTTTGCTGTTGGGCCAGCGTCGTAGACGCAAAACACATGCACGCGACGAGAGACGCCCGACGACAGCCGCGAAATTCGCCTGACAAACCAAAAAAGGTTTAAGGGGTTAACCCTTTCAATCCTGAATTTACCATAGTCATCTTCATCCACTACAAGCCGTGAATTGCTGTCGCAATTCTCGACTTGTGGTGGATGAAGATGACTTGATGTGGTTTAAAAATTAAAGAAAATTACCGTGTATTGGTGAACAAGTTTCATGGAAATTTTCGTTCTAAAACCCTCAGTTTTAGGAAAATTAAGTATGTATTCAGGGATGTAAAATGACGCTTTAATGCATCGTGGGGGCTTAAAGGGTTAAATAATTTTAAATAGCCATGGCACTATTTAATAATCGTGCGATAGTAACAAAATATTTGACAACTTGCTTTAGGTCGCTTCCTGCACAATCATGGAGAGCAGTGGTCGTGAGCATTCTGCAGTGAGCCGTATTTTTTGTTGAGATGATGAAATAGTGACGAGTGATTACAATTCCGTCAACCTAAGCACAATGAACAGATAGAAACCTCACCAGGCGCTGTATTCATGGAGTGGAAAGGACACGACTAACATTAAAAAGGTGATTTCTAGTAATATATCAATGATTGAAGCAGAAATAGAAGCGTATAAGGGATATTTATAATTATATTTCCATCTAGGATAATTGTCCTATGTTATATAATCAATGAATTTCTTACCTGAATACAAGTTACCTTCGCTTGGACTGTCAATTCACCAGTTGATATTCCTGGAAACATAAAATAATACATTAACTTGATAGCCAGTCAGAGACGCAGTGCAAATCTCCGCCGAAATTAATCATCGTAATCCGATTGGTCTTTGGCCAGAGACACACCTCTGGTAAAAGTTTCATGCAAATCCGGTCATTAGTTATCAGTTAATCCCACGGACAGGCAGGCAGACAGACAGACAAACAAACAAACCGACACGACAAAAACATAAAATTCCCGGTGGGGGTGATAAGGGGGCCACCATTTAACTACACCCCCCCCCCCCCTGGATAGTGAATGGTGGCCAACCAGCTTATATCAATTACCCATATTTGTTGAATTTGAGATCAATCATTTGCAAATCTTGATGTTTAAACACACATGAATTTAACTATTTGTGTATTTGTAAACACCTTATTAGTCACATTATCTCAAACCAAGTTAAGAAATATAACAGGTTTATCTTCTTTTCTTAAGATAATATTTGTATTTTATCAAATTGCCCCGAAAGAAAAAAAATAGAGAATACCCCAGGTGTGGTGATATGGCGACTAGCTGGAGACTTCACTATACATTCTCTAAAGGTGAATGAAACGTAAATAGAAATATTAATATGGACGTTTTAAAAGTTAATATTGAAATATCCAGCGATAACAGAGCTTGTACTATGACTTTTTCAAACCGATTTCCCAGTTTTCAGAAACAAAGCACACAATTATTTTCTTCAGTTAACAATTTCCTCTGGTTTGCGGCAAAAAAGAACCTGTGTAACCAATTATAACCAATTAACCTCATCCAAGGAAACACTTATAAAAATAACCCTGAGGCTGTTTTTACCTGACTGAGTGGCAGTGACGGGTGAGTATCCCATACTAACACGAGCCATTCAACCAATTCAACCAATGTTGGTCCAATGTTGGTGAGCGACAGTGACGGGTGACGCTATGGATGCACAGCAGCAACACCGATACATTGAACCAATGTTGGTTTAATGTTGGGCCATCGTCTACGACGCTGGCACAGCATTAAAGCAGCACTGGGTCAATGTATCGTGTCTGTTGGCATATGGAGCGTGTGCCGAGCGAAGTCGAACAACAATAAGTGATAATTAAAAAAAAAACCAGTAACTACTGTTTACCAGATAAAATCTGTGAACAGCCAAAATGATACATGCAAAGTCAAACAACAGTAACTGCTTACTTTGTTAATGAATGAATAAATATATAAACTTCTATAGCGCCTAAATCCATGGTGTTCCAAGCTCATAGGCGCTTAGTAAGCAGTTACTGCTCTTTGCATGTGTCAAGTCAAATAGCAGTAACTTCCTACTTTTCAATGCTGTTTGCATTGCTTAGTAAAACAAAAGTAACTGCTTAAGTTAGTAGTTATTGCTGTTTGAATGTGCAAAGTCAAACGAAAGTAAATACTTTTTTACTGTTCTTTGCATGTGCCTAGTCCGTCAGCAGTAACTCTGGGAATCTAAATAGCCTTAACCTGCAATTTTTTCACCTAGCAATCTAATACAATGAAGTATGGGGAAGGGGGACTTATATAACATTATTTTCACCCAGTAGCCATTCAAACGTGTTTCCGGTGACGTCACTGCGTTTCACACAACTGTTTACTTTCCAAGTAGGCAGTTACTGTCGTTTGCCTGTGCTTAGTCGTAGACGGTGGACCAACATAAAGCCCACATTGGGTGAAGCCTTGGGTCGGATGTTGTGTATTTTCTCACGGGAGATATGATATCTGCCTGTACACAGATGTTATCTGGCTGTTTGTGCCTGGTATGGGGAGGTGGTGGGGATCACAGACTATCAATAGATAGTCACCAATAGATAGTCTATGGTGGGGATGGCGTCTCTATCTGTTATTGATCTCATCTCTTTATGGGGATAGCGATTCTATCTGTTTTGACCTCATATTTTATGTGTAGACCCAGGGATGTGTAATTCCCAGCAAAAAGTTCAACACGGACGTTGAACCGATGCTGGGTTGATGTTGGCCCAACGTCTACGACGCTGGCCCAACATCAAAATATTTATATGTTTGCAAATTATTCCCTAATTTGATATAGTCGTTTTTCAATCGGTTTTATTAGCAAGTTAAATTGCAGTTATTAGAAAAGGAATGAGTGTTTAAACATCAAGATTTGTAAATTAAATGTTTGGAATAACTGCAATCACGTGGGGATTTAATTAAACTTCTGATTTTATATGTGAATTTGTCATTTAAATAGGACAACCCTCACTTTTTTCAGGAAATTCCTAATCTCGGCGCAGACTGTTTACCAATATATTACAAACGACTGGCTTTTTCTGTTCCATTTATGTTGTTGCGTCTATAACTCGTATTAGCGTCTAGTCCCGGCTGTCCCAGACTGCCTATTGTCTGAGTGGTGTACGAGTGTATATTATGACGTTATTTATGGGCGGCGGCAGGCATCACGGCTCAGACATTACCAGTATTACGTGACTAGATGTGATGACGATAAAATGTAGATATATCTTCCCAGGACGAGGTTAACAAGAAAAAATAACACATGCAGCATTGTCAAGCAAAGACAAACAGCAGTAGCTGCTCACTCAAAAGTAAGCAATTACTGCTGTTTGTCTTTGAGCTGCAGGATTTTCTTCTGCCATCGAGTACTGGCATACTGACCGCTGTGCAAAAACAAACAGCAGTAACTGCTTACTCATGAAGTAAGCAGTTACTGCTGTTTGCCATTGAGCTGCAGGATTCTCTTCTGCCATCGAGTACTGGAATACAGACCACCGGGCAAAGACAAACAACAGTAACTGCTTACTTGTAAAGTAAGCAGCTACTGCTGTTTGTCTTTGTGCTGCAGGATTCTCTTCTGCCATCGAATAATGGCATAGTGACCGCCGGGCAAAAACATACAACAGTAACTGATTACTCAAAAGTAAGCAGTTACTGCTGTTTGTCTTTGCGGAATAGTGGAGCTGATTTTTCTTTTCATCCCAGTTAATCGTCCAAACTGTGGGTCAGTGCTGGGCGAAGGCTGGACCACCGTCTTAGATGTTGGCCAGCTATCCACACAATGTTTCGTGTCAATTTCACATGAAGAATAACGATAAAGCTGAATGCAAATGCAGACAGCAGTAAACAACAGTAGCTGCTTACTTTTCAAGTCAGCAGCTACTGCTGTTTGTCTTCGAGCCGCAGGATTCTCTTCTGCCATCGAGTAATGGCATACTGACCGCCGTGCAAAGACTTACAGCAGTAACTGATTACTTACTGCTTACTTAAAAAACTAACAGTTACTGCCATTTGCCTTTAACAAAGGGCAGTTACCACCGTTTGCCTTTGACAAAGACAAACAGTAGTAACTGCTTACTTTCTAACAAATCAGTTACATCTATTTGTCTTTGCCCGCAGTATTTGCTGGTTGCCCGGCAAACACGGGGCATTCACCCAAAGCTGTTTCAATGTTGGCACACCGTCTTCGAAGCTGGCCCAACCTTGAAACAGCATCGGGTGAATGCCCAAAGTTTGCTGTTCGACTGGTGGCCCACCGCCTTTAGCGTTGGGCCGTCAGTCAAACAGCATTCTTCACCCAGTGTTTTATGTCAAATGTGGATGAAGAATAACGAGAAAAAAGCTATCATTCAAGCTTCTAGGAGACTATAATCTGGGGCTGGAGTGGCAGGCGACGCACGATGAATGTACGCACTCGACACGACACCACGTAGTGATGTCCTTGGATAAGAACCACTTAGAATGCTGAATAACCTGATAACTCAACCACTCGCAGACTATCTCTCAGGCCGGCCCCGATGGCTATTTCGTATCGACTGGGGCTTGTAACCTGGAGGTACCAGGTTCGAATCCCGGTCGGGCCGGATATTTGTCATCGTGGTTGTGCATATAGTGCTCCAGACTGTTCAAAGGCATGGAGTGCACAGTGCTTCCTTCTGTCGCGATATTGCCATGATTTTTAAGAAAGCGACGTAAAGCAATATTCACTCACACTCTGGTATGAAATGCTCAAGGTGATGGGCCCTGATGCAGTGGTTAAATCTGCCTGCTTGGAAAGTCGGAGATCGCGGGGTAGTAGCAAATCATTGCTTTACGTGACTTCTCGGCACAAATGGTCTTTTAAGTGACATTGTAATACGATAAAAAGTTGTAGTCGATTGATGAGATGAATGATGTACAGATGATGATGTGAGGGTGGGGGTGATAGGGCATGGTGGATTATTGAGAGCGTTTTCCTTCGCTAGCCCGCTAAGGGGTTATGGGCATGTCTAGGGTACCTACCCCCAGACGGCCAGAGACTTGGGTTTCGCTGTGCTCCCCATAGTAACAATAGGAAGGGTAACCCGCTCCGGCATTCAAGTTTTAAAAAAGCAAATTTTTTCTTCCCCGCTCACTCGTAAAGATTGAGTATTGTGGGGGGCCTGCTGCGGGACCGAGAGGTCGCGTGCTCGGCCCCAGACTGTCAGGGTTCGAATTTCGAATCCTGTGTTTGGAGGGCAGTGTAATCTTAGCCATCTCACCATCCTCAGAAGGTACAACCTTCGTCAAGGCTTTCAGTTAAACCAGGTTGGAAAAAAACACGTCCGATGTAAACCCAGCACTGGGAAGTTGTCTTTTCTCAATAAGTCTGCAATAAAGTCTATATGAAACGAATGATACAAATGTTTACACATATTTAACCGCCCAAGGTTGTAAACCAGTTACCTATTGTCCTTCTTCACATTTTATTCACCTTGAGATGTAAAGGTGATGAAAAATACCCAATTTATAAAATACCCGCGTATGATATTTCAAAATCTGAGAACCCCTTTATTGTGATGGAGTGCGCCATTTGTCCACAATTTGTTGTATTTTATGTTATGTAGAGCCCAAAGGGTTAATGGAATGACTCGTGGGTTTGACGTCAATGTGACCTTTAAGCTTTATATGGTGTAAAACACATATAAATCCTGTAGACAGTATGTTAATTAGGTAATGATTTGTCAGATATTGACGAGAGTGCTCGGTCACGGAGGCTCCCCGCAATATTGATTTTTTTCGAGTTAAAGCGACACAATCAGGCAAAAATCATCAAAAAAAATTATTTTGGCTTCCTTATATGACAATATGATTAAAACATGTCCATAGACTAGAACTGCAAAAGTTTTTTAATTTTTGTGTAGCGCATTCACCAGTTAAGCGAGATATAAAAATTCGAAATACGCAATTCCCGTATTTCTTATTTCGGACATGAATGTCCGAAATAAGAAATACGGGGAATTCGTTTCTATATCTCGCTTCACTGGTAAATGCGCAGCACAAAAATTAAAAAACTTTTGCAGGTCTAGTCTATCGATATGTTTACATCATGTGGTCATATTAGGAAGCCAAAATAAAATTACCGATTTTTTTATGATTTTTGCCTGATTGTGTCGCTTTAATGTTGTTTGCCTTTGCACGATAGCCTCTCATGTAAATCATGTTATGATACATGTGAGGCTGAATCAATATAAGGGTCTACATGGTCTACAGACTTCACAGGGAATGATTTATAGACTTAGATTATAAAGCGAGACGACTGAGCGGGGATTTATTCTTCACAGATGAAAATATCTCTTGTCTCCCTCTATGGGTCATTCTTTATTCCTAGACATGGCATGTGTGGGCGGTAGCAGCAGCAGCAGCAGCAGCAGCAGCATAAGCAGCAGCAACAACAACAACAGAAGTAACAACAGCAGCAGCAACAGCAGCAGCAGCAGCAGCAGCAGCAGCAGCAGCAGCAGCAGCAGCAGCAGCAGCAGCAGCAGCAGCAGCAGCAGCAGCAGCAACAACAGCAGCAGCAGCAGCAGCAGCAGCAGCAGCAGCAGCAGCAACAACAGCAGTAACAACAGCAGTAACAACAGCAGTAACAACAGCAGCAGCAACATCAGCAGCAGCAGCAGCAGCAGCAGCAGAAGCAGCAGCAGCAGCAGCAACATAAGCAGCAGCAACAACAACAACAGCAGTAACAACAGCAGTAACAACAGCAGTAACAACAGCAGTAACAACAGCAGCAGCAACATCAGCAGCAGCAGCAGCAGCAGCAGCAGCAGCAGCAGCATAAGCAGCAGCAACAACAACAACAGCAGTAACAACAGCAGTAACAACAGCAGCAGCAACATCAGCAGCAGCAGCAGCAGCAGCAGCAGCAGCAACAGCAGCAGCAGAAGCAGCAGCAACAACAACAACAGCAGCAACAACAACAACAGCATCAGCAACAGCAGCAACAATAGCAGCAACAACAAAAATGACAACAACAGTAGTAGCAGCAGCAGGAATTGCCAATCAAATCTGAAGATGAATGAACACGTGTATGGAGCGCCATTCATGTGAGAAATCCAGTAACTTGGTTGTATTCAGAGGCGACATCTACACCACATGTACATGTAGCCCCAGTGGCTGAAAAAGGTTTCAGCCACAGATTGACCGCGTACAAAATCGTGGGACATTTCTTTGGACTGTCATATCAGAAAATATCGGGGAGTAATCAGGTCAAAAATATGTTTTTTTAGAATCAGTAACATTTCAGTTCCATGCCCGCATACTCAGCTCAGAGGTCGCACAGTCATTTAAAAGTTTTATACATTTTTCGGACCTTTCGGGTCGGGATCGCTCTCAGTCACCGCCATGTTGGATTTTTCGGGTAAAGCAAACACATCCATCCACAGCCTCGGAGAGGACGACATGGCAAATGTACATGTAGCGATAGTGAGCTATACAGAGACGGATGACAAACTGTTATCAGGTTCATATCAAGCTAAATAGTGACGACATCATGTATAATCATGATAATGTGACGAATAAACATAAAACACGAGAGGTGAACCTGAACCATCACCGTGGTAAAAAACTGACTGCTGATAAACCAGGTAACTCTTCAGTTAATTCAACCACTTGAGGTTGTGTCTCGCTAACGCGATACACTAACCTCAAGTGGTTGAAAAATACTCATATTTGTTTAATTTGAGTTCGAACATTTATAAATCTTGATGTTTAAACATTTCATTTCATCCCCAATAACAGACAGACAGACAGACAGACAGACAGATATTTTATTGACAGAAAGAAAGTCAATCCAGACTTATTTGTCATAGAAATAGAGATATGTACATGTATATACAACATTGTTAATTTGTTAAAATCATAAATAACTGTGATTTAATCGGCTAATAAAACGGATTAAAAACGACAATAGTCGTGATCAGCAGGCGAAGGGTTAAAGAGGCATGAGTCTATACGAGAAACGGTGTAGGTTTCAGAGATGGTGGTAGAGCAAAGCAAAGGACCGTAATATAACTTTAGTGAAAAATGGAGTGAGTGAGTGAATATTGCTCTACATCGCTTTCAGCCCAATCATAGGCAATATCGCGACAGAAGGAAGCCCGAAGTCGAGGTAAAAATACGACAAGTCAATGTCTGTATGTATCCATGTCATATAATATTCTCTGAGCTATTGATACTGTATGCTAAAATAAGACTAGAACATTGTGTCATATGCACATTACCATATACAGCACTGCACACTCCATACTTTGAACAGTTTGGAGCACTGTATATATGCACAACCTCGATGACAAACATCCGATTCGGCCGGGATGCGAACCCAATTTATTTCGGAGTTTCGAGTCATTTCGGTTTTGCAGACTTAAGTATCTTCAAACATACTATCAAATCGGCTACATCTCTGATTTGCGCCTGAGTCTAGCATTAGCCTAAAACCCCATTCTTTTCATTTCATTTGAGCCAGCTCAAATGAAATGAAAAGAATGGTGTTTTAGGCCATCTGTCTACACATGTAGCCTAAACTGGGCCAGGAGAACCTCCTGAGGATGGTGAGATGAATGAGATGACACTGTCCTCCAGACACATACATGTAATTCAAAATTCGCGCCCTGGCGGTCTGAGGCTTAACACGCTACCTCTCGATCATGGAGGCTCCCGACAATATCGAATCTTAGCAAGTGATCGAAGAAGAAACATTTTGTTTCTTTGATACTAGTACTTGAATACCGGAGTGGGGTTTGAAGCCGCGATCTCCGACTTTCCAAGCAGGCAGCTTTAACCACCGCACCAGGGCCCCCGCCCAAAGTTGGCTCAAAGTGATTTGACGTCAAAAGCATCCGTCACAATGGGCGATATTAGGATTATTCTGGAGGAGACAGCATGTGATGTCTGCTGCTGACGGCAGGTGGCGTGGAGGACGTGATATTAAGGTCAAGGTCATCAGTAGGTTAACTTGTGGGAGTAATAAGGAGGTCACAGAGAATGACTTGTGACGGCTCCTCCCACTGGGATCTGTGTGCGTGCCGTGTGCAAAGGCGCTGGACAGACATATAATACGAGGCGCTGAACCAATTCTGGGCTAATGTTGGGCCAGCGTCGTAGACGATGGCCCAACATTAAACCAGCATTGGTTCAACGTCTCTTGTTTGCTGAGAATCGAGTTGCTTCAATGGAAAGTTCCCACCTCGTGGCGGCATCTGAGAATTTGTTCTTTGAAAAATCATTGATCCTTTGACTTCCATTAAATCCTTACTTTTGATGAATAAATATTTTTCTAAATTTGTTTTAATTATTAAATGGGCAGAATAGCATAGCCTTTCTTGTACGCTATCGCTGGAGTTTATGGCACTATGCACAGCTACTGATGTTTGTCTTAGTGTGAATGGCAAAGGCAAACAGCAGTAACTGCTTACTATTTAGGCAAGGCGTTACTGCTGTTTGTCTTAGTGTGATAGAGCATGATAAAAGCTCTGGTTCGCAGAAGACAGCAACAGCAAGAAGTGCATAGTCAATAGCTCAGAAGAAAAGTGCCGCGGGCAGACGAGGTGATCATTACCCAGTGTATGACGCTTTATACTAGTTAGGGGGCCACCATTCAATATCAAGGAGGGGGGGGGGTGGAGTTTTTGTCCCGGGTAAATTATTTATTTCAACCGGGCTCGGCGGCACGCTGAAAATTTTACATTTTATTACATGTTTACATAGAACAGTTCTTGAAGTAAATTATTTATTTCACGCAGAGTCCGCCCGAAATTATTTATTTCAAAAAAAAACTCCAGCCCCCCCCCCCCTGGAAATCGAATGGTGGCCCCCTTATGAGCTGGATAGGTGCTTCGACGCAGGTTGCAATGATTATGGAGAGTTTAATCTTCTGGGACGGACAGAAAGACAGACGGACGAGCTGAGAGACGGACGGACAGACAACCGACCATACGCGCCGTCAAATTAACCAGGATCGCATGATTTTCGGCTATTTCTCCGTCAATTCTGAACCGATTTTCTTGAAATTTTGCAAAGGCCATTCTCTATTCAAATCCTAACAGCGGTAAAAATCTTGCAAAATTATAATTATTATTTCAAAAGTTAGACCATTTGACATGTAATAAAATTCTAGAATTAGTTTTAATAGGTTTATAGAGGGACGTCAAAATTTCAATTTATTACATGTCAAATGGTCTAACTTTTGAAAATCGGTTGACAATTGACCGAGAAATCAGCGAAAAACATGCGATCCTGGTTGATCACTTTGAATGTGACTTTGGGTATAGATAATGCTCACTGTCGCAAGGAGAGGGAGAAAGGAAAATAAAGGCCATATGATTCGATTTTCATTGGCACAAAACAGACATTTCCCAAATGGAATTATGTGATGAACTGATTATCTGAATTGTCAATTTCAATGACATTTTATTTCTCTTGAGATCTTGAGAACATGAATTCATGTCCTTGGATATGAAAGGGTGTATCTGCCACTTCACAAAGTGGCAGATACACTCCTTCATGTCCAACGGGGTGATATATGGGCCTGATATGAGGAGGGTTCTTTCAATAGCTGCAATCTTGCAATCAATAGCTCAGAGAAGATAATAAGTATACACAGACATTGACATATAGTAACAGAATGGGGGAAATGAAATGAATGGGGCCTAGGCCACCTTTGTGCACATATGGACTAAATAGGGGCAGGAGAACCTCCTGAGGATGGTGACACTGCCATCCAGACACAGGAGTCGCGCACTGGCGGTCTGAGGCTGAGCACGCTACCTCTCGGTCATGGGGGCTTCACACAATATTGAATATTTACCAGTGAGCAGGGAAGAAACATTTTTTTTTTTAAACTTGAAGGCCAGAGCGGGGCTCGAACCCGCAATCTCCCACTTTCCGAACAGGAAGCTTTAACCATTGAACCAGCGCCCTTGCAATCAATAGTTCAGAGAAGATTACATGCAATGGATACATACAGACCATAGATCTAGAGAAAACTATGATACAGACATTGACTTATCCTAACTGGATGCTGGACAGGAGCAGGGAAGATGCGGAGCAAACAAGAGGCCTGCACACAATTTCGGTTTAATGTTGGGCCAACGTCGAAGACGGTGGCCCAGCATTAAATCAGCGTTGGTTGAGTATCTGTGTTTGCTGAACAATGTTGTTTTAATGTCAAGCCGGCATCGCAGGCGGTGGCCCAGCATTTAAATCTTTCAGTGCGGGGATCCTTTTTAGACGTCAGATTCTGACGTCAGAATTTGACGTCTGAATAGAAGTCGATTCCCGCGCTGAAAGAGTAGAATATCTAAAACGGCTGTAGACCCATTACATCAGAAATACATACGATATATGTATTTCTGATAATATATAGGTATTCAAGTGAAGCGGAAAGAGCTAACTAAGACATTTATGATGATCTAAAATTGAAAAAATATTTAATATTTAAAATATTACAGATGACTATACAAATAGGGTGTCCAGATTTATTAAAATATTGGTGGGTATTGGTATAAGTGGGGCGATCTGATGTGTTCCAGATATAATATAGTGCGCCATTAATGAACTTATTTACGCTTTCAGCGCGGGGATCGACTTTAGACGTCAGAATCTGACGTCTAAAGTCGATTCTCGCGCTGACAGGGTTATCGAAATAGACTGGAGGAAGAGATTTGAGAAGATTACTTGGAGAATCTGTACAGATGTGTCCTACAGAAAGCGAGAGGATGTGCTGGCGGAGACCTCCACAATACTACAGGTGCAATAGCTTGCGGAAGACTGCAGGATATGGCATCAGAGAAGACGAGCAGATGGTTAAACAGATTCCACTTCATCCCACGGTCGAGGGTGGTTCAAAATAAAAGCTAAATTTTAACAGATAATTAACCCTTGGAACGCTAAAATATGTTAATATAAACAATGGAGACCAAAGGGTTATTTTCAATTTGAAATCATCATAAATGTCTTAGTTAGCTCTTTCCGCTTCATTTGAACACCGATGTTATGGGTCTACGGCCAGTCTACTTATACGTATAGTTTAAAAAGAGAAAAAAAAACAGGATTAACTAACTGTTAATGCTGTTAGCAGGCAAGTTTAGATTTTGTGACAAATATGACTGAAACTAGGCGGTGGAATGGTGTAATATGACAATTCTCACACTCTGAGCAGTGGTTTTCACTGTGAGACGTATATCGGTATCAGCCCATATCGCACTCTAGCTGCAGTTTGAACTGCAATCTATGGCAGTTATGTCATGCGTGACTTGATAATTTGAGAAAATACAAACGCTGTTCATTTTTCGTGCAATATTGGAATATACAGCACACATCCAATGAATGAGGTGTTTGCCTAAAGACTCACAACTTATTCATTGGACGAGTGCTGTTTTTTTCCAATATCGTAGTCAAATGAACACCGTTTGGATATCGTCCGATCAGAGATATCTCACAGCGTATGCAGTGATCAGGGTGTCTATTCTGAAAACGACTGACCCAGATCTTAGGCTTGTCATAGGTCGAGATGGCAATCTCGACCTATCACAGACCTAACATCTGGGTCAGTCCGTTTCAGAATACCAGATCTGAGATATTACACGGTGAACGCAGTCAGACATAATGGTGGATGGCTACAGCGTGCGGCGCTACAGGAGCAATAGCTTCCAGAAGACTGCAGGAAATGGCATCAGAGAAGACGAGACGATGGCGGAGAAAGCAATTATCTGGGGTATCATGGTGTGATTTGATGGATGAGGAATGTGTTAGGGGCAGGCGAGGTGCTGGATGTACACAGGCTATTATCCCGGGGAGATTTGTTATTGTACACAAGGTCTGGATGACCTACACTATGTTCCACCGCTACACATGAGCTGCGTTTTGGCGTAATTACTCAATTAGATGTCAAAAAGGAAATAAATTCAATGCATTGTGTGGCTATTGTCAATTATTATTATGTTGATTATTCAATTCAGTGTGAAATGTTTGCGTACCTAGCTCCACTTAGATCGATCATTAACCACAGCGTATTGTCGGTGTCTACATACATTCTCACCCTCTGTGCTGTGGTTTTCACCAACACAAAAGTATCAGCCCATATCGCACTCTAGCTGTAGTTTGAACTGAAATGTACGGCAGTTATGACATGTGTGACCTCATCGTGTGAGAAAATACAAACGTTGTTCATTTTGCGTGTGATATAGTTAAATACAGCACATGTTCCACGAATAAAGTGTTCGCCTAAAGGCTCACACCTTATTCATGGAACGAGTGCTGTATTTTCCCATATCGGACTCAAATGAACACGCATATCGTACAAATGAACTTTGATATTTCTATAGATATGTATATTCTATTTTTAACATTCAGTTAAGTCGCATTTGACACTTTTCATCAGCTACTCTCTTTTCGATATCACCCAGTATCACCCATTCTTCTACAATATAGTACGTCAGAGTACAGTACAGTACACGGCAATAAATGAATGAATGAATAAATGAATGAATGAATGAATGAATGAATGAATAGGGTTTTAGGTCACATGTGTCCACATGTAGGCTAAACTGGTCCAGGAGAGCTTACTGAGGATGGTGAGATGAATGATTTGACAGTGCCCTACAGACAGAGGATTCTAAAATCGAGCCCCGACGACGAGCACGCTACCTCTCGGTCACGCAGGCTCCCCATAATATTGAATCTTTACAAGTGAGCGATGAAGAAACATTTGCTTCTTTGAAATTTGAATGGCAGAGCGGGTGACGAACCCACGTTCCTACAAGTAGGACGACATCCAGACGAAACTAGGATGGCTGCTTCACAGAGCCATAGTAGATTCTACCTCGGTGCTAGCTTATAGAGACCGTCGATTGCAATGTGTATGGTGAAGAGTTCGAATCCTTAGTGGTCCCTTTGATGAGATGTTAAGGAAAATAGGGGTAACGGCTTACATAACAACTAAGCAACTACTGCAATTTCCATGTAGTTCTCACAAAGTCAAACAACGGTAACCGTTTTCTTGAAAGCAGATACTGCTGTTTGACTTTGTATGGACTGTAAAGACAAAAAACAGTAACTGCTTTATTTCAAGTGAGCAGTTACAGCTGTTTGACTTTACAAAAGCAAACAGCAGTAACTGCTTACTGTTTGTCTCTGTAAGAGCACCAAAGGCAAACAGTTTGTCTTTGACGTGTGGTTCAGACTACAGACATCCAAGTGGAGGAGAGACGAGGAAGTGATTATGCTGGGAATCCCTGGGTGATTTATAATAGAGTGTCTGCCTAAGCTGTGGAGACACCATGCACATGTCTCCTCTGGTTAAGCTATGGAGAGACCATGCCCAGATCTCCCTGGTGCAGACTGACCATCAGTAACCTGAGTGGACCTGGTAAGCCGCACAAAACTAAACAAAACAAAACTACACACTCAGTTAACGCTAATCATTTGTAATAATGTACAGTACATTACAGTGCAGTGCAGTGCAGTGCAGTGCAATGCAATGCAGTGCAGTACAGTACAGTACAGTGCAGTGCAGTGCAGTGCAGTGCAGTGCAGTGCAGTGCAGTGCAGTGCAGTGCAGTGCAGTGCAGTGCAGTGCAGTGCAGTGCAGTGCAGTGCAGTGCAGTGCAGTGCAGTGCAGTGCAGTGCAGTGCAGTGCAGTGCAGTACAGTACAGTACAGTACAGTACAGTACAGTATAGTGCAGTACAGTACAGTACAGTACAGTACAGTACAGTACAGTACAGTACAGTACAGTACAGTACAGTACAGTACAGTGAAGTGCGGTACGGTGCGGTACGGTGCGGTGCGGTGCGGTGCGGTGCGGTGCAGTGCAGTGCAGTGCAGTGCAGTGCAGTGCAGTGCAGTGCAGTGCAGTGCAGTGCAGTGCAGTGCAGTGCAGTGCAGTGCAGTGCAGTACAGTACAGTACAGTACAGTACAGTACAGTACAGTACAGTACAGTACAGTACAGTACAGTACACAAATACGCTAAAAAATAAACCGCCAGACTATGAGGGATTTTTACCAAACGCTAATCAGATCATCAGAAATACCTAGTATAAAGAAAAACTACAATAAATTTAAATGAAATCCGTCAGTCATCAAAAGGTAATCATCTCATTAGAAATATCTGGATAACCACCACATCAAATGTGAATGCGTTCCAACAAACGGCTTATAATATATCACACCCACAAGCTATTTGTTCGGCCATCTTTTAAAATGACCATGTATGGCTCGGTGCCAAAAAAATAGGTAAATAGGTAATATCTGTTAAAAATAAAACAAAAATCATCAGTTAGCATCTTAGTGAGCTAAATGAATTTGTAGATACGCCCGCGGCGGCGGGGACGAAAAAAAAGCTGAACACTAAAAGCATCCCGTTGGTAATGGTGGATGCTTAAATATGCCACACGGGAGCTTGGTAATTAAATACCATGCGTTTTAAAGCTAGACTAGCTGATTGATTGATCGATGGTATGTGTAGATTTGAGATGAGCGGAGCACATGGGAGACTAGCAGATATTGCTCCAATGTTGGTTCAATTGGGCCAGCGTCGCAGACGTTGGCCCAACATTGAGCCAACATTGGAGCAATGTCTAGTGTCTTGGGATTGCTGACTGGGAGATGGGGAGCCCTAGGTGGGTATAAGGGGAGCTGGGGGTACCCCCACACACCCCCAGGGGACGGGATCGTGGGGAGTGATTGAGATAATGTGCACCCCGGGGTCGCCTGCCCAGATGGCTGGTTGACCCGGCCCCGGCTCCGGTGCCGCTCATTCCCCCCGCGACGGCCAGGATGTGCCCCCCCCCCCCCCCCTGGCAGGCGGGGAATGCTCTACTTAGAGACATCACGCATCAAACACATCACAGAAATACTACCGTTTGAAGGCACCAATTGGCACACCCGACAATAGCCAGCCGACATTACTGAACCTTGATTAAACAAAAATGAATGAATGAATGAATGAATGAATGAATGAATGAATGAATGAATGAATGAATGAATGAATGAATGAATGAATGAATGAATGAATGAATGAATGAATGAATGAATGGGGGTTTAAACCACCTTTATGTGCACAAATAAGCTAAACTGGGCAAGGATAACTTCCATGATTATACGTCCGGGGCATTTTTACACTCTGGAATACATGAGTACACTCCGCCGTCATTTTCGAACATATACAGTTAACGACGTGAAATGCGATAATTTTGTTTTAAGCCATTCTTCAACTTGTCCGAGAACGTGGTGATTAGCAAGATGGAGAACAAATTCGAGCTGGATACATGAAAAAGGAAATGTTAACGCCGATGCCGAAGTCAACGCCGACAACGACGACGCCGAACTTAAAATGCAATAGCACAGCTTTAAAAAAAAATAAAGGAGGGCTAAAAAGTGGTAGCTTTAGAAAAGTAAGAAGTAAGCAGTTACTGCTGTTTGTCTTGAAACATAGTAAAAAATCCTAGAAAGCACAAGACTTGGGAAGTACGAATGTTTGTCTAATTTTGAACAAGCATTATTATAGTGTAACATCTTTATCTCGTCCAGCGCCATTAGTAATCACTTGATAGTTAAACGTGTTTGCTGAGACATGTTGACCCTTACAACCCTGAATTATTTGTGTTTAAACCATGGAGACCAAAGGGGTTTTCAATTTGAAATCATCATAAATGCTTTTTCTGCCTTAGTTGACCTATATTTTATGGAACTACGGCCATTATAAATATTTTAATTCTTTCAGCGCGGGGACCGTCTTTATACGTCAGGATCTGCCGTCTTTATACGTCAGGATCTGCCGTCTTTATACGTCAGGATCTGCCGTCTTTATACGTCAGGATCTGACAGACGGCAGATCCTGACGTATAAAGACGGTCCCCGCACTGAAAGGGTTACGGCAAACACCAGAAACTGATTACTTGAAAACGACGCGGTTACTGCATGACATAATCGCACAAAAATATCGCAGGTTAGAATGTATGTTGGCCAGGAGCTGAGAAAGGAGCATTAGATGAGGGGATTAGGGTTTCTCTGGGATCTCTGGCACCAGGGATTTCACACTGGGAAGCTGGGAGACCCCTAGGCCTGTATGTAAGTACAGTCCTCAGAACTGAGATGTCAGCCGCCCAGATCAAAGACGCTGAATCCACGCCACCCTTTAAGCCCCCTGGCCGCTTAACCCTTAAAGTGCTGAAATGTTTTTATGTAAAACAAGAAAACAAAGTTTTTTTGTTTTTTTTGAAATCATCATAAATGTCTTTCCGCTTATTTTGAATACCTATGTTATGGGTCTACGGTCCATTATAAATATTTTACTCCTACAGCTCGGGGATGGACTTTAGACGTCAGATTCTGACGTCCAAAGTCCATCCCTGCACTAAAATGGTTAAAAGCACCACATGACATACGTTAAAAATATGTATAGAATAGCAGTCATGATATACACCGTCACAATCATGCCATTTTCTATTGCTTCGCGGTGTGAATTGCGGCACCAATATTCACACCGCGAAGCAAAGAAAATGGCCTGATTTGGAAGAGTATAATTCCAAAGGTAACCCATCTGCACGCAATCAGTCACATCGCGCAACTTTTATTCTTAAAGTTGATAAAAATGTAGATTCTCTAATCTAGCGTTCTGAGGATTAATGGGTCTCTCGTTCATCACCATATACCACAGACCTCCCGATGACCAGCGCCGGGAAATAATAACGTCATGTTGCCATGGCAACAAAACGAACGAGATCCATCACAATTTTTGCGGTCCCGGAGCTAAGTGATTTCGGCCCACATGGGAAGACGGCATATTATCTGTATTAATCCCCTCGCACTGCGTGCCACGGGGTCACTTCCGGTGACTCCACCTACGTCCTCGACCTTGACTTCCGGACTTAACTGGCTGTCGTCACGCGGGTGGGGGCTAAGTCATGAATCCATGTTGCCGGGCGGAGGGGGGGGGGGGGGGAGGGGACACGCCACGCTCAGCTTATGTCAGTGACAAGTGCCTGTTCAACTACACCTAATATTCTTTAACAGTGTTCTACTTGTATTTATTTTATAAGTTTCCCAAAGTGTCTATTTTCTACTATTTATAAGAATATGTAGTTATTTCATTTCTGATTTCTGGGCGGGAAACATATATTATGTATATTATATTTTACACTTTTTCACTTTGTTTAAATTAGCTCCACGTGCATTTATCTGTTTATCGTGTACATATATTTTATCGTAGATGTCAAGCTCAGTAAGGTGCTGGTCACCTGTATTTGACATTCTAATGTAAACAATTATATTAATCATTTGTACCATTATTAAATATATTTGGGTATGGAAAGCCAAATAAATTAATAAAATAAATTAGCAATCATACTGAACTCTTTACACACACATTACGATATATCGTAGGCTTCTGATTGGTCGACATGTCCATCTCGACCAATCAGAAGCCTACGATATATCGTAGCTATTCTCCATATCGACAAATAAATAGTTACGTGCTTCATTCATGTAAATTTCGAATCCAACGAATAGAAAATGGGATTTGTGACTGACTTAAATAAAAAAAAATCTAAAACATTTGATCATATACCTAAGCCATGCAGGTTTTGTGCCTGCTCCATGGCTGCCTATATGTCTGTCTGTGAAATTCAAATTCAATAGGACTATTCAGTCCATCATCTGTACTGAGAAATAAATAAAAAACAGATGGATTGGTAAGCCTTGGTAGCCCAAGGGATCGGATGCCAGGGTGGCTATAGTCAGGGTTCCTACATCTGGCCGTAAGATCAAAGTGATCGGGACCTGCTGGACCCATCTATCCGGCTATTAAACTCAGGCTGTGTATTAGATGTGTTGTCAAAATAACCATTCTAGAATCAGAAATGGGTATTTTGACAACCACAATTTTGACAACTCATCTAACACATAGGGTTTGTTGAAAATGAAAGTAAAACAAACATCATCTTATTATAATCCATTCTCAGTGGATTTATCCTGTATGTTCGATCATACGTTTATTCATTCATTCATTCATTCATTCATTCATTCATTCATTCATTCATTCATTCATTCATTCATTCATTCATTCATTCATTCATTCATTTATTCATTCATTCATTCATTCATTCATTCATTCATTCATTCATTCATTCTTTCATTCATTCATTCATTCATTCATTCATTCCTTCTTTCACTCACTCACTCACTCACTCACTCACTCACTCACTCACTCACTCACTCACTCACTCACTCACTCACTCACTCACTCACTCACTCACTCACTCACTCACTCACTCACTCACTCACTCACTCACTCACTCACTCACTCACTCACTCACTCACTCACTCACTCACTCACTCACTCACTCACTCACTCACTCACTCACTCACTCACTCACTCACTCACTCACTCACTCACTCACTCACTCACTCACTCACTCACTCATTTATTCATTATTAATTGATCCATCCACCCACCAATGGCATTCATCCATACATCCATCAATACATTAATTAACTTAATTCATTAATTCGTTCATCAGTCCGTTTGTTCGTTAGTTCGCTAGTCCGTTCATTAATTCATTTATTCCATTTAGCCAAAACAGGAGCCCGGTGTTTTTTAGGCTTAATGTGCCAAAACTGCGATCTCATCCGAAACTCTGTCTCAGAAATAGGCGAGGCATCATTGCATATCTATGTCATGAATCACACAGGTTCCAAGGCTACCTGCGACATACACAAAATCGAGCAGCTTCAATGTTGGTTCACCGTCTACGACGCTGGGCCAACATTGAACCAGCACTGGGTAACACCTCGCCGGCACAAGTTATGGGTTTGTCTTCAGAGATATCGCCGGGAGCCATAATGATGTATTTGGCGGAGATGACCAGTTGACCTGCCAGAATCTGACAGCGACAGGACCTCGCTGGACAATACACACGTATACTGCTCTACAAAGGCACTTGTAAAGTAAGCAGATACTGCCTTTTTCACGGCAGCATGGAGCTACAAGGAGCTAGGTACAATACGAGTGACAGAGGGCAAACAGTTCGGAGGACCTGCCAAATAAACTGACCATGAAAAATATCACCCCTCTCAGCACGGGAACCGCCTTTATACGTCAGAATTTGACGTGTATAAAGTCAGATTCTGACGACTTTAGACGTCAGAATATGACGTCTATAGACGTCAGATTCTGACGTCAAAAGTCGATCTCCGTATTGTGAGGAAAGAGCTAATTAAGACATTTATAAAGATTTCAAATTGAAAAAAAACTTTGGTTTTTATGGTTTATGCAAAATTATTTCAGCGTTGTAAGTGTTAACCCTTTCTAAGCTAAGATCTACAAATAGGTACAAGCCGAGAGGTGTCCCCGCCAAATAATCTGACAAAATGGACATTAACCCTCTCAACGCTAAAAACTACTATAATCACTTTAACCCTTTGCCTGCTGCCACAATAGTCGTTTTTAATTAATTTTGTTAGCCAAATAAACCATTGTTATTGGAAATGAAATTACTGTTTAAATATAATTTAAGATTTGCAAATGCTTGGTCTAAAATTCAACACATATGTGTGATTTTCACCCACTTTAAGTTGTGGTTCGTGGGTCAAGTATGTGAAAAGTTAACCCTTTCAGTACGGGGACCGTCTCTATACGTTAGAATCTGACGTCTACTCTGACGAATAAAGCCGTTCCCCGCACTGTAAGAATTAAAATATTTCTAATGGCCGTAGACACATAACATAACGTAGATATTCAAAGGAATCAGAAAAAACTAGGACATTTACGATGATTTCAAATTAAAAAACAAACTTTGGTCTCCATGGTTTATACAAAATAATTCAGTGTTTTAAGGTTTAGGTACTACGGTAAAATCCTATAAACACAAACAACCCAGCAGGTAAAAGGTTAACCATTTCTCCCCTGAGAGCTACACGGATAAATATAAACTGTGTGACACAGGGCTAACAGATCGCACGTGACATCACAACAAACAACAAAAACTGTCCTAACGCTAGCCCATGATTGAGAGAATGTGGTAGAAGGCAAACGTATCGGAATGAGCTGCCAAATAATCTGACATAGATAGATAGATTTATTCAATAGACCATTGACATCGAAGCAAAACATGATAAATATTTGATCCAATGTTGATTTAATGTTGGGCCAGCGTCGCAGACGGTGGAACAACAATAAACCAACATTCGGTATAGTTCAAAGGCACATTAACCCTTAACACGCCGAGTTATGAAATTTAATTTTCACCCACTTGAAGTTGTGTCTCGCTACCGCGACCCACAACTTCAAGTGGGTGAAAATTACCCATATTTGTTTAATTTGAGACCAAACATTTGCAAATTTTCATGTTTAGACACACATTTCATTCCCATATCAGTGGTCTGTCTAATTTGGTAATTCTTTGCTCAAATTTTCTGAGTGGTCTGTATACTTTGAATCAAAATAGAGAATATCTCACATTATAATGGTAATTTTTTCTTCAAATTTTCTTTGCTTTGGAAAAGAAATAAAATGTCTGAAAACGGCAATATACGTGATTGACTGTAACAAGTACAGTGTGGGGATCGATAATAGATGTCAGAATTTGACGTCTATAGACGTCAAATTCTGACGTCTAATGTCGGTCCCGCCCTGAAAGAGTACCGATATTTATAATGGCCCTAGACCCATAACACAGGTATTCAAATGAAACGGAAAGTAAGGCATTTATGATGATTTCAAATTGAAAATAACCCACTTTGGTGTCCATGGTTTATACTATAATATTTCAGCGCTTTAAGGGTTAGAGGGTTAGACTGTCAAGTACTGACGTCAAAATATATAAGTCACCGCCAAGATTTGAAATTGTTTGCTCTCTTTAAACAATTCATGAGTAATTTTCACCCACTTGAAGTTGTGGGTCGTGGTAGCGAGACACAGCTTCAAGTGGGTGAAAATTTAAATCCTATAAATCTTTACCTATTAAATAAAGAATCTTATAACCATAATGACGTAGCGCTCAAAGGGTTAAGGGGGGAATTGATGACTGTCTTACCTGAGTCTGGGTCACTGGGTCAGGGGGTCAGTGGATGGGTCACCTGTCACTTCATCAGCTGATATCTGTAACAACAAGCGGAAAAGACACATTAACATTTCACCTGCTAATGTCACATAAAGAACACATTAACATTTCGCATGCTAATGTCACATAAAGAACACATTAACATTTCACATGCTAATGGCTAATACAATGAAGCATGGGGAAGGGGGTGTTATTTAATAGCCTTCCACGAGCTGGCTAATACAATGAAGTATGGAGAAGGGGGTGTTATTTAATAGCCTTCCACGAGCTGGCTAATACAATGAAGTATGGGGAAGGGGGTGTTATACCTTTGTTTTCAAAAAAATTACTATTCAAAATCGTTTCCAGTGACATCACTCATGTTGAAAAACGTGGATTTTCCCGGGTAAAACGAATACAGCCACCCACGACCCCGACCTCTACGCTGTAGGCTCGTCCACGGCTGTTACAAACACCACTGGGAGTACCAACTGGTGGGAACCAGCAAACACGACACGTTGACCTAATGCTGGGCTAATGTTGGCCCAGCGTGTACGACGCTGGGCTAACGTGTCATGTTTGCTGGGGGGGGGGGGGGGGGGTACCACTTGGTGGGAGTTGACGGGTTATATAATATGTGGAGGGAGCCAGCAAACACCGTAAGTTGTCGCAGTGTTGGAGTTCTCGGAGTTATGTTGGGCCAGCGTCGCAGAAGGTACGCTACGCAAACATTACGAAAACGTCTCGTTTTTTTAGGGGGGGGGAGGCAGGTGTGGGATGTACCACCCCAGCTCCACAGCTGCTGTGTCAGCCTGCGGGGGGGGGGGGGGGGGTGGCAGAGGAATGAGATAGATGGAACAAAATCTGATCCACACATGGAAAAGCGAAAGCGAACGTTTAAAATCTCATGACTTATCTATTAGCCCTATCACTGCAAAAGCTGTTTTTATCTGCAGATCACTGTTATTTGGAATGAAGATTAGACATCAATATTTGCCAATGTTTCGTCTCAAATTGAACAAATATGAGTGAAAATGAGTAAAATGAGTAAAAAATATTTATAATGGGGAACGTAAACCCATAACATAGGTATTCACATGAAGCGGAAAGAGCTAACTAAGACATTTATGATGATTTCAAATGAAAAACACCAATTTGGTCCCAATGGTTTGTACTAGATTATATCAGCCCTTTAAGGGTTAGAGGGTACACCTGCGGAGTACTGACGTCAACAGATATAAGTCACCATCAAGATTTGCAATTGTTTCGTCCCAAATTGAACGAATTTGAGTAATTTTCACCCGCTTGGAGTTGTGGGTCGCGGTAGCGAGACACAACTTCAAGTGGGTGAAAAATTAAATAAGATATCTTGGCGTGAAAAGGGTTAAGCATGTGGAATATGTATGTGTATACGTGAAGGGACAGCAAAGAACAGCGGAATACGGGCATGAACGAATGCTTTGCTTATGGGTTGACCGCTTGCGAAAAAACTACGTCTGAAAATCAGCCGATTTTTACACCTTACTACACTGGACCTACTCATTCGTTTGCCAATACAACTCCCCGAGGAGCACATATACCCCTACAGCCATCAAGAAAACACACTGTAACATACATTGACAACCCATATAAATAGACAGACACATCCACAGATATAATTGATAACC
>OZ024910.1:84031971-84127430 GCA_964017125.1 Flabesymbios commensalis
TGGCTTACCACTTTTCTATGGCTTATGGTAAGCCATAGAAAATAGATCTCAAGAGATTCTATGGCTTACCACTTTTAAAAGATGCTATACATTGTCTGTGTTAGTGTACTAACGCCTGAGTTAGTGTAACTAACACATGCTCACTCAGTGACTTACACCTGGTTCAGCTTCGTCAAACTTCATACCTGATTATAACTGCCTTCATACCTGATTATAACTGCCTTCATACCTGATTATAACTGCCTTCATACCTGATTATAACTGCCTTCATACCTGATTATAACTGCCTTCATACCTGATTATAACTGCCTTCATACCTGATTATAACTGCCTTCATACCTGATTATAACTGCCAGTTATTGTACAACATGTGCATACAGATGTTGGGAATCATGATAATACTGGCAGGGTTCAATTTTTATCCACAGTCTGGTTAAAGATGAGAGCATCCAGTAACCGCTGGTAACCTGGTAAAGGAGAACCTACACAGTGCTGGCAGATTGTTCTGGATTGCTATGCCCGGATTCAAGTGAATGGATTCGGCTGATTTTTCAATCAATTCTCACTTAACTTACACACAATTTTCAAGGGTGTCATTGTAGGATTAGAAAAACACACTTTGCTAAATTTTATGGGAATCGAATGAAAATTGACCGAAAAATCACTGAAAACATGGTAACGTTTTCTGCGCAATGTGATTTTTTACTATAACGTTTCCTGTTTGATGTGTTTCGCTTTGCAGTCTGTGTTACCAGCAAACACGAGACATTCACACAAAGTTGGTTAAATGTTGGGCCAGCGTCGCAGACGGTGGGCCAACATTGAACCAACTTTGTGTGAATGTCTCGTGTTTGCATGTCTTACACACGTAAGCTGTCATAGATGAGCTCACAGTGTATTACATTATATAACAACCAGATGGTATCAGGGTATATAGTACACAGAGAAAAAAGAAACATTCAGCAATGCTGGTTTAATGTTGGCCCACACTCTGCGACGTTGGATTAGCATTAAAACAACATTCTATCAACGTTTTTTTGCTTTCCATCTTCGTCTGACCTAGAAAGTCAAATCAAAAAAGCATCACACTTCCACACCTCCCCCCTATACCCCCCCTCTCCCGGGTATATATAGTACACAGAAAAAAGAAACCTTCAGCAATGCTGGTTTAATGATGTCCCACCCCCTGCGACGTTGGCCTATCATTAGAACGATATTATGTCAACGTTTTCTTGCTTTTGGGTCTTTGGGTCTGACCTAGAAAGTTAACTCAAAGAAACCTCGATCTCCCCCCCCCCCTTACACCCAGATGACATCATCTGCCCCAGCTAAGGCATTCCCACAAACAGAAAATGTCCTTTTGATGCTGTTTCAATGCTGGCCCACCTCGCACTGAAAGAATTAAAGCATTGCTAATAGCCGTAGACCCATAACATAGGTATTCAAATGAAGCGGAAAGAGCTAAATAAGACATTTATGATGATTTCAAATTGATGAAAACCCTTTGGTTTTCTACGGTTTATACAACAATATTCATGGTTGATGTTTGGCGCTTGCTGGGTCACTCTGTACCCTCAGTGTGTTGCCCCCCCCCCCCCCCAGCAAACACGAGACGTTGAACCAATGTTGGTTTAAGGTTGGGTCAGCGTCGTAGACGGTGGGCCAAACTTTAAACCAACATTGGTTCAACGTCTGCTGACATACAGATGGCATCATTTGCCTCAGCCATCACTACATGCGAGAAAAAGAGAGTCTGATTCTAATATTCTTGCTACGTGTAATATGCCAACTCTCAGACTCAGTGAGGTCAAGATGACCTGGAAAGCTCATTCCCAGTCAGCATGATACACTGACCCGATGTTGGTTCAATGTTGGACAGCATTGAACCAGCATTGTGTCTGTGTATCGTGGTCTGCCGGGATCAGTAACTGATATTAGCTCTAGATCAGGCTGATATCAGCTGTAGATCAGGCTGATATCAGCTCTAGATAAGGCTGATATCAGCTCTAGATCAGGCTGATATCAGCTCTAGATCAGGATGATATCAGCTCTAGATCAGGCTGATATCAGCTCTAGATCAGGCTGATATCAGCTCTAGATCAGGCTGATATCAGCTCCAGATCAGGCTGATATCAGCTCTAGATCAGACTGATATCAGCTCTAGATCAGGCTGATATCAGCTCTAGATCAGGCTGATATCAGCTCTAGATCAGGCTGATATCAGCTCTAGATCAGGCTGATATCAGCTCTAGATCAGATTGATATCAGCTCTAGATCAGACTGATATCAGCTCTAGATCAGGCTGATATCAGCTCTAGATCAGGCTGATATCAGCTCTAGATCAGACTGATATCAGCTCTAGATCAGGCTGATATCAGCTCTAGATCAGGCTGATATCAGCTCTAGATCAGGCTGATATCAGCTCTAGATCAGGCTGATATCAGCTCTAGATCAGATTGATATCAGCTCTAGATCAGACTGATATCAGCTCTAGATCAGGCTGATATCAGCTCTAGATCAGGCTGATATCAGCTCTAGATCAGGCTGATATCAGCTCTAGATCAGGCTGATATCAGCTCTAGATCAGACTGATATCAGCTCTAGATCAGGCTGATATCAGCTCTAGATCAGGCTGATATCAGCTCTAGATCAGGCTGATATCAGCTCTAGATCAGGCTGATATCAGCTCTAGATCAGATTGATATCAGCTCTAGATCAGACTGATATCAGCTCTAGATCAGGCTGATATCAGCTCTAGATCAGGCTGATATCAGCTCTAGATCAGGCTGATATCAGCTCTAGATCAGGCTGATATCAGCTCTAGATCAGGATGATATCAGCTCTAGATCAGGCTGATATCAGCTCTAGATCAGGCTGATATCAGCTCTAGATCAGGCTGATATCAGCTCCAGATCAGGCTGATATCAGCTCTAGATCAGACTGATATCAGCTCTAGATCAGGCTGATATCAGCTCTAGATCAGGCTGATATCAGCTCTAGATCAGGCTGATATCAGCTCTAGATCAGGCTGATATCAGCTCTAGATCAGGCTGATATCAGCTCTAGATCAGACTGATATCAGCTCTAGATCAGACTGATATCAGCTCTAGATCAGGCTGATATCAGCTCTAGATCAGGCTGATATCAGCTCTAGATCAGGCTGATATCAGCTCTAGATCAGGCTGATATCAGCTCTAGATCAGGCTGATATCAGCTCTAGATCAGGCTGATATCAGCTCTAGATCAGGCTGATATCAGCTCTAGATCAGGATGATATCAGCTCTAGATCAGGCTGATATCAGCTCTAGATCAGGCTGATATCAGCTCTAGATCAGGCTGATATCAGCTCCAGATCAGGCTGATATCAGCTCTAGATCAGACTGATATCAGCTCTAGATCAGGCTGATATCAGCTCTAGATCAGGCTGATATCAGCTCTAGATCAGGCTGATATCAGCTCTAGATCAGGCTGATATCAGCTCTAGATCAGATTGATATCAGCTCTAGATCAGACTGATATCAGCTCTAGATCAGGCTGATATCAGCTCTAGATCAGGCTGATATCAGCTCTAGATCAGACTGATATCAGCTCTAGATCAGGCTGATATCAGCTCTAGATCAGGCTGATATCAGCTCTAGATCAGGCTGATATCAGCTCTAGATCAGGCTGATATCAGCTCTAGATCAGATTGATATCAGCTCTAGATCAGACTGATATCAGCTCTAGATCAGGCTGATATCAGCTCTAGATCAGGCTGATATCAGCTCTAGATCAGGCTGATATCAGCTCTAGATCAGGCTGATATCAGCTCTAGATCAGACTGATATCAGCTCTAGATCAGGCTGATATCAGCTCTAGATCAGGCTGATATCAGCTCTAGATCAGGCTGATATCAGCTCTAGATCAGGCTGATATCAGCTCTAGATCAGATTGATATCAGCTCTAGATCAGACTGATATCAGCTCTAGATCAGGCTGATATCAGCTCTAGATCAGGCTGATATCAGCTCTAGATCAGGCTGATATCAGCTCTAGATCAGGCTGATATCAGCTCTAGATCAGGATGATATCAGCTCTAGATCAGGCTGATATCAGCTCTAGATCAGGCTGATATCAGCTCTAGATCAGGCTGATATCAGCTCCAGATCAGGCTGATATCAGCTCTAGATCAGACTGATATCAGCTCTAGATCAGGCTGATATCAGCTCTAGATCAGGCTGATATCAGCTCTAGATCAGGCTGATATCAGCTCTAGATCAGGCTGATATCAGCTCTAGATCAGGCTGATATCAGCTCTAGATCAGACTGATATCAGCTCTAGATCAGACTGATATCAGCTCTAGATCAGGCTGATATCAGCTCTAGATCAGGCTGATATCAGCTCTAGATCAGGCTGATATCAGCTCTAGATCAGGCTGATATCAGCTCTAGATCAGGCTGATATCAGCTCTAGATCAGGCTGATATCAGCTCTAGATCAGGCTGATATCAGCTCTAGATCAGGATGATATCAGCTCTAGATCAGGCTGATATCAGCTCTAGATCAGGCTGATATCAGCTCTAGATCAGGATGATATCAGCTCTAGATCAGGCTGATATCAGCTCTAGATCAGGCTAATATCCAGACAGTATCATCTGCCTCAGCCACCATACCACTACATAGAACTACTCTCAGTTTTACTCAATGAGCTGCCTACTCCCAAGGATAGTATCCTTGCTACTTCTAACATCCAGATGCCATCATCTCCAGGGATACACTAAAACAAGTTCCCAAGTTCAATTGGTTCAATTGGCTCGTTCGTTCCTTACACAGCAAACACAAAACATTTGTATAATATTTTCAAACGAGTTCGTTTCATTCATTCACTTACAAGGGATTCAATCCAGACTCCCACAGATTAGACCTGGCACCAGGTGCTTTGTGTGGTTGTGGTTTGGTGCCGCCAGGTGGCAGGTCTTACTGCTAGAACCTTTGTCCTCCCCGCGAAATCCCCGAAAATGAAAACCTTGCGAATATTACCAGATCTACAGTAATAAACTGTGGCGTTTCCCATTGCGGATTTGTTAGCAAAATTCAAAGACGTTCAACTTGCTGATAAAAATAAAATGTCCGATTTTTCAAGAATTCTGAAAGCCCTGAGCTATTTTCGTACAATTCAAGCACTTTCAAAGTTCTCAATCATCTCGTTCCGGGAATTGATCACATACATTGTATGTGCAATAACTTGACCAATTCCCTTGATTTCCTTATTACCCCTTGGCTTGTGTTTGTGGTCGAGCTATCACTACATCTGACGTATCATAAGTGAAGCATGCTGCCTGCCAGACGTAATAACACAAACAAGAGACGTCCACCCAGCGTTGGTTTAATGCTGGGCCAGCGTCGTAGACGGTGGCCCAACATTAAACCAACACTGGCTCAACGCCTCATGTTTTTTGGAACGACCAGCCACAGAAAACAACGTCTATATCAGGTCTACACTGCTGCTGTTATTCAAATAACATCAGGAATTATTCCAAAAAATATAAAATCCTTCCAGTCAAAATGGTCTTACTTCACTAATTATTATTATGCAATACTTAAACATTACAGATAGACTTTGATAGATGTTTTATTGACAGAATAAAATGTCATTACTGACTTAGTTGTCATAAAAAACATATGTATAATATATACAACATGTACAGCAGGGTTAGGCTTGTAAAATTTCTAAAGCGCTAATTGATGGAATTTAAAATTTACCCACTTGAAGTTGTGTCTCGCTACCGCGACCCACAACTTCAAGTGGTTAAAAAATTACTTATAACGATTTAAATCAAAATCTATGGCAATTCTCAATCTAATTTATATCGTTTTTTAATTGTGTTTGACCATCAAGATTTACAAATGCTTGGTCTAAAATTTAGCTCACTTGAAGTTGTGGGTCTCGGTAGCGAGACACAACTTCAAGTAATTTAAATTATTTGATTTAGCGCCTTAGTGGATTAAAAGGGTTTACTGCTCTCAGATATGCTTCTTATATGTGACACAAGGGAATAGTGAAGGCATTCATTTCAAATGACGTAAAAACTCTGTATGCTCAGTGATAGCCAGGATTGTAGACTCCCCCCTCCTCCCCCCAGGTGTATAATGTCTGTGCTGACGTCCTAATAGTGTTTGGCATATCACCACGGTTCGCTGTACATTACAACTGCGGCTTACAGGCAAATAAAAAATAACAGGAAAAACATACAGCTGGATTAGCACCAGCCCCAAGATCCAAACAATGGGGGGAGGTGGCGGAATGATACCCTGCCTCCACCAGATGTAATCTCAATGCTGGGCCAATGCCGTAGATGGTGAGCCAGCATTGGATCAGCTTTGTTTGCTTGTTATATATACACTATTATCCAGCAAAAACAAATCGGGGGGAAATAACAACTGATACACAGAAAAACACGAGGGGGAGTCATCAAGCAAAAAAACGAGATGTTAAATCAAGGATGATTTATTGCTGGGCCAGCGTCGCAGACGGTGGAACAACATTAGATCAGCATTGATTGATTGTTATATACTGTAGATCTGGTAATATTCGTGAGGTTTTAATTTTCGCGAATTTCGCGAGGAGGACAAATTCAAGAATTCAAGAATCTCGCGAAAATTATTATTATAATAGCGCTACTAATAAAAAAATAAAAAATCGCGAATTATAAACTTCGTGAAAAGTCCCAAAATCAGAAATACACAAACGGTTTTGGAACTATGAGCCGGATTACGATTATGTTTGTCGCGCCTCTGAGCTCGGATCACCCGAGGATTGAGGCGCTATAGAAGTTTATTATTATTATTATTATTATTATTAATTATACACTATTATCAAGTGAAAACAAGATGTAAACCAATGTTGGTTTAATGCTTGCTGGGCCAGTGTCGCAAACTAGATGCACACTGTACACCCGAAGAAACAGCAGAGCAAGATGCTGAGACAACGTTGTTTGAATGTTGGACAAGAGTCACAGACGGTGGCCCAACATTGGAGAAACATTGGTCGCTAGAGGTTCGTCCAGTGCTGGCTCACTGTTGGGCCATCATAACATAAGGTGGGCCACCATTGAATCAACATCTTGCCACCATATTGTGTTTGTTGGTTAGGGTATTGCCTGTGTTTGTATGTTTAATAAGAAAAAATGGTGAAAAACAGACTGTGGTCCATAATTGGTTTCTAGATATACACCGTAAACCAACATTTCGACAAACACAAAAAGTTGTCCCAATGTTGACTTACTGTTGGCCAGCGTCGCAGACGGTGGCCTAACAGTAAGCCAACATTGGGACAACTTTGTGTGTACTGGGCAGGGCATCGTGTTCGTGAGCTTAATGGAAACAATGGCGAAAAACAGCAGACTCGTGTCTCTTGTACCAGCAAAACACGACAGGTCGACGCAATGTTGGTTTAATGTTGGGCCATGGTCGTAGACGGTGGGCCGGCATTAAACCACATGTTATCCCTGTGTCCAGGGTTGTTGCATTACGTGCCAGAAACAGAACATGTTTATTCCACTACGTCGCCAAAACCAGATAGACGCCCAGCCCATTCTAAACATTGATCCAGTGCCGGGTTAATGTTGGGCAATCATTCAAGACATTGTGCCAACGTTGAAACATCATCCTGTCGATTATTTAACCCTTTAAACCCTCACGATGCATCAAAGCATCATTTTACATCTCTGAAGAATGACTCTATTCAAATTGTTTTAGAAAGAAAAAATTGTTTTAATGATAATGATGTTTTTTTTTCATTTGCCACTGACTTCAAGTCATCTTTATCCACTAAAAGGCGGCTTGTAGTGGATGAGGATTGCAATGGTGAATTCAGGCTTGACAGGGCTAAGCAACCATGGTATAAAAGTAAATTAAATGAAAACTGTAGAATTATCAGAATTAGGATGCCGTTTGTGTGAGAACTTTATATCTATATAACTTAAAGTTGTGTCTCGGTACGCGATCCACAAATTCATGTGGGTGAAAATTACTCATACTTGCTTATTAATTTGAGACCAAACATCTGCACATTTTGATGTTTAAACACACATTTCATTCACAATAACTGTGATCAAAGTGATAATGAAACAAACAAAAACCTATTATAAAAACATATTATAGTCGTACCAAGCGTTCAAAAGGTTCAGAATATTAAAACTATCTAAATATAAATAAAAGATGGAGGTAATTTGTATTTTAGGATTTTAGTGGGATGGGTCTTTGGTGTTTAAAGGGTTACCGTCTGACGTGTATTAACCCTTTAACCGCCAAATTATTTAATTAGAATTGTCACCCACTTGAAGTTGTGTCTCGCTGACGCGATCAACAACTTCAAGTGAGTGAAAATAAGTCAGATTTGGTGAAATGGAGATTAACTATTTTGAAATCTTGCTTATTGATGTCACGTTTTTACCTATAACAAAAATGAAATGAATCGGGCTTTAGGCCACCTTTGTGCACATATAGGCTAAACTGGGCCAGGAGAACCTCCTGAGGATGGTGAGATGATTGAGATGACACTGTCCTCCAGACACAGAATTCGAAATTCGAGCCCTGGCGGTCTGAGGCCGAGCACGCTACCTTTCGGTCACGGAGGCTCCCCACAATTCTGACTTTCACACGTGGATGGGGAAGAAACATTTTTTGTTTCTTTCAAACCGCCGAGACCGGGAACCGAACCCCGAACTCTGGCGTGAAAGGCAGCGGTGCTAATCACTACCCTAGGGCCCCCGCCCTTTACCTATAACACGTTGAACAACAATGAATACAAGACTACATAAGTCCAGGAGCTCCCGCTCCGAATTAGAATTTGATTTAAGCAATTTTGTATAGGGTTATTAATGTAGTCCTAGTCTAGGTCAAAACTCAAGACGCAAGACAACTAGGTCTAAGAAGCCCAGTCTAAGAGTAAGATAAGAACTAGACAGTCTGTCAGAGATTGCAAACCTCCATTGAAATTAATTATCCTAATCAGTATCCCAGTAATGGTCTACCTATCTGGCATGGTTTACCCGATATCAGGCCAATCGAGTTAACTAATAGCTGATTTACGGTCATTTTGAATTCGATATAAATTAGTTAAAAACTTAGGGTGCATCCTCCCCCGAAACCTCAAATTTTGTTTTATAGTAATGGACTAACATGTAACACAGTTTGCAAAATATTGGGCATGTGAAAGTAAATAATGGCCGATAGGGGGCCATTTTGAATTTGATCGAGTCAGAATTTTTCAAGATGCATCCTCAGCTGAAAACTCACATTTCATTCTATAGTAATCGTCTAGCTATCTAGCACGGTTTACCAAATATCGCCCATGTGAAAGTGAATAATGGCCGATAGGAGGCCATTTTGAATTTGATCAAGTCAAAATTTTTCAAGATGCATCCTCTCCTGAAACCTCACAATTTGTTTTATAGTAATGGTGTAGCTATCTTGAGCGGTTTTCATGATATTCCGCAAAATCTTTCAGTCGGATTTACCGATGTTATAAATTAGGTCAAAGTGCTGGGTCAACTTCAAGGTCAAGGTCCAAAAACCTGAAAAGACACAACTAGGGACCTTAGAGAACATGTATGTGCAATATGACTGTCATCGGCCCAGTACTTTTCGAGATCTGCTCCGGAAACGAAGTGCGCGTCAAAACGGCTAAATAGGTCATAGTTCTGAACCAGAAGTAGGTCAAAGTTCAAGTACCCCAAAAGGCACAACTAGACCCCCTAGGGGTGTTGTGTGTAAAATTTGAAGACAATCGGACAAGTACTTTCAGAGATATGCTCCGGAAACGAATTGTTTACGGACGGCCCAACGCCGTAACATCACCATTTTCTCCTCTGCAACCTTGCGTATTGAATTCAGATTTAAAATATTTTAACCCGTCCATTAGCCACCTGGAAGTAACCCACATACCAAAAATTGTTATCCTAGCTTATTTTCTCACAAAGTTATAGGCAAAAGAAGAGGCCAAAAAAACCGGAGGTAGAATCCATAGCTCCCTTCGCTCACCTACGGTGACGGCGGGAGCTAATAATCGGGACCGGCGGCTAAAGGGTTGGAGGTACTTCAGTGCTTGGCGGCAACACAGGGTCCACTAATGAGTTGAAGTAAAAATACACTTCAAACTAACACAGTCTTAGCGGGGTTGGCAGAGAGAAACTAGATAAAGCTGTCTGTCTTTATATTGGGTGAACTACAATTCTGCCATTATATCATCTTTGTCAGAGATCTCGCGCTAACCCTGTTAGTTCCATCCTGTAATCTTCAGTAACTGTTGTATTCGTTCTCACTCAACACCTGCCAATGACAGGATGGTTAGTTCGTGTGTGAAGATAAACATTTATTTCACTTTATTTGAATTTTTTTCTGTCTACACATTTGGATCTCAAACTAGGCTTAGCATTGATGTGGAGGTAACTTCACAAATTTAGGGGTCATTAAATGATTCCGCGCGAAGCCAGGCTCGACATATGAAGGGCTGTTAAATGATGTTGATCGTAAGCTTATTTAATTATTTATTTCGAATTTATTTAATAAAGTTAAATATTTATATTGCAACAGATTTTTCAGACAAGTATTTATTTCCGAAAATATTTATTTGAAAAATACTCCAGCCCCCCCCCCCCCCCCTGGTAATTATATGGTGGTCCCCTAATTTGGATGGCACATGCCTTGTAGTGTGAATATTGCTTTACGACGCTTTCTACACAATCATGGTAATATCGTGATAGAAGGAAACCCGAAGTCGGGACTATGCCCTACTCTTATCGAATGATTTTAAGGGTTCTTTATGGCACACAGTACCATAAACAGCACTGCATACTCCAGGCCCTCGAACAGTTTGGATCACTACACAACCCAGATAACAAATATCCGACCCCGAAATCACAACTGGACCGAATGAGCCACCGGGGCACAGCTTGTAGGGTCTGTGACAGCCAGAATGCAGCATGGATGATCTTTATGGTCCAACAAGAGACAACACAGTCTCGATAATTCCAAAACTGTCAAAAGTTTTAGGTTATGACACTTATCGTCACGCAGTCTTGGTGATAGTTTCAGAATAATCAATCATCATCATGTACATGGGACGACAATACACCTTCAGGCCTCATGGGCAGAGGGGTAAAACACACCCAATAAAGGTGTTTGCCTTTCTTTCCAGTGTGTGAAGATTATTTAGATAATTCAGTCGTTAAAGGGTTAGATGAATGATTACCAAAGCAGCAGCTAATTTCCTGACATGAATGGCTTCAGAATTAGATAACTTTAGTTATAATTTATTGAGATAATTATCAAAGCTGCAGGTAATCTCCTGATATATATGACTTCAGCATCAGATACCTTAGCGATCAAAGGGTTATAATTGACCCCTAACCCTTTAACCGCCGGTGCCGCATATATTCGGGTTTTCATTTTTTATTAGCACATTAAGTAACACCTTTTAAACATATTAAAGATAAAATGTGACATTAATCAGCAATATTTGAAAAGAGTTGACCTCCATTTTGTCAAATCTGAATAATTTTCACTCACTTGAAGTTGTGGATCGCGTCAGCGAGACACAACTTCAAGTGGGTGGAAATTCCGATTGAATAATTTGGCGGTTAAAGGGTTAAAGGGCTGAAATATTTTGGTTAAAGCCATGGAGACTAAAGGGGTTTTTCAATGTGAAATTATCATAAATGTCTCAGTATTTCTGTCTGATTCATATGAATATATGTTATAATTATATATGTTATGGGTCTACGGCCGTTATGTATATTTTAATTCTTACAGCGCTGTTATGGGTCTACGGCCGTTATGTATATTTTAATTCTTACAGCGCGGCGATCGCCTTTATACGTCAGAATGTGACGTCTACAGACGTCACATTCTGACGTATAAAGACGATCCCGGCACTGAAAGGGTAATTGAGATAATTATCAAAGCCTCAGCTAATTTCCTGATATGAATGGCTTCAGAATGCGATCCACATCTGATGAGAGTTCTCCGTGGTACATGTGCATGATGAAAGGCAGGCAAACTTTGTGTGTGAATATGATGACAGGCGAAACGTGTTTTTATCTCCGTTTTATATATTTTTACACTCGTCTCGGTAGAACTGCATATACATATTTTAACCATTAAAGCGGCGAAATTAAATATTTTAATTATTTACACATTTGCAATTGGGTCCGACTACCACAATCTGACGTCCACAGACGTCAGACTATGACGTCGGAAGTCGATCTCTCCGCTGAAGAATAGTTATAATGGCCCATAACATAGGTATTCAAATGAAGCGAAAAGAGTTAACTATGATGATTTCAACTTAAAGGTGACCTATCACCCCTTATATAGTATGAATAATTTTGTGACAAATAAATCAAAGTTGCCACAAGATGGGGCACAAGTGTTTCCTTATATGGGGTGATTGGCTATCATATGATGGTCACATTATAGCCAATCACCCCATATATGGGGTGATTAGCTATCATGTGACCCTCTCAGAGGGTCACATGATAGCCACTCACCCCATATAAGGACATAATTATTCATACTATATAAGGGGTGATAGATCACCTTTAAGTAAAATACTCTGTTCTCCATGGTTTATACAAAAATAGTTTAGCGATTTAGGGTGAATTTCTTAATTTCTAGAAACGATGTGAAATTTCACAAATACAAGTAATTTTTAATCACTTGAATTTGTGGATCGCGGTAGCGAGACACAACTTCAAGTGATTGGAAATTTAAATTAAATATGTCAGAGCTCTGAAATTGTGTCTCGCTACCAGAATCTGACGTCGAAGTCGATCTCTGCACTGGAAGAGTTCAATAGTTATAATGGCCCACAACATATGTATTCAAATGAAGCGGAAAGAGCTGACTAAGACATTTATGATGATTTAAAATTGAATAAAACACTTTGTTCTCCATGGTTTATACAGAGATAGTTTAGAGATTTAGGGTGAATTTCTGAAATCTAGAAACGATGTGAAATTTCACAAATACAAGTAATTTTTAATCACCTGAATTTGTGGATCGCGGTAGCGAGACACAACTTCAAGCGATTGAAAATTTAAATTAAATATGTCAGAGCTCTCGCTGACGCGATCCACAACTTCAAGTGAGTGAAAATTATTCAGAATTGACAAAATGGAGGTGAACTATTTTGAAATCTTGCTGATTGATCTCACGTTTTTACCTATAACACGTTGAAAAGCTGGTATTTAATGTGCGAACAACAATGAATATAAGGGTTGGAGGTACTTCAGTGCTTGGCGGCAACACAGGGTTCACTAATGAGTTGAAGTGAAAATACACTTCAAACAAACAGTCTTAGCGGGGTTGGCAGAGAGTAACTAAATAAAGCTGTCTGTCTTTATATTGGGTGAACTACAATTCTGCCATTATCTCATCTCGCGCTAACCCTGTTAGTTCCATCCTGTAGTCTTCAGTAACTGTTGTATTCGTTCTCACTCAACACCTGCCAATGACAGGATGGTTAGTTCGTGTGTTCTAACATCCAGATGCCATCATCTCCAGGGATACACTAAAACAAGTTCCCAAGTTCAATTGGTTCGTTTGTTCCTTACACAGCAAACACAAAACATTTGTATAATATTTTCAAACGAGTTCGTTTCATTCATTCATTTACAAGCGATTCAATCCTGAATGCCACAGATTAGACCTGGCACCAGGTGCTTTGTGTGGGCAATCCTGAATGCCACAGATTAGACCTGGCACCAGGTGCTTTGTGTGGTTGTGGTTGGGTGTCGCCAGGTGGCAGGTCGTACTGCTGAAACCTTTGTCCTCCCCGCGAAATCCCCGAAAATGAAAACCTTGCGAATATTACCAGATCTATAGTAATAAACTGTGGCGTTTCCCATTGCGGATTTGTTAGCAAAATTCAAAGACGTTCAACTTGTTGATAAAAATAAAATGTCCCATTTTTCAAGAGTTCTGAAAGCCCTGAGCTATTTTTGTACAATTCAAGCACTTTCAAAGTTCTCAATCATCTCGTTCCGGGAATTGATCACATACATTGTATGTGCAATAACTTGACTAATTCCCTTGCTTTCCTTATTACCCGTTGGCTTGTGTTTGTGGTCGAGCTATCACAACATCTGACGTATTATAAGTGAAGCATGCTGCCTGCCAGACGTAATAACACCAACAAGAGACGTCCACCCAGCGTTGGCTTAATGTTGGGCCAGCGTCGTAGACGGTGGCCCAGCATTAAACCAAAACTGGCTCAACGCCTGATGTTTTTTGGAACGACCAGCCACAGAAAACAACGTCTATATCAGGTCCACACTGCTGCTGTTATTCAAATAACATCAGGAATTATTCCAAAAAATATAAAATACTTCCAGTCAAAATGGTCTTACTTCACTAATTATTATTATGCAATACCTAAACATTACAGATAGACTTTGATAGATGTTTTATTGACAGAATAAAATGTCATTACTGACTTATTTGTCATAAAAATCATATGTATAATATATACAACATGTGCAGCAGGGTTAGGCTTGTAAAATTCCTAAAGCGCTAATTAATGGAATTTAAACTTTACCCACTTGAAGTTGTGTCTCGCTACCGCGACCCACAACTGCAAGTGGTTAAAAATTATTTATAACGATTTAAATCAAAATCTATGGCAATTCTCAATCTAATTTATATCGTTTTTTTTCAACTGTGTTTGAACATCAAGATTCACAAATGCTTGGTCTAAAATTTAACTCACTTGAAGTTGTGGGTCTCGGTAGCGAGACACAACTTCAAGTAATTTAAATTATTTGATTTAGCGCCTTAGTGGATTAAAAGGGTTTACTGCAGTCAGATATGCTTCTTATATGTGGCACAAGGGAATAGTGAAGGCATTCATTTCAAATGACGTAAAAAAAAACTTGTGATGCTCAGTGATAGCCAGGATTGTAGACTCCCCCTCCTCCCCCCAGGTGTATAATGTCTGTGCTGACGTCCTAATAGTGTTTGGCATAAAACCACGGTTCGCTGTACATTACAACTGCGGCTTACAGGCAAATAAAAAATAACAGGAAAAACAAACAGCTGGATTAGCACCAGCCCCAAGATCCAAACAATGGGGGGAGGTGGCGGAATGATACCCTGACTCCACCAGATGTAATCCCAATGCTGGGCCAATGCCGTAGATGGTGGGCCAGCATTAGATCAGCTTTGATTGCTTGTTATATATACACTATTATCCTGTAAAAACAAATGGGGGGGGGGGGGGAATAACAACTGATACACAGAAAAACACGAGGGAGAGTCATCAAGCCAAAAAACGAGATGTTAAATCAAGGATGATTTATTGCTGGGCCAGCGTCGCAGACGGTGGAACAACATTAGATCAGCATTGATTGATTGGTATATACTGTAGATCTGGTAGTATTCGTGAGGTTTCAATTTTCGCGAATTTCGCGAGGACAAATTCGCGAATTAGAGAATCTCGCGAAAGTTATTATTATAATAGCGCTACTAATAAAAAAATAAAAAATCGCGAATTATAAACTTCGTGAAAAGTCCCAAAATCAGAAATACACAAACGGTTTTGGAACTATGAGTCGGATCACGATTATGTTTGTCGCGCCTCTGAGCTCGGATCACCGAGGATTGAGGCGCTATAGAAGTTTATTATTATTATTAATTATACACTATTATCAAGTGAAAACAAGATGTAAACCAATGTTGGTTTAATGCAGTGTCGCAAACTAGATGTACATTGAACACCCGCTGAAACAGCAGAGCAAGATGCTGAGACAACGTTGCTTGAATGCTGGACCAGAGTCACAGACGGTGGCCCAACATTGGAGAAACATTGGTCGCTAGAGGTTCGTCCAGTGTTGGTTCACTGTTGGGCCATCATAGCATAAGGTGGGCCACCATTGAATCAACATCTTGCCACCATATTGTGTTTGTTGGTTAGGGTATTGCCTCGTGTTTGTATGTTTAATGAGAAAAAATGGTGAAAAACAGACAGTGGTCCATAATTGGTTTCTAGATATACACCGTAAAACAACATTCCGACAAAAACACAAAATTGTCCCAATGTTGACTTACTGTTGGCCAGCGTCGCAGACGGTGGCCTAACAGTAAGCCAACATTGGGCCAACTTTGTGTGTACTGGGCAGGGCATCGTGTTCGTGAGTTTAATGGAAACAATGGCGAAAAACAGCAGACTCGTGTCTCGTGTACACGACAAGTCGACCCAATGCTGGCCTAATGTTGGGCCATGGTCGTAGACGGTGGGCCGGCATTAAACCACATGTTATCCCTGTGTCCAGGGTTGTTGCATTACGTGCCAGAAACAGAACATGTTTATTCCAGCACGTCGCCAAAACCAGATAGACGCCCAACCCATTCTAAACATTGATCCAGTGCTGGGTGAATGTTGGGCAATCATTCAAGACGTTGTGCCAACGTTGAAACATCATCCTGTCGATTATTTAACCCTTTAAACCCTCACGATGCATCAAAGCATCATTTTACATCTCTGAAGAATGACTCTATTCCCTATACAACCTAGGGGTTTTAGAAAGAACAAATTGTTTTAGAAAGAAAAAATTGTTTTAATGATAATGATGGTTTTTTTTTTCATTTGCCACTGACTTCAAGTCATCTTTATCCACTAAAAGTGAAGAATTGCGACAGAAATTCGCGGCTTGTAGTGGATGAAGATTGCAATGGTGAATTCAGGCTTGACAGGGCTAAGCAACCATGGTATAAAAGTAAATTAAAAGAAAACTGTAAAATTATCAGAATTAGGATGCCGTTTGTGTGAGAACTTTATATCTATATAACTTAAAGTTGTGTCTCGGTACGCGATCCACAAATTCATGTGGGTGAAAATTACTCATACTTGCTTATTAATTTGAGACCAAACATCTGCACATTTTGATGTTTAAACACACATTTCATTCACAATAACTGTGATCAAAGTGATAATGAAACAAACAAAAACCTATTATAAAAACATATTATAGTCGTACCAAGCGTTGAAAAGGTTCAGAATATTTAAACTAAATATAAATAAAAGATGGAGGTAATTTGTATTTTAGGATTTTAGTGGGATGGGTCTTTGGTGTTTAAAGGGTTACCGTCTGACGTGTATTAACCCTTTTACCGCCAAATTATTTAATTAGAATTATCACCCACTTGAAGTTGTGTCTCGCTGACGCGATCGACAACTTCAAGTGAGTGAAAATAAGTCAGATTTGGTGAAATGGAGATTAACTATTTTGAAATCTTGCTGATTGATGTCACGTTTTTACCTATTACAAAAATGAAATGAATCGGGCTTTAGGCCACCTTTGTGCACATATAGGCTAAACTGGGCCAGGAGAACCTCATGAGGATGGTGAGATGATTGAGATGACACTGTCCTCCAGACACAGGATTCGAAATTCGAGCCCTGGCGGTCTGAGGCCGAGCACGCTACCTCTCGGTCACGGAGGCTCCCCACAATACTGACTTTCACACGTGGATGGGGAAGAAACATTTTTTGTTTCTTTTAAACCGCCGAGACCGGGAACCGAACCCCGAACTCTGGCGTGAAAGGCAGCGGTGCTAATCACTACCCTAGGGCCCCCGCCCTTTACCTATAACACGTTGAACAACAATGAATATAATCGGGACCGAGGGCTAAAGGGTTGGAGGTCCTTCAGTGCTTGGCGGCAACACAGGGCCCGTATTCTCGTACAAGTTACGATATATCGTAGGCTTCTGATTGGTGGAGATGGCCATCTCGACCAATCAGAAGCCTACGATATATCGTAACTTGTACGAGAATACGGACCCTGGGTTCACTAATGAGTTGAAGTAAAAATACACTTCAAACTAACACAGTCTTAGCGGGGTTGGCAGAGAGAAACTAGATAAAGCTGTCTGTCTTTATATTGGGTGAACTACAATTCTGCCATTATATCATCTTCGTCAGAGATCTCGCGCTAACCCTGTTAGTTCCATCCTGTAGTCTTCAGTAACTGTTGTATTCGTTCTCACTCAACACCTGCCAATGACAGATGGTTAGTTCGTGTGTGGAGATAAACATAAATTTCACTTTATTTGAATTTTTTTTTGTCTACACATTTGGATCTCAAACTAGGCTTAGCATTGATGTGGAGGTAACTTCACAAAATTAAGGGTCATTAAATGATTCCGCGCGAAGCCAGGCTCGACATATGAAGGGCTGTTAAATGATGTTGATCGTAAGCTTATTTAATTATTTATTTCGAATTTATTTTATAATGTTAAATATTTATATTGCAACAGGTTCTTCAGACAAGTATGCATTTCCGAAAATATTTATTGGAAAAATACTCCAGAGGTTAGATGAATGATTAGCAAAGCAGCAGCTAATTTCCTGACATGAATGGCTTTAGAATTAGATAACTTTGTTTATAATTTATTGAGATAATTATCAAAGCAGCAGGTAATCTCCTGATATAAATGGCTTCAGCATCAGATACCTTAGCGATCAAAGGGTTATAATTACCCTTGAAAGGCTGTTATTTTTGTTTAAGCCATGGAGACTAAAGGGTTTTTTCGATTTGAAATCATCATAAATGTCTCAGTTATTTCTATCTGATTTTTTTGAATACCTATGTTATGGGTCTGCGGCGTTATGAATATTTTAATTATTTCAGTGCCGGGGATCGACTTTAGACGTCAGAATCTGACGTATACAGACGTCAGATTCTGACGTATAAAGACAGTCCCGGCACTGGAAGGGTTAATTGAGATAATTATCTGCAGCTGCAGCTAATCTCCTGATATGAATGGCTTCAGAATGAGATCCACATCTGACGAGAGTTCTCCGTATGATGAAAGGCAGGCATCTTTGTGTGTGAATATGAATTGGCGAAAAGGGTTTCCCGTCCCTTTTTCTTTTTTACACTTACACTAGCTAGAACTCTATTATACACATTTTAACCGTCAAAGCGCGAAATTAAATAATTTAATTTTTCACCCATTTGAAATTGTGTCTCGCTAACAGAATCTGAAGCGAAGTCGATTCCTCCACTGCACTGAGTTAACTAGTTATAATGGCCTATAACTTATGGTATTGAGTTAACTAGTTATAATGACCCATAACATAGGTGTGCAAATGAAGCGGAAAAGCTAACTAAGACATTTATGATGATTTAAAATTGAAATAAACACCTTGGTCTCCATGGTTTATACAGAGATAGTTTAGCTTCTGAAATCTAGAAACGATGTGAAGTAAATTTCACAAATACGAGTAATTTTTAATCACTTCAATTTGTGGATCGCGGTAGCGAGACACAAATTGAAGTGATTGAAAATTTAAATTAAATATGTCAGAGCCCTGGGGGTAATTACCCTAACAGAGGGGATCGGGGATCGACTTTCATGACTTTCGTCGTCAGAATCTGACGTCTTTGCCATATATATAATGGCCGTGGACCCATGACATAGGTATTCAAATGCATCAGAAAGACCTAACTAAGACATATATGATGATTTCAAATTGAATAAAACCCTTTGGTCTCCATGGTTTTTATAAAATAAATTCAGCGCTACAAGGGTTAACACTGCATTGATTAAGTTAAGGCCAGATTGTGACGTTACTTGACCAGGGAATTTGATGCCAGCCATCGACCAGTGAAGGTCACTGGAGTGTGTCTGGAATCCTAATTGGGCTACATAGACGTGGTCACGTCAAAATAAGCGGCTTACCCCCATCTCTCTCGGTGTTCAGGTTTCACCAAAACAAAATGTTACTCCCCTGTTAGCTATTGAGTATTTAGATGCTGGACATGGGTTTGATGGACGTGTGGCAGACGGTATAAGTCTGTCTAGACCCGTATCAACATTGCAGGGTGAATGAATATTGCTGATTTCTCAGTCAATTTTCATCCAATTGTCATGAAAATTTTACACACTATTTTCCAGTTATGCGACAATAAAAAATAGTGCTTGTAAACTTTCATGTCAATTTTCGCGTCGGTGTATTTTGGCAATGATAGAATAATGTGTTTGATTATAAGCGAAAGGGCAAACTTCATGACATGACGTGGTCCCGTACGTAATCAGATGGATATAGGAAAGGTGCCTTCTCTCCTTGCTGTGGCACCCCCCGCTTTGGACATGAAAGGGTGTATCTGCCACTTTAGAAAGTGGCAGATACACCCTTTCATATCCAAAGGGGGTGGGGGTGAGATGAAGAAAGGAAAGATTTGGTGCCATGATGTCTGAAGGTCGCTGTCCGTGTGTCTGAACTCTGTCTGGATGGCAGAGAGCGGGATGGGGGGAGTCTTATTATGACGTCATTATGATGTCTCAAGGACACTCCTGAGAGATCATCCAGGTGATCCAGCCAGACATGCGGACTCAGCACGACCCAGATGATTTAACACTCTTCACAGCGAACACGACATGCTGACAAAATGTTGGTTTAATGTTGGCCTGTCTTCGACGCTGGACCCCGCTGGAGGGGGTGGGATTATACAGTTTTGGATAAAAAAATACCCTTGAAAATGCGGCTTGGGCAAAACATTTATCTTGAATATAGGTTTTCGGGTGAAAATATACCCTAAAGTTAAGTTTGGGACACTAAAAAAACATTTTTGATTTTTTTTTAGGCATTATTGAATCTGTCCGAGAACTGGTTATTAGCAACACGCAGAACAAATTATCGTATCCACCAGGAAATGTTAACGCCGATGCCGACAACGCGAAGCCGACAACAAATAATTTTAAGGCAGGCAAAGACTTGGTAAAAAAACAACAACACACGTTGAATGTGAAGAAATTGGCTTAAAGTACCCCTTGTGGTACAGTATCCTAAACATTGAATGATTGAAGACAGTGATTGAAGACCCCTTCCCCCCATAAATGTCTTAGTTAGCTTTATCCGCGTCATTTGAATACCTATGTTATGGGTCTACGGCCATTATAATTATTTTACTCTTTCAGTGCGGGGATCGACTTGAAACGTAATAATCTGACGTCTATAGACGTAAGATTATGACGTCTAAAATCGATCCAAACGTTAGGTGGATGTATTTCGTTTGTAGAGATGTTGATTTCTTGTGTCTTGGATCCCGGGTAGGGTGGGGCAAGTCGACACATGGGGGGGGGGGGGGGTACGGACGTTTCTTAGATCCCGGGTAGAGTGGGGAAAGTCGACACATGGGGAGATATGAACGTGCTGCGTGTCAGATCCAGAGCAGTGTGGTGCAAAACAAACACATCTACATTCAGCACGGACCGCCGGAAAACACGAGACGTTCACCAATGCTGGTTCAATGCTGGGCCGACGTCGTAGACGACGGGCCAGCATTGAACCAGCATTGTACGAACATCGCGAGTATTCTGAATGGCTTGTTAGACATCAGAGAGTGCAGCACGCACACAGAGTCTACTCTGTGACCGGATAAAGCCGGCTACGTGGCCGTAACAACAGGATACGTCTGTAAACCAAGGGGTTTAAGTGATTCAGAAGAAGGGGACATCGATTATACGATCATTTCTAAATTATGTGCGAGAGACGTTGACCCAATGATGGCTTAATGTTGGGCCAGCGTAGTACACGGCGGACACACATTAAACCACCATTGTTTAACAATGTACCCAGCAATAAGGGGGCCACCATTAGATTCCCAGGGGGGGGGGGGGCAGGAGTACTTGTCGCGGGCAAATTATTTATTTCAACCGGGCTGAAAATTTCACATTTTGTTACATGTTTATATGGAACAGTTCTTGAAGTAAATTATTTATTTCACGCAGAGTCCGCCCGAAATTATTTATTTCAAAAATACTCCTGCCCCCCCCCCCCCCGGGAATCTAATGGTGGCCCCCTAACCTCTACAGCGCGGGGATCGACATTAGTCGTCAGAATCTGATGTCTACAGACATCAGATTCTGACGACTAAAGTCGATCCCCGCGTTGAGAAAAAGACATTTCTAATGGCTATAGACCCATAACATAGGTATTCAAATAAATCAGAAAGAGCTAAGACATTTATGATGATTTCAAATTGAAAAAACACCTTTTGTCTCCATGTTTTATATACAAATATTTCAGCGCTTTTATGGTTAACCCTTAAAGCGCTGAGTCTAGTCATTCCATTTTTCACCGACTTGTTACCACAACTTCAAGTTGGTGAAAGTTACTCACATTTGCATGATGTGTTCATTTTGAGATCAAACATTTGTAAATCTTGATGTTTAAACACACTCATTTAACCTGATAGTAAAATAAATTAGAAACGATTATATTCCTGTTTAGCTAGCAAGTAATGTAGTTTCAGAATCTAAATAGTGCCCAGCTAACATCATTGAGCGTCGCCTCCTCAAATTATTTTCATTCTCTCGAGTGACAAAGATATACATCTAGAGGTCTTACAATTAATAAATTAACAAATCCTTTGAGAAACTAATATGTTATGCAGCTGCAACACGAGTGGAATATGTATGGGAATGAAATGAGTGTTCAAACATCAAGATTTGCAATTGCTCGGTATTAAATTAAACAAATGTTGCAAATTTTCACCCACTTGAAGTTGTGTTTCGCTATCGCGATCCACAACTTCAAGTGGGTGGAAATTTAAGGTTTAATTTAGCGCTTTGTGTTCACATGCTAATCGCATCTACAGCCGTTTTTAACCTCCGACGGAGAAAAAATGAATAAGAAATGAGAATTGAAATTGTTAGATTTATATCTTGCTCACATTGTATCTATTCAAGTAATTTTTACCCACTTGTGGGTCGCGGAGGCGAGACACAACTTCAAGTGGGTGTAAAATTAAATTTGATAATCTTTCGTTGAAAAGAGACTAAAAAGCAAAATACGCTGGGATAATGTAGGTTTAACATTACGCTACTTTACCACATAATCTGAGCTGTAACTTACCTCTCGATGAAATATTCTTAAACAAACAATGAAGACCAAATGAGTGGGTTTTTTTCAATTTGAAATCATCATAAATGTCTTAGTTGGGTCTTTCCGCTTCATTTAAATACTTATGTTATGGATGTACGCCACGGCCATTATAAAATAAATGCAGAGATCGACTATAGAACGTCAGATTCTGACGTCTAAAGTCGGTCGCTGCAAAGGTTAAGCCGTCGGTAAATAAATAAATCTTTGCACCAAAAAAATCATACAAATATTTGTGTAAGATATTTTTCTAAGCACTGCAAGTATTTACTTACAATATGATGGCACTTACTACAGTCTACAGCTCGCCTGTATCTATAAACACCATATTCGTCAAAAAATGGTATCTGCAATGTTGAAAAGTGGCAGATACGACCTTTCGATTCTCAGAGGACGTATGTCCATTACGTAAAAACTAGTCCTATGATTTATATCGCGTGCGATCCACTTTGTCTGGATGAGTTTGTTGACACTGGACGGACGTGTTTACACTGACATTTTTATACACCTAACAATATGTAACATGAGACACAATGATGGGGCAATATTTGGCCATCGTCGTGGACGGTGGCCAAATATCGCCCCAATATTGCGTGAATGATCCAATATTGCGTCAATGTGTTGCGCCTGTTGTGATAAATTTCCCTGATATGTAGTGAGCAAACATGAGACGTTGACCCAATGCTGGTTTAATGTTGGCCCAGCGTCGCAGACGATGGGCCAACATTAGGACAGCATTGGGTCAACGTCTCATGCTGTCCACCACACAGGAGACGTTGAACCAATGCTTGCCTACTGTTGGCACAGCGTCGCAGACGTTGGGCCATCATTAAACCGACCTTTGTTAAAATTATTGTATTTGCTGTTGAGCAGAGTTGTTGTTGAATTTATGTTGGTCTAAAGCTGGGCCAACGTCGCAGACGGTAGGCCAGCATTGAACAGCAGCTAGACCATTTGACATGTAATTCTGAGACTAAGCTGATGTGTTTATAAAGGGCGACATTTGTATTATTTACTACATATTAAAGGGACTGGCCCAGGCTAAAATCATCAAAAAATCGGTGATTTTATTTCGGGTTCTTAATATGACCATATGATGTAAACATGTACATAGACTAGAACTGCAAATTTTTATAATTTTTGTGCTGCGCATTCACCAGTTAGGCTAGATATGGAGACGACATTCCCGCATTTCCTATTTTTGACATGGTTGTCAATAATTGGAAATCAGGAATTTCGTCTCTGTATCTAGTCTAACTGGTGAATGCGCAGCACAAAAATTAAAAAAACTTTTGCAGTTCTAGTCTTTAGACATGTTTATATCATATGGTCATATTAAGAACCCAAAATAAAATCACCGATTTTTTTATGATTTTAGCCTGGGTCAGTCCCTTTAAATAGACTAACTTTTAAACTAGAGCATATCTTAATGTTGAGTCAGCGTCGCAGACAATGGGCAAAAACATTAAACCAGCATTGGGTCAACGTCTCGTGTCGGTACACCATACAGGAAACGTTGAACCAGCCATCATTAAACCGACCTTTAGGAAAATTATTGTATTTGCTGTTGACCATTTGACATGTAATTCTGAGACGAAGCTGATGGGTTTATAGAGGGCGACATTTGTATTTATTTACTACATATTACATAGACTAACTTTTTAACTAGACAATGAAATTTCCAGGGTAGTCGCCCAATGAAAAAAAGTGCTAAAATTTCATGATAATTGGTTGAGAATTGGCTGAGAAATTAGCGAAAATCATCGGAAATGTGAATCCGACTATTGTGAGAATTAAAGTGTTGAACCATCGCTTTACGACGACTGTTACATTCAATAGACAAATAAACACATGAGTGCTTAGCCTGGTGCAAGTCGAGTACCATAATAAAAAAACACAATTTATTATTGGTGGAGCCTAAAATCTACATTTCCTCTTTGTGTAAATAATCTCGAGCAGTTTTACAGTTCCAATTCTGTGAGACGCAGTGACATCAACGGAAACCCTTTTGAATGGCTACTCGGTGAAAATAATGTTAAAAAGCCCCCCTCCCCCATACTTCATTGTATTATGCTACTAGGTGAAAATATTGAGTTTCACAGAATACGCTATGTAGCAGCCAATGTGAAGTATTGATGAATATTATGATGAAAACTTGATGTTACAACAAAATCTTTAGAATTGTACCGCGAAATTAATGGTAGTTTTGTTACACCATTAAACTCTTCATGTAGCAGACAGTGCCCCCCCCCCCCTCCCCCATCGAATGCGTCAGTATCGCATACAATAATTGCTTTTTAAGACTCACTATGTTATGGTGTTTAGAGACCCACAGTCCATCATGTATCCCAGTAAACACAATATGGTAACTCTTACAGCGCGGAGAGCGACATTAGACGTCAGAATCTGACGTCCATAGACGTCAGATTCTGACGTCTAAAGTCGAGCCCCGCATTGAAAAAGTAAAATATTTATAATGGCCGTAGACCCATAACATATATTCAAATGAAGCGGAGAGAGTCAACTAAGACATTTGTGATGATTTCAAATTGAAAAAATCCTCTGGTCTCAATGGTTTATACAAACAAATTCAGTGTTGTAAAGTTTAACCCCATGTTAGATCAATGTTGGTCCAGCATTAATCCAACATCGGGTTAATATATATCGTGCTTGCTGGGTATACATTCATCTCCGTGGCCCATTTGGTTTAAATATTTTTATAACCCAAGAGACGAAAGGGCTATTTTAAATTTGAAATCATCTTAAATGTCTCAGTTACCTCTTTCCGCTCCATTTGAATATCTATGTTGGGTGTCTACGGCCGTTATAAATATTTTACCTTTCAATGCGGTGCGACTTTAGACGTCACAATCTGACGTCTCTGGACGTCAGATTCTGACTCACTGAGATGGTAATACTAGTAAGTGTTCAGAAAGAGAATGGCCAGTATCGCATACTATTGTTTCCAGAGACTGGGTTTACATATATGATATCTGAGAGACTCCGTCCTTCATCAGATCTCCATGGTGATGACCTATGATTAGTTATTGGCATCACAGACTGCTTCTTGTTAGGGTGACAATGAGCTCTCACTAACAAAAATTCGCACAAAACCCTGAAATCCCTGATATTCATAATGAAATGGATCTTTAGACATATTATTCAGCATCAAGAAACAAGAGGCCAGCCGGCTACCATAATCCCCCGCCCCACCCGCGTGAGAGAAATACAGGGTGCATACTTCCATGAAAACATTCATTTTTCAATTTGATCAAGTTGATATTTTTGGTGGTATATCCCTCACTGAAACTACACATTTCGGTTTATATTAATCATCTTGCTATCTGGCACGGCTGGCCAGAAATAAGGTATATCAAAGTTAATTATGGCCGATAATCTGCCATTTTGAATTTGATCAAGGTAACATTTTTCAGAGCATATCCCTACCTGGAACCGCACTGTTTTTAGTTTATGTTTATTTGACTTCCAATTAAAAACATGCAAAAATGGTACATTAGAATTATTATTATTATCATTTTTTGAACATGTTATTAACTTTGGTTGACGGGAACAGGTCGAGACGACCTCTACAATGCCTGTCAACCATATAAGTGAATTAAAATTAAAGAATAAATAATATCCATTGTTTAAAATAGCAATAACAATTTAAAAATGTACATAGTATAGATTATAAAGTTTACTATTTGTACACATAAAATAAAATAACCGACAATTGTCTGTCATCTGTTTCCCGCACCAAAACCAGAGATAAAATAGCTACACTGTGCTCTACACCGTGTAGCAAAAAAGGACACTCTGGAAAGCGTAGAAACCTAATTAAAACCTCTAAATGCTTTAGTTGTCTATTATATCAAAGGACATACAACTAGGATATGTGAAAAGGAAAAACAGTAAAAACTTATGGCACTCTTAATTTTAACATGGGCCTACATACATCCCTAAATAAAAGTAATACTATAAACCTAAAATGCATCTACTGACGTCAGCTCATATAGCCGTCGCGCAGCCGAAATATGCTGAGTAGTACCACATATGCAATTTTAGACTGGAGGAAAAACAATCCCAAACTCAAGAAAAGAAGTAAATCAGTTGATTAGAGATCTTTGAAATTCAGCATAAGGACCCATCTGGTCTGGAAACAAAGGCTACTGAAAAATCACAAAACTTAAAAATAAAACATAAAAAAAACAAATAATAATTTTGAGGGGAACAGCCATCCATGCCATGTGGTAATACTCTAAGTCAGATCATGACAAGCGTGATCATGTAGAGTGATGTCGGTCTGCTCCGAACAGTATCAGAGACTGTCTCCGGCCTGAATTTGAGCCAGGCAGACAACACAATGCAACATTCGCAGATTATCGTTCATAGGTCGATAGTAGGGCCTAATAGTCCACCTACTTCGAACGGTTTGTCAGAATCAGCATATAAAAGGTAATTATGGCTGATAGTCGGCCTTTTTAAATGTTATCGAGTTGACATTGTTTAGGGCATATCACTACTTGAAATTGCACATTTTGTTTCATAGTAATGGTTTTGCTATCTGGCACGGCTTGCCAGATATCAGGCATATTGAAGTTAAATATGGCCAATGGTCGGCCATTTAAGTATGTCAGACTTCATAAACCCAAAAAAGGCACATCTACACCCCCAAAGGGATGCGTGTGTGCAATATGAAATAAATACATCAACAGGTTTCCGAGATCTGCTCCGGAAACGAAATGCGGACAGACTTGTGCATTGTCATTGGCCTCTGCAGGAGTGTTGTGTTTTTTGTTTGTTTGTTTGTTTGTTTGCCTGCTTGTTTGTTTGTTTGTTTGTTTGTTTGTTTGTTTGTTTGTTTGTTTGTTTGTTTGTTTGTTTGTTTGTTTGTTTGTTTGTTTGTTTGTTTGTTTGTTTGTTTGTTTGTTTGTTTGTTTGTTTGTTTGTTTGTTTGTTTGTTTGTTTGTTTGTTTGTTTGTTTGTTTGTTTGTTTGTTTGTTTGCCCTTTCATGTGTACCTTAAAAGTAATAAAACTTTTACCAGAGGTTTGTCTCGGACCAAAGAACACTCCATTACCTACAAATATATGACTGACTGTCTGGTTGAGCTTGTTCTCAATCCCCCGTATGTCTATGCATTGACTTCTATTCACTGTCCACGGCTAGTTTTCTTTGATAGTGGGCCCCGCGCATGCGTCTATAATATTAAGCATCACTCCATCGCCGTGTGTCTATGTATTGACCTCCCTTCACTTTCCATGGCTGGCTCTCTTTCATCATCCTTATTTCAATCAATCAGACACCAGTTGGCCATTACAGACCTAACTAGGCATTGATCTGCGAGCTTTGAAGACAAATGAGACACGAGTGCACTGGCCTATCCAGGGGCAGGGGTGGATCCAGAAAAATTATTGAGGGGGAGGCCAGACGGCAGGGAGTCTGGGAAGAAGCTCACGGATACATTGCAATTTAAAAATATTCTTGAAATTGTACAATTTGTTTATTTTAGTTGGCTCGGATGGGGGGAGGGGATAGCCACAAATCACGGCCCACATGAATACGCCCCTGTCAGGCTACTCGAGCACCCCCTTTAATTGCCAGAGAGCAGATTTATAATCGCAGTAATTTCAGCCAGGTTCTTATATCTTCATTTTACACCAAACGTACCTAGAAATCCTACCATTTCATATGCTCATTAGTTTACAAAATTCAGAGACAATTGACTTTTCAAATATCTAAACACCCCTTATTATATTTCTGGATACGCCTCTGCAGTGTGCTGGCAGCCATAGCAAATGCGTGTAGGTCCTACAATGTTGGAACAATGTCCAATGTCGGGCCATCATTTACTCACTGTGACCCGACATTAGGCTAAGTGCTGTGAATATATAATGGCATTGATCTACATTAACAATTTCTTGACGAGGAAAATGATTACTTCGGCAAACAGCTAAGTCAATCGGTCTGACTTTACTTTGATGTTTGGACAATAGCTAAACGTGCCATTGATTGCAAGCATGTCTTTGAAGACAAATGAAAAAGACTGTCGTCTACAAAACAATCCAGAAACCGCAGATGATGGCTGTATACAAGACCACCGCTGATTGGCCAAATGGACAAGAGATAATGGCTGTATGAAAGGCCAACGCTGATTGGCCCAAAGGACCGGCTGTATGATTAGTCTAAGGAAAATAGAATCTGATTCTATTCTCCTTGATTGGTCAATAGGACTGGATAGACTGTATGAAAGCACAACGCTGATTGGCCCCAGGGTCGCGCTCATAACAGGGTTCTTACACACCATTTTCCTCTTTCAAAATTCATGAGGTTTTCCATGCATGAGATTTTTGTATTTTCCATGATTGGTTTTTCGATTTATTTCAACTGTTTTCAGCTACAATACATTATTGTGAGTATCCATCGTGTAAGCCTATATCCGTGTCTGAAAAGTCAGTATTGTGGGGAGCCTCCGTGGCCGAGAGGTAACGTGCTCGGCCACAGACCGCCAGGGCTCGAATTTCGAATCTTGTGTCTGGAGGACAGTGTCATCCCAATCATCTCCCATCCTCAGGAGGTTCTCCTGGCCCAGTTTAGCCTATATGTGCACAAAGGTGGCCTAAAGCCCGATTCATTTCATTTATTTTCGTGTAAGCCTATATCCGTGTCTGAGACACAATAACCATTCACCGCTCTATGGGATTATATACATATATATGGGTGATTCCGACATAGATTAGGTGCATTACGATGAAATCTTCCGATCTTCAACCCTGAAAGCGCTGAGATATTTTTGTATAAACCATGGAGACCAAAGGGTTTTTTCAGTTTGAAATCATTATAAATATTTTAGCTCGCTTTTTCTGATTGATTTGAGTATCTATGTTATGCGTCTATCGCCAATATAAATACTTTTGCTATTACAGTGCGTGGATCGATTTTAGATGTCAGAATCTGACGTCTATGACGTCAGATTCTGACGTCTAAAATCGATCCCCGCGCTGTAAGGGTTAAAACAGTCAATTTCCAATCTCCAAGTTTTTCTATGATGCATTTTGAACTCCATATTTTTAGAAGCATGGGATCTCAATTTCTTGATTTTCCATATGCGTCGGAACCTTGTCATAATCACAGCAGAATTTTTGCACAAACATTGAGATCAAACTAAGTGATTTTTTTTCAAACTAAATGATCATTACGACGACATTGTTAACACTTTAATCGCTGTGCACGAATAAATTTTAAATCTGTGTTTTATTAAAAGGTTAAATAAAATGGAAATGAAAACATCAAGATTTGGAAATGTTTAGTCTTAAAATACACAAATATAAGTAATTTCCACCCACTTTAATTCAAGTGGGTGAAAATTTAAATCCTATAATTTAGCGATTTAGGAGTAAACTATCCACAATTTTTTTTTTTAATAATAACTAAAAAATGACCACCTTTGTGCACATCCAGGCTAACCTGGGCCAAGAGAACCTCTTGAGAATGGTGAGATGAATGGCACTGCTCTCCAGACACAGGATTCGAAATTCGAGCCCTGGAGGTCTGAGGCCGAGCACGCTACCGCTCGGTCACGGAGGCTTCCCACAATATTTTTGTTTCTTTGAAACTTGAAGGCCAGAGTGGGGTTCGAACCCGCGATCCCCAACGTTCCAAGCAGGCAGCTTTAACCATTGCACCAGGGTTTACGTAACAACGTGTTTTCGGTGTGAAGATGAAAAATAAGCGGCGGCAGTCCGCTTCACTGTCCGCGAAATGGTTGCCATGGTAGCAGAAGCAGACGGTGCCCGGTGAGGTTACACGTGGATTGATTGATGATGTAAGAAATAGACCCGAGATGATGGAGATCTGTCCGAGATCTAGAGGAAACAGTAATGTCGGCTCAATGTTAGGGTAGAATAGCGGCCCGGTGGTGAAACATCACTTCTAGGAAACATACCCAAAGTTGTTTTATTGCTGGGCCAGCGTTGGAGAAGCTGGACCAGCATTGAAACAGCATTGGAGCAATGCCTGGTGTTTGGCAGCTGTTAAGTATTAGTCTGTTCATCACAGCATGAGAAGCAAATAGAAGGAAAGCTGTTAAATACGATCCTGAAAATAACACCACATCCCCATCCCTCCCACCCCTTAAATAACGCCCCATCCCCTCCCAGGATACAAGCAGAATAAGCGACAGTTTTTGAACAGATGGAGCAAAAAATACCTCTGCTTCCGATTATACCGCCTTCACAAACTGGGTGATTAGGTGCATTTTTTTTTGGGGGGGGGGGGGGATTCCGGTTACATGGCCCTCCAAAATAGGGTAGGTATAAAGGAATTTTTTGTTGCAATTTCACTTTTAAAAAAACCTGCCAAATTGCCTCAAACGGACACACAAAATACAGAAAAATAGAAAAAAATTGTGTCAGCTTCAATAATTTTTTAAAGAAAACATTTTTTTTCATAACTGGACATATTTTTGGTTGGAAAAGGGAAAAGGTATATATGGGAAAAGGGATATGAGGGAAAAGGTATATATGTCTACATAAGGTCCTGGTATAGGCCTACATACGGTCCTGGTATAGACCTACAATGTATATGGTCCTGGTATAGGCCTACATACGGTCCTGGTATAGGCCTACAATATATACGGTCCTGGTATATGCCTACATAAGGTCCTGGTATAGGCCTACATACGGTCCTGGTATATGCCTACATAAGGTCCTGGTATAGGCCTACATAAGGTCCTGGTATAGGCCTACATACGGTCCAGGTATAGGCCTACATACGGTCCTGGTATAGGCCTACATAAGGTCCTGGTATAGGCCTACATATGGTCCTGGTATAGGCCTACATACGGTCCTGGTATAGGCCTACATACGGTCCTGGTATAGGCCTACAATATATACGGTCCTGGTATAGGCCTACATACGGTCCTGGTATAGGCCTACAATATATACGGTCCTGGTATAGGCCTACATAAGGTCCTGTTATAGGCCTACATAAGGTCCTGGTATAGGCCTACATACGGTCCTGTTATAGGCCTACATACGGTCGTGGTATAGGCGTACATAAGGTCCTGGTATAGGCCTACATAAGGTCCTGTTATAGGCCTACATAAGGTCCTGTTATAGGCCTACATAAGGTCCTGGTATAGGCCTACATACGGTCCTGGTATAGGCCTACATACGGTCCTGGTATAGGCCTACATATGATCCTAGTATAGGCCTACAATGTACAAGGTCCTGGTATAGGCCTACATAAGGTCCTGGTATAGGCCTACATAAGGTCCTGGTATAGGCCTACATAAGGTCCTGTTATAGGCCTACATAAGGTCCTGGTATAGGCCTACATAAGGTCCTGGTATAGGCCTACAATGTACAAGGTCCTGGTATATGTCTACATAAGGTCCTGGTATAGGCCTACAATGTATACGGTCCTGGTATAGGCCTACATAAGGTCCTGGTATAGGCCTACAATATATACGGTCCTGGTATAGACCTACATAAGGTCCTGGTATAGGCCTACAATGTATACGGTCCTGGTATAGGCCTACATAAGGTCCTGGTATAGGCCTACAATGTATACGGTCCTGTTATAGGCCTACATATGGTACTGGTATAGGCCTACATACGGTCCTGGTATAGACCTACATAAGGTCCTGGTATAGACCTACATAAGGTCGTGGTATAGACCTACATAAGGTCGTGGTATAGACCTACATAAGGTCCTGGTATAGACCTACATACGGTCCTGGTATAGGCCTACAATATATACGGTCCTGGTATAGGCCTACATACGGTCCTGGTATATGCCTACATACGGTCCTGGTATATGCCTACATAAGGTCCTGGTATAGGCCTACATACGGTCCTGGTATAGGCCTACAATATATACGGTCCTGGTATAGGCCTACATACGGTCCTGGTATAGGCCTACAATATATACGGTCCTGGTATAGGCCTACATAAGGTCCTGTTATAGGCCTACATAAGGTCCTGGTATAGGCCTACATACGGTCCTGTTATAGGCCTACATACGGTCGTGGTATAGGCGTACATAAGGTCCTGGTATAGGCCTACATAAGGTCCTGTTATAGGCCTACATAAGGTCCTGCTATAGGCCTACATAAGGTCCTGGTATAGGCCTACATACGGTCCTGGTATAGGCCTACATACGGTCCTGGTATAGGCCTACATATGATCCTAGTATAGGCCTACAATGTACAAGGTCCTGGTATAGGCCTACATAAGGTCCTGGTATAGGCCTACATAAGGTCCTGGTATAGGCCTACATAAGGTCCTGTTATAGGCCTACATAAGGTCCTGGTATAGGCCTACATAAGGTCCTGGTATAGGCCTACAATGTACAAGGTCCTGGTATATGTCTACATAAGGTCCTGGTATAGGCCTACAATGTATACGGTCCTGGTATAGGCCTACATAAGGTCCTGGTATAGGCCTACAATATATACGGTCCTGGTATAGACCTACATAAGGTCCTGGTATAGGCCTACAATGTATACGGTCCTGGTATAGGCCTACATAAGGTCCTGGTATAGGCCTACAATGTATACGGTCCTGTTATAGGCCTACATATGGTACTGGTATATGCCTACATACGGTCCTGGTATAGACCTACATAAGGTCCTGGTATAGACCTACATAAGGTCGTGGTATAGACCTACATAAGGTCGTGGTATAGGCCTACATAAGGTCCTGGTATAGGCCTACATACGGTCCTGGTATAGGCCTACATATGGTCCTGGTATAGCCCTACATACGGTCCTGGTATAGGCCTACATAAGGTCCTGGCATAGGCCTACAATATATACGGTCCTGGTATAGACCTACATAAGGTCCTGGTATAGGCCTACAATGTATACGGTCCTGGTATAGACCTACATATGGTCCCGGTATAGGCCTACATAAGGTCCTGGTATAGGCCTACATAAGGTCGTGGTATAGGCCTACATAAGGTCCTGGTATAGGCCTACAATGTATACGGTCCTGGTATAGACCTACATAAGGTCCTGGTATAGGCCTACAATGTATACGGTCCTGGTATAGGCCTACATAAGGTCCTGGTATAGGCCTACAATATATACGGTCCTGGTATAGACCTACATACGGTCCTGGTATAGGCCTACATAAGGTCGTGGTATAGGCCTACATAATGTCCTGGTATAGGCCTACAATATATACGGTCCTGGTATAGACCTACATACGGTCCTGGTATAGGCCTACATAAGGTCGTGGTATAGGCCTACATAAGGTCCTGGTATAGGCCTACATACGGTCCTGGTATAGGCCTACATAAGGTCCTGGTATAGGCCTACATACGGTCCTGGTATAGGCCTACATAAGGTCCTGGTATAGGCCTACATACGGTCCTGGTATAGGCCTACAATGTACAAGGTCCTGGTATATGTCTACATAAGGTCCTGGTATAGGCCTACAATATATACGGTCCTGGTATAGGCCTACATAAGGTCCTGGTATAGGCCTACATACGGTCCTGGTATAGGCCTATATAAGGTCCTGGTATAGGCCTACATACAGTCCTGGTATAGGCCTACATACGGTCCTGGTATAGGCCTATATAAGGTCCTGGTATAGGCCTACATACAGTCTTGGTATAGGCCTACATACGGTCCTAGCATCACAAGGGCTGAAGTGAGATCCTAGAAATAAGGGGTGAAATGAGATCCTAGAAATAAGGGGTGAAATGAGGTCCTAGAAATAAGGGGTGAAATGAGATCCTAGAAATAAGGGGTGAAATGAGATCCTAGAAATCAGGTGTGAAATGAGGTCCTAGAAATAAGGGGTGAAATGAGGTCCTAGAAATCAGGGGTGAAATAAGATCCTAGAAATAAGGGGTGAAATGAGGTCCTAGAAATCAGGGGTAAAATGAGATCCTAGAAATAAGGGGTGAAATGAGGTCCTAGAAATCAGGGGTGAAATGAGATCCTAGAAATAAGGGGTGAAATGAGGTCCTAGAAATCAGGGGTGAAATGAGATCCTAGAAATAAGGGGTGAAATGAGGTCCTAGAAATCAGGGGTGAAATGATGTCCTAGAAATAAGGGGTGAAATGAGATCCTAGAAATAAGGTCCTAGAAATCAGGGGTGAAATGAGATCCTAGAAATCAGGGGTGAAATGAGGTCCTAGAAATAAGGGGTGAAATGAGGTCCTAGAAATCAGGGGTGAAATGAGGTCCTAGAAATAAGGGGTGAAATGAGGTCCTAGAAATCAGGGGTGAAATGAGATCCTAGAAATAAGGGGTGAAATGAGGTCCTAGAAATCAGGGGTGAAATGAGATCCTAGAAATAAGGGGTGAAATGAGGTCCTAGAAATCAGGGGTGAAATGAGATCCTAGAAATAATGGGTGAAATGAGGTCCTAGAAATCAGGGGTGAAATGAGGTCCTAGAAATAAGGGGTGAAATGAGATCCTAGAAATAAGGTCCTAGAAATCAGGGGGGAAATGAGATCCTAGAAATAAGGGGTGAAATGAGGTCCTAGAAATAAGGGGTGAAATGAGGTCCTAGAAATCAGGGGTGAAATGAGATCCTGGACGACAAGGTCCTCCATCAACTCCCAGCAAACAGAAGCAGAGTGCAAGTGAATTTTGTTTAGGCCGATAAGCTTAAAACTTGACTTCTGCTGTTTAGTACGATCTATTGCTGTTCTTCTCAGCACGGGGGCCGTCTTTATACGTCAGAATCCGATTTAGAAATTGAAAAAACCCTTTGGTCACTATGGTTTACACAAAAAACATGTCAGCGTTGTAAGGGAAGGTGTGCCGGGAAATCGCGTTTTAAAAAAAAAAATCAAACAGTTCTCAGGTATTGCAGGGGAGGATCCAGAGGAGCGGTCAGGGGGTCTTGACCATACCCTCCCCCCCCCCCGCTTTTCCAGAAAATTTGCCAATATAGCACCCGCTGTAAGTTTTCCAATAAGCGATTTCTAACCTCAAAATTTACTCGATGTCCAAGCCCATTTTATTATATTTTCCAGCATCCTTGAAATTTGGTGGAATTATGTTGTGTATTTTCGAAAGTTTTTAATATTTTATTACATTATTATAGTGTGTCAGCCACCTGGAGTGAAAAACTTAAATAAATTATTATTATTTTTTTTTTTATTAAATTAAATTTAAATTAAATAAAATTTAAATAAATTAGCTTAGCATTTATAAGAGCTAATAGTATACTATGAAGTATCACAAATGGCAGCACAGACCGTCCTTATCTTGATAAAGCTTAGATTTTTTTATTTTATTAATTGTATTTAAAACATACTGTCTGGAGCCCAAAGGGTAAAGCAGACCTGTGACGGAGGGATGGTGTCCATTAGGGAGAAGAGCGGCTGAGCGGCTGTTGACACACGCTTCCGGTCCCCCCTCCACGTGCCGCAGCACAGGTCACGTGACTCCCAGCACACCAGAAATAAATCCGTATTAGAAAGGATTATCTAAAGTCTGCAGGCAGCCGTAACAGCACGAGAAGCTTCGTGTGGTCTGGGATGCCATAGCAGCATCATCTAATCTCATTGATCAATACAACTGGTGGCATATCTGTCTCGTCTGTCATCATTGGTCAATATAGACAGGTCCATGCCAGGAAAAAACTGCCATCTTTTCCTGTCAAGGTTTTCTCAGTGGATTCAGCTACCTGAAACTATACTATTTGAAATAAGCTTTTGGGCCACCCTAAAATATTTTTCAAATCCAATATGGCGGCCTAAATCCAAAATGGCCGCCAAATTACCTGGAATTGTAACTTTGTGGAGCTCCCTTTGTTTTAAAAAATCCCTAAACTTCTAACTATGATATCTAATGGTAAAGTAAGATGATTCCATCATCTAGAATGCAAGACAACACTTTATTCACATTTAAATCCAGGATGGCCGCCGGGCTTACACCTGTATGGGTAGACCCTTATATCTCCTGTTCTGATGGTGATACTTTTATTATATTGGCGTCTATTCATAGGTTTTGAGAGTCAAGGAATCAATTTATTCACTTTTAATTTTAATTAGGTCATCAGGTCATGTGATAACAATAAATAAAATAAGATCGAAAATGGCTGCCGCCGAGGGGGGCCCAACTTTCAACCCTTAAATTCTTAACCTTTGAGAGCAGAGTCCTAGAAACTAATGTAATACCTCATTTTCGATTAATTTTGGTACTCTGATTACGTTGGAATGGTTATTTGTACGTTTGAAGGTCATATAGAGGTAAACAATATGATGGCTGCCAATGTCAATATGAAAACTTTTTTTGCCAATAACTAATATTAATTATTTTATTCTTCAATTATAGGCCAATAATTGACTTACGTAGTCCAATTTAGAGTACTTTGAAGACGTTGGTTGCAATACAATCTATACTTTAGGGCCACCGTAAAATATTCCTCAAATCCAAAATGGCGGCCACTAATTCAAAAATGGCCGCCAAATGACCTGGAATTTTAACTTCTTGGAATTTCCTTCTAATTATGGAATTTAATGGTGGGGTAAGATGTTTCGTTCATCTAGAATGCACGTCAGCACTTTATTAACATTTAAATGGTACATGGATATGATCATGGATATTGTGCATTATCGCGAACTGGACTATATCTTTGCACATGCTGATGAGGCAATCAATAGCAAGATGTTGATAACTTCATGGCTCAATCAGGATGACTACGACAAATTCATACCCCTCATGGGAGGATTCTACACAATTTTGGTGATCCTTAAGATTCTGTTCAAGAAGTACGGCTGTCTTGTTTTTAAGGATTGGTGGGTGGATGGTGGAGCTATAGCATTCGAAGGTCGTCACTACGCAAGGAGTGTTCCTCTGCACAGACAGTCATTTGAAGCCCTAGTTAAGAACAGGATGAAATCAGAAAGTGTTGTTAGAGAAATATCATTGCCAACCTCAGGAGCAATCCGTGTCCAGGAAATCTGGAATCACTTATGGGCTTGCCTGGATTCAAAGACTTATGTTCCCCATTATTGCAATCTGAAGAGACACAAGCAAAAATGATGGTGGACTATCTCAAGGCTGTATCAGCTATGCTATGTCTTATCGCAGCATTGAGGGAGAAAAATATTGAAGCACACTTGCAGCAGAGCGGTTGCTCCTTCCGAAGTGCTTCGCTTTTGGGCATGACAATTACGCCAGGTGTCTGACTTTCCAGCACGTCTATCCCCCAAATGTCAAGTTGAAGCCGCCTGGGATGATCTAGTGCAAAACGGATTTTGAGGGTCGATGTCTGGTGAGCCTTTCTCTACAATCCATTGGGATTTGATAACTGAAACAACAATCAACCGTCAACTTGATAAGTACCTTGACCCTTTTCTGATTGGCTCTGCTCGTCATATGAAAACTGGTGTGCAAATTGATCACAATATTGTTAGTGGATTGTTGTCATCAATGGAAGCAGGAGAGAAATGTTTCAGATAATCTGTTGAACAGAGACTCGTAGCCACAGGGGAAGACAGAAAATATTTTTTTCACAAGATTGTCAATCTAAAGATAAGAACTGGTCAAGAGAAGGCCAAGAAAGACCGAAAGGCTGTGTACATTCTCAAGGAGGTTCTACAAGCTTTTGGTTTGTTGGTAGGTCTGTTCCACTTGCTCCAGCCACACCAGAACAATGCTTACGACAAGGTTCCAAGGCAGCAATTAGGAACTACCTCATTGAGGAGTCTAGCTCCATAACCGAGGAGCTGCCAGCAAGAGGCAATTGGCTCATTGATGGAATGGCTGCTGTGAAATCCATCCCTTCTCAAAAGACCTGGGGAGAATATGCGGATTCTTTTGAAATTCTGCTTGCCACCAATCCAATCAAAGCCACTGCATATAGGAATCATATTTGATTCATACAATACAGCCACAAACAAGCAGCTAACCCAACGTCGCCGAGGGGTTTGGAGCAGAAGAACCCACATCACAAGTACTGATCTGAGCATGCCTAAAGACAAAGATTGAGACTTATTTCTACAAAACTCAGAAAACAAAACGGAACTGATCTGATTTCTCGTCACATACTTCAAAACTGATTCAGTGAAATACAAGATTAAAATTCCAGTGACACAGGAAAAGAATACCTGGTTGATCACAAAGACGAACATTGAGAAGCTTCAATCCTGCAACTATCATGAGGCTGATACCGGGGCTAGTCCTCCATGCAAGACAGTGCACAGCTCCTGTTTTTATTAGGGCAACTGATACAGATGTCTTGATCCTTCTCAGTTATGCCTATTATGGTTGTAAATCATTACACGACTGGATGATGAAGATTGACCATCGGTACGTTAGTGTGAATAAACTCACAACTCACTTTGGAGAAGAAGTGTGTGAAGTAAACTGTTCTTCCAGCATACCATAGCATAACCAGATGTGACACAACATCATTCCCGTTTCGTACTGGCAAAATCAAGCCAATCAAAAAGATGATGAAACAGGGGAAGTCCCATCTACTCTCAGAACTAGGCAGATCACTACATTCTGTTAAAAATGTTAAAACATGCATGTATTCCGGAAGTGAACAAGAAAGATTTGTTAAAACGAGAGTTAGAATGTACAACACTCAAAAGGTGAAATCTAGTTCCAGCATCTTGCCAGACGAGAGTATCATGAATGAGCACCTGAAGAGGAGCGACCTACAGACATTGGTTTGGTACCAGTGTTTGAAACAGAATATAAGGTATCCTTCTGTCACTGATAGGGGATGGGAAGAAAGAGATGATGGAATTCGGCCAATATGGTTTACCTGTCCGCAATTCCCGCCAAGCTTCTCCAAGTCTAAAAAAAGAACAGAAGAAAACAATAGCAGGGTAAGTGGAGTGATAATGCCAGAGCTTCTTCATTAATTTGATTTCCAATCATATAATTTATCATGACCATATGCATGATATATGTTGTTCTGTTGATAGGTCATGTTGAATATGATGCGGATATGGAAGAGAGAGATGACCCCCCACCTAAGAAGACAACCAAGTCCACCAGCCACACGGTACAAGGATCAGGAGTGGACTACAGAAAAATACAACAGCAAGGTGGATAAGTTACAAATGCCAGTTTCGTCATTTTTATATATTGCTTTGATTTTCTATGCTGAAATTTATCCCGATTATATCTTTGTACATGTTTTTTTTTTCTTGTAGGAAATGGTGAATATGATGCAGGAGATGAGGAAGTTTCAGAGAGCGATGACAGCAGCATGGATCAGCCTTCTGCTACATCTGCAGAGCGTTGCCGGGTGTATTTAGATGATAGTGATTTGGACATTTGGGAATAAACCGTGTTGTTTATGAGGAATTAAAATACAAAATTTTGTCTAATGTGCAGTTTCTTTTTTATTTAAGTTGAGATCAAGCGAGTTAGAAGTTGGATCTTCTCGGCGGCAGCCATTTTGGATAATATTTTACTTATTGTTATTACATGACCTTATGACCTTATGACTATACAGATTTAAGCTCGGCGACCATCTTTAAATGTTAATAAAGTTCTGTCGTGCATTCTAGATGATCGAAACATCTTACTCCACCATTAAATTCCATAATTAAAAGATATTGTTTTTTTTAACAAAGGGGATTTCGAGAAGTTAAAATTTAAGGTCATTTGGTGGCCATTTTTGAATTAGTGGCCGCCATATTGGATTTGAGGAATATTTTAGGGTGGCCCTAAAATATCAATTGTTTTGCAATCAACGTCTTCAAAATATTCTCAATTGGAGTACGTAATTCAATTATGGGCCTATAATTGAAGAATAAAATAATTATTATTAGTTATTGGAAAAAAAAACATTTTCATGTTGACATTGGCAGCCATATTATTTTTACCCTCTATATGACCTTGAAACGTAAAAATAACCATTCCAACGTAATCAGTGTACCAAAGTTAATCAAAAATTAGGTATTACATTAGTTTCTAGGACTGTGCTCTCAAAGATTTAGAATTCAAGAGTTAAAAGTTGGGCCCCCTCGGCGGCAGCCATTTTGGATCTTATTTTATTTATTGTTATCACATGACCTGATGACCTAATTCAAATAAAAAGTAAATAAATTGATTCCTTGACTCCCAAGACCTATGAATAGACTTCAATACAATAATTGTATCAGCACCAGAACAGGAGATATAAGGGTCTTCTAATACAGGTGTAAGCCCGGCGGCCATCTTGGATTTAAATGTGAATAAAGTGTTGTCGTGCATTCTAGATGATGGAATCATCTTACTTTACCATCAAATACCATAATTAGAAGTTTTTTTGATTTTTTAAAACAAAGGGAACTCCAAAAAGTCACAATTCTAGGTAAGTTGGCGGCCATTTTGGATTTTAGCCGCCATATTGGATTTGAGGAATATTTTAGGGTGGCCCAGAAGCTTATTTCAAATAGCATAGTTTCAGGTAGCTGAATCCACTGAGAAAACCTTGACAGGAAAAGATGGCAGTTTTTTTCCTGGCATGGACCAGTCTAATACTGTCTGCGACGTACCAGCAAAAACGACACCCTTTTCTTGCTATTTAAAGTTATTTAAATTTTCACCCACTTGAAGTTGTGTCTCGCTACCGCGACCCACAACTTCAAGTGGCTAAAAATTACTCATATTTGTTTAATTTGAGATCAAACATTTTCAAATGTTGATTTTTAAACATTTATTTTGTTCCAAATAACAGTGATCTAGCAACAGATTAAAAGCGACAAGCATAGGGCAAGTTTATATCAAGCATAAGACGAGGTTACGAGGTTAAAGCACGACGCACCTTGTAAAATAAAACATAAGACGACGTTACGAGGTTAAAGCACGATGCACTATGTCAAATAGGACAAGGGTGCGAGGGAAAATCACGATCCATCATGTCGTATCTAATATAATCTTACATTTTTTCTTTTTATATAAAAGGCGAGGCCGTGCTGCGGAACATTCCCACCTGTTATATCCATTGGGCACACAGTGTTTTTGCAACGTTGAACCAATTTCAAAGACATTGCAGGGCACGAAATAAGGCCATTCCTCCAGTCCGGTACTGCCAAAAAATGTGCAGGAATGGCAAAAAAAATTACTAGCCATTCTGATGAACTGGCAAATTTTAGGCCATCCTAGGACAAAGGCCATTTCTGGGAATGACAGTTTTTACACAGGAATGGCAGTTTTCTTGACTTGCCAGTCCTGTGGATTGGCTTGCCACCAACGTTTAATTCTACCCCTGCGTTGATTCAACGTCGCAACAACGTCGTGTGCTCTGTTGGTATAAGCTGGTAGCTTCTCGGGCGGGGGCCCTAGGGTAGTGGTTAGCACCGCTGCCTTTCACGCCAGAGTTCGGGGCTCGGTTCCCGGTCTCGGCGGTTTGAAAGAAACAAAAAATGTTTCTTCCCCATCCACGTGTGAAAGTCAGTATTGTGGGGAGCCTCCGTGACCGAGAGGTAGCGTGCTCGGCCTCAGACCGCCAGGGCACGAATTTCGAATCCTGTGTCTGGAGGACAGTGTCATCTCAATCATCTCACCATCCTCAGGAGGTTCTCCTGGCCCAGTTTAGCCTATATGTGCACAAAGGTGGCCTAAAGCCCGATTCATTTCATTTCATTGGTAGCTTCTCGCAGCAGTGTTTTACACGCTGTACTGCGCGTGGGTCTTCACTTTGTCGCATGTACTGTAATCTTATTTTACATGCTTCAAAAAAGCTCACCTGTATATGGTATACAACCCACTAAGCAAACGACCCCAGTGCACTGGGCACACGATGTTGTTGTGACGTTGAATCAACGGCAATGACGTTGATTCAACATCGCAACAACGTCGTGTGCCTAGTTTGAAGTAATCTTGTAGAAGATACTTTTTTTTTTCATGTTCCACCATGTTCCCCGCACGAGGATCGCACTTAGCAGTTTATTTAGATCGCGCTTTACAAGTTTATTTGGTTTCTTTATCGCTGTTTATTGCGTACTCCATCCACACTAAAGATTAGCTAGCAGATTACAACAAACGCTGTTGGTTGAATGTTGTGCCAGCGTCGCAGACGGTGGCACAGCATTAATCCAGCATTGGTTCAACGTTTAGTGCTGGGTGGGCTGACCCAGTGTTGTATCAATGCTGTACTAACGTTGGTACTGATGGCCCAGCAGTAATACAACGGTAAACAAGCATTCCTCGTTTGTTGATCAAAGATAAGATAACCCTGTAATGTTGGATTAATGCTGGGCCAGCATCCTTAGTAAAGGAGGATGCACATGGGTTAAAAAACGACTCAAACGAACGGCAAATCGCCTGTTCTTAGAGTCCGAACATCGAGGATTTCAGCTTAAAAATAGTGTGAAGAACGAATCTAAAAATTGATATCTATTTTTATCTATATTTATATCATTTTCCCTTATAAAAAGCGAACAGCGAGGACAAAAAATGGGTGAAAAGTGAACTGGGAACAATCCATAATTTCCAGGACCAATGTGCACCCTCGTACAGTACCTATACAGACAGTCTAAGCACCTAGAAGTATTGCTTTCTAAGCAAAAAACAATACTCTTAACCCTTACAGCGCGGGGACGGACTTTAGACGTCAGAATCTGACATATGTAGTCGTCAGATGCTGACGTCTAAATTAAACTTCCGCACTGTAATATTTATAATAGGCTTAAACCCGTAACATAGGTATTCAAATGCATCAGAAAGAGCTGAATAAGACATTTATGATGATTTTAAATTGAAAAACCCTTTGCTCTGTTTGGTTTATACAAAAATATTTCAGGGTTATAAGGGTTAAAGCGTTTCCAGCATATTTATTTGTCCTCCAAGCAAGAAAATTAGAATGAGAAATCATCATTAACTCTTACAACGCCACATTGACGTATGTTCTCACTGAAAATGTATACTGTAGACCTGGTGATTTTCACGTCTTTAAATTTTCACGAATTTTTAATTTTAGAACTTTTCACGAAGTTTAGAATTCGCGAATTTACATTTTTTCTTAAGTAGCGTTATTAAAATTATAATTTTCGCGAGTATATTGAATACGCGAATTTGTCCTCCTTGCGAAAATTAAAACTTCACGAATATTACCAGATCTACAGTATGTTATGTACTTTTTTACGCACTTGAAGTTGTGGGTCGCGGTGGTGAGACACAACGTCAAGTGGGTAAAAAATTAAATTCTGGGACTTAGAGCGTTAAGGGTTAGGTCACTAGAGATGAGGAATCTCGAATGTAAATACTGCCGCGCAAAGACAAACAGCAGTAACTGCTTACCTAGAAAGTAAGCAGTTACTGCTGTTTGCCTTTGAGCTGCAGGATTCTCTTCTGCCATCGAGTACTGCCATAACGACCGCCGTACATAGGCAAATAACAGTAACTGCTTACTTGTAAAATAAACAGTTACTGCTGTTTGCAATTTCACAAGTAAGCGTTTGAAGTCAGCGAGAAGCATTTCCAGAAAGCACTTATAATAATAATAATAATAATAATAATATTCTTTATTTATAGAGGGTGACCCATGTAGAATTCTGTGTCTGGAGGGCAGTATCATCTCATTTATCTAATCATTCTGAAAAGGTTTTCCTGGCCCTGTTCAGCCTATATGTACGCAAAAAAAGGTCTGAATCCTCATCCGCTCATTATCATTCTACACTTTTGCCATGACCTGCAAGCCCAGCCATGCTGCATAGCAGAGACCACCAAGGCGGGGGGGGGGGGGGTGAGTAGCGCGGTCATATTGATTAATTCATTAATTACTAAATGAATAAATGAATGAATAATTTATTTAATTAATTGATTAATTAATGCAGACACATTTGCTAGCTGCAATGCTCGGACTGTACATTCCAGTTTATAATATCTATATTTGAAATTGGAATGTACAATCCGAGCATTGCATCACTCCATAGCACAATGCAACAAAAACACGTCCAAGAACATTTTGTTTCTCATACATACCAGATATGTATGTGTAGAACATTACTCCATGATTATTACTATATAATAAAGAACTCCGAAGAACCTTTTGTTCCACATAAATACCAGGCATGTGTGTGTGAATCTATTCTCTATGCAACCAAGGAATCTTGGTAGATTCCTTGGTGTAGCTATGTAGCACAGAACCTTCAAGAACCTTTTTGTTTCAAGAACATGACGCAAGACAGAGTGTACTGCATATACACGCCATCAGCATAGAGAGAAACAACCTGATCAAGGCCAAATAAACGTGCAAAAAACATACCAGCAAGTATACCGTGCGTGGTAGGGGGGGGGGGGTCATGTATAAGCGCGCCCGATGCAATTTTTTCACCCACTTGAAGCTGTGTTTCGCTAACGCAGCCCAAAGCTTCAATTGGGTGAAAATATTAATGATATTTGTTTAATTTGTGACCAAACATTGTTGATGTTTAAACACACATTTCATTCCTAATAACACTGACTTGATCGGCTAATAAAAACATTAAAAACAAATAAAGTCATGATTATTGGTGAAAGTATTGAACGCATACATACCGGACCAGCCCGACAAGGCTGAAAGTATTCAATTATACATGGTTTATTTACCAATACAGCGCGGGGATCGACTTTAGACGTCAAATTTTGACGTCTAAAGTCGATCCCCACGCTGTAAGAGTAAAAATATTTCTAAAGACCGAAGTCCCATAACATAAGTATTCAAATGAATCAGAAAGAGCTTACTAAAGCATTCATGATTTCATGGTTTATACAGGAATTGTCAGCGCTTTAAGGGTTTAGTGCCACAAGCAGGTGTTATTCCTTGGTAGATTCCTTGGTGTAGCTATGTAGCACAGAACCTTCAAGAAACTTTTTGTTTCATGAACATGACGCAAGACGAGAGTGTAATGTATATACACGCCATCAGCATAGAGAGAAACAACCTGATCAAGGCCAAATAAACGTGCAAAAAACATACCAGCAAGTATACCGTGCGTGGTAGAAGTGGGGGGGGGGGTATTCATGTATAAGCGCGACCCAATGCAATTTTTTCACCCACTTGAAGCTGTTTCTCGCTACCGCAAACCACGAGTTCAAGTGGATGAAAATTACTGATAATAAGTTAAATTTGTAACATTTGCACTTAGATCTTGATGTTTAAACACACATTTCATTCCTAATAACACTGACTTGATCGACTAATAAAAACACATTAAAAACAACTAAAGTCATGATTATAGGTGAAAGTATTGAACGCATACATACGGGACGAGCCCGACAAGGCTGAAAGTATTCAATTATACATGGTTTATTTACCCATACAGCGCGGGGATCGACTTTAGACGTCAAATTTTGACGTCTAAAGTCGATCCCCACGCTGTAAGAGTAAAAATATTTCTAAAGACCGAAGTCTCATAACATAAGTATTCAAATGAATCAGAAAGAGCTTAGTAAAACATTCATGATTTCATGGTTTATACAGAAATTGTCAGCGCTCAAGGGGTTGAGTACCACAAGCAGGTGTTATTGATGAGGGGACAGAGACCCGCAGGCGACAGAAGCCCATTATAAGCGTATAATCAGTTTAATTATGTGTTGATAATGAGCCATTAAATCACATGTAGCCCGCATGATTCACGGCTTCACGACACTATTATATTTATTAAGTCTACATACAATGTACCGCCTTTTTTGAGAAAACCAGGAGTGCTACGAAAAAACATTTTTTTCATAGCCATTACCAGCCATTACCAGCCATTACCAGCGAATTTAGATTGAGGACGCTGCTGTACACCGATTCTTGTATTTTACCTTTGTCATTTTATTCAAATCTATCATAAGTGACATTCTATGTTTTTTTCCGATTTGTGAAATGTTTTTTTTTATTTGTTGGCACAAAGATAACAGGGTAATCATGAAAGTAAAAACAACATTTATTGCAAAAAATAGTGAGGCTGTGTTATTTCTTATAATTTACATGGGGGCGGATACAGTCTTTTTACATGTGATGCTCGGCAGATTAGAAAGCCCGTATGTTCAATTATAATATTTGTAATAATGGGAATAGTCACCGTATTATTATTTACCGGCGTAGAATAGTGACTGCACTCTGGGCCATAACTACCCAGCAGAGTATGGTTTTAATTGATTTCTCCGCCAATTATCAACTAATTTTTATGCGATTTGGCAAACTTTATTTTTTCAAACAATCCAGACAGCCTCGAAAATTTCGTGAAATTATATGGAGTATGTCAAAAGTTAGGCCATTTGACATGTAGTAAAATTCATATTAAAACGTCCCTTTATAAACCCATTAAACCAGATCTTGTTTGAAACCCAGCATTTCATTATATGTCAATGGTCTAACTTCGAAATAATCGATATGACATCTGGCAAAAAGTAACAAAGACTGTTGTTTAATTGTAGGCAGAGTAAATCAAAACGAAATTAAATTGAACAAACTATTTATTTTCTTTTTATTAACGACTAAACTTTTTTTAGATAAAATGTATAAAAGTAAAATGTAGAATGTATAAAAGTATATTTGTACTGACAAAAACGTGACTTACTGCCCGTTGTTCAAGAGCCTTATAATTCGAGGCAAAAGTAAACAGCAGTAGCTTCTCAATTCTCAAGCCAACAGTTACTGCTGTGTGCCTTGTTAGTGCACCAAACGCGTGGCTATTGTGAGACAAACAGCAATAACTGCTCACTTTACAGCAGTTACTGTTGTTTGCACTAAAGGCGTGGCCATTGTGAGACAAACAGCAGTAGCTGCTTACTTGTAAAGTAAGCAGTTACTGCTGTTTGTCTTTGTCAGTATATACCGACGTCAAAAACAAACAGCAATAACAAGTAAGCAGTTACTGCTGTTTGTCATTGCCGATGTGTTCAAGTCTGATACTGTACTTTGTTTACAGATATAGTTAATTATTTTCACGAGAGGACGTTTAATTATAATATAAATCTACTCTATTTTTTGCATATATAGGCGTACACCAGTTGATTCCTCCCCCAAGCAAAGACAAACAGCAGTAGCTGCTTACTTTACAAGTCAGCAGTTACTGCAGTTTGTCTTTGAGTTGCAGGATTCTCCGCCGCGCAAAGTCAAACAGCAGTAACTACTTACCTGTAAAGTAAGCAGTTACTACTGTTTGTCTTCGCACGGCAGTAGATCGTTAGACAGTCTGTTACATTAACTATTAATGCGTTTATAACGCCTGATAAAGGACCAGTAAATGTCCAATTAAAAACCAGCAGTCCCCCGTCCGCTGGTTTATGTGTCTGCACTACATCATACTGTACTCGTGGGTTAGATCACGGCGGCGGGGGGGGGGGGGAGGGGGGTAATTACACCATCCAGGTTAGTGAAAGGTAGTACTTCATGTGATAAATACATGCAGCTACAATAACACCATATGTTTACTGAATGGTTTAACCATTTAAGCCCTCACGATGCATTAAAGCATCATTTTACATCCCTGAAAACAGACTTAATTTTCTTACAACTAAGGGCTTTTTAATGAAAATTCCCATGAAACTGGCCTACCAATACATGGCAATTTTCTTCAATTTTTAAACCACATCAAATCGTCTTCATCCACTACAAGTCGAGAATTGCGAAAGCAATTCGCGGCTTGTAGTGGATGAAGATGACAACGGTAAATTCAGGCCTGAAAGGGTTAATCAAAAACATTGTTGGTTTGATATTTCTTGGAGATGAGGGATTGTCCCAAATTAAGCCCAGCCCTTCGCTGCTTACTCAACTCCTAACTACTTTTTCGTGACATTTCGCAAGCACTAGTTTCTAGTACTGTTAAATCTAACAAGCATTTTTTTCCTTTCATTTGCAACAGCCATTAAACTGTTTTCAGAAGTCAAACAATTTGACATGTAATTTTATTCTGAGATTAAATTCGATTGAAAGTGGTGGTTTTACCGGGGGCGGGGGGGGGGGGGTTTGAAGCGTCATGAAGAAAAAAATACTACGTGTCATAACATGTGCTGTTGTAAATTGTTCTTTATGACACGTCGTATTTTTTTTCTTCATGACGTTTCCCACCCCCCCCCCCCCCGGTAAAACCACCACTTTCAATCAAATTACATGTTTAATTGTCTGACTTCTGAAAACAGTTTAATGGCTGTTGCAAATGAAAGGAAAAAATGCTTGCAAATTTTAACAAAAATCGCTTGAGAATTGACCGATACAAATAATTAGCGAGCAGCTATGCTTCATAAAGTCGTTATCTTCATCTTGGACCATCACCCGCCGCAGAATAAAGTACCCTCCTCATCACTACCCTTTAAGCCTCTCATAAATATCCACCCCTAACAACCCCATTAGTTACGTAACCTGTTCGCGACGAGACCCCTGTGACGCTGTGGTTGCCATGGATACTAGCATGTCCTGTTTAATATTTCATAGATCTATGAGGTTCGTTAGCGGAGATCCCCACCCCGCCCGCCACCACCGCCAGAGAGACGGTTAGAACCCGACACTACAACAACGCTGGTCTAATGCCAGCCCAGGGACTATACCCAGCAAAGACTACACGTTGAGCCAATGTTGCGTCAATGCTGGGCCAGCGTCTGCGACACTGGCCCAACATTGAGACAACATTGGGCCCGCTGTGGAGGTTGTATCAATGAATAATTGACGACTTTCTACAGCAGTCTGATTTACCATCTCCACAATGCTGGGCCAACGCTAAAAACTTTGTGCCAGCATTGTAGTAGCGTTGTACAGACCACTTTCTATGGGACCCGGGAGAGCGGCCTGTAATTTGTGCCTGCTTCTTCAGATATGGATCCTTCCTAACTAGGGCCAAGGGCTCACCTCCAGATGGGATGACCTTCACAAGCCATGACCTTCAGCTCGGACTATGCCCGCTCCCAACCATACAAAATTGATCCATACAGGGGCAGATCCAGAGGGCTTATACATCAAACATGAAAAGTTACTTAAATAGAAGATGTTTATTTTCCGTAAATACAGATATATTTGACCATTTAAAGATGGAAGTTAGAAAATTCTAACTTCAAATGAATGAACGAAAACTGACATGTATATTAATTACCCGTACAAAAATGTGTTCATTTTCTTTGGACGGTCTACGGCCAATATAAATATTTTTACTCTTACAGCGCGGGGATCGACTTCAGTCGTCAGAATCTGACGTCTACAGACGTCAGATTCTGACGACTAAAGTCGATCTCCGCACTGTAAGGGTTAAACCTTCTCATGTTACTGTAAACACACCTGGGATAAACGTGGCTCAAGCAGAACTTGAAACTGAAGGTTTCAGCCACAGATTGCGCCTTATAAAACCATCGGACTTTTACGCTCATATCTAAGACTTGGCTTCAATTAAAGTCTGTCCAACGGTGAAGGATGGTCCAAAATGAAAGTTAGCTTTTTGGTATCCAGTCAGTCAATTCTCAAGCGATTGTCACAAAATTTTCCAATCACTATTATCTGATCATTTGGCAACAACCCTTTAGTATTCCAAAAGTTAGACCATTTGACATGTAACGCAATTCTGAGAATAAACCGGAAGTTAATGGTTTTATAGATGTTATAGAGGAGCGTCATAAATAGACATTTACTACATGTCAAACTTTTGAACTATCCCATATTTTTTTAGGAAATTTTCAGGATCGATGCCAAATGACTAGAAAATAGGGCTTACAAAATTTAATAAAAATCGCTTGAGAATTGACTGACTGGATACCGAAAAGCTAACGTCCATTTTGGACCATCCTTCACCGTTGGACAGACTATAGTCAGGTCGCCAGTTTATTAAAATCAGTAACATTTCCCGTCACCGACCGATATATGTTGAAAACACTGATTTTCCTGGGTAGAACGATATACGTCAACCCACGCCCCATACCTCATCAACACCTCACCTGGAATTAAATACTCGCCTTGTGAGCTACAAGTGTTGGTTGGTTTAATGTTGGGACAGCGTCGTAGACGGTGGCCCAACATTAAACCAACGTTGTTTCACCGTATCTTCCTACTGAGCCGGGTCAGTTGGTGCGATCCTGACAGATGATCTGCAGCGCGCCGCCCTCAGACAAAGCCGCGGCTTACTATGAGGGCGGCGCCCTGTGTGTAACCTGAGCCACCTCTGAATCCAATGCACTAGAAAGAGTGAGGTCTTCTATACAAAACTCTTGATAAAAGCAGCAATGCAAGAGAGGAGTATATCAAAGCAAGGAATAATTTGTCCTAGAAAAAAAATGTGTAAAACTACTATTCTCCATGCCAAAAACTGCTACACCAACATGTTATTGTGTAGCATATGCTCAAAATTGAGTAGCAAACTCCTCCGCTACACCAGACAAATTATTCCCTGCAAAGTATAACAAGAGACCAAAAGCCGTCATTATCTCCGCCCTTGTGATAGAAACACACAAAAGGCACATCTAAACCCACAGTCTCATGGAATTTACTGCTTTTTGATGTATATCGCCTGCCGCACTCCATCAACTATCTGCCCGCCTAAGTTTTTAATTATATGTTTTTAATGTACTTTCTTAGATTGCATACATAAAAAACATTGTGCGTGATAATTTTATAATAGCTGTTTAAAGCCTGAATTTACCATAATTTTAGCCGCGTATTGCTCCCGCAATTCTCGACTTGTAGATGACTTGACGTGGGTGAAAAAGTAAAGAAAATTGCCATGAATTGGTAAACAAGTTCCATGGACATTTTTATCCTAAAACCCTTTGTTATAGGAAAATTAAATCTGTCTACAGGGATGTAAAATTATGCTTTAATGCATCGTGAGGGCTGAAAGGTTTAATGCAATAAAAATATTGCCTATTGTCTACTCCAGTGAAAGGATTTGTCAGGGGACTCGTGGTTTTATTCCATCAAATATGACATTGTGTTCGTCTTCTTGGTCGTGAAAGGTCACATCATGAATTTCATAAAGTGGCATATAATTATCGTAATTACGGACTTGGGGATAGTCAGTAATAAAGTGCTTTGGGATCCATATTTGTGCATGATTATCAGACAGGCACTACCTAGTTTAAATTAAGCTGCTAGCATAATATAATTTTAGAAATTAGTTGTGTTTTATATAAAAAACCCAGTCATTGATACATAACTACCAGCAATTTATACATCACAAAAGAAATGAAATGAATGGGGTTTTAGGACACCTTTGTGCACATATAGGCTAAACTGCGCCAGTATAACTAAACTACCAGCCAGTTATACATAACTGCAATTTGAAATATACTATGCAAAAACTGGACGTGGTGATTTACGCTTTACATGAAACTCGGGCAACTGCGAAAATAGATCTCTGCAGGTTTAAGCTAAAACCATAAATCTACTTGTTCTAATATGCTACGAATATCAAAATCTGGTGTACTAACTTTTAAGAGATCACTCACGTTTACTCCAATTTCCGTTTCTCCCACCTTTGTCCTAATAACATTCAAGTGATTCTTGCCTGTATTCACTGGCAGGTGCAGCAGATATTATGCTAATGGTGTGTTTTCATATCCATATGTATTTAATGTACACTGACAATATTGTAAGCAGCGACATCGTCCGCAGCAAACACCACAGCCTACCGTCTGCAACGCTGGCCCAACATTAAGCCATCACAGCGCAGTGTGTTGTTTGTTTGATGTGTAGTGATAATTTGGCGTGATGTTGCTCATCAAATCATTCCATTCAACCTCTAACCTTGGCGTGTGATTTGGTCATCTTTGAGGTCATTGATGATTCGCGCCCTTTGTATATCTAAGGACACTGGTGTAGTATCATTGGCATATCACTCGGGTGACCCCCCCCCCCCCCCGCGGCAGTTAATACCTAGTTTCAATACCTGTAATCAGGTGTCTTAACTCTTTCAAGCCTGACTTTACCATTATCATCTTCATCCACTAAGATGACTTGAAATGAGTGCAAAAGTAAAGGAAATTGTCATGTGTTGGTAAAACAGCTTCATTGAAATATTCCTTCCAAAACCATTATTAGCAGGAAAATTAGGTATGTTTTGAGAGATATAAAACGATGTTTGATGCATCATTGGGGGTTAGCTGCTACGAGTAAACATCAGGTATTCACTGATGTTGGACTAATCTTCAACTAATGTTGGCCCGACGTCGTAAAAATTAACCTCGATACATTGGTGTCAACCTTCTACGAGGCCGCCATTAACGTGATCGCCTGGTCACATTGAGAAGGGGGAAAACATGTTATTTCTCTGGAAGACCGAAGTAGGATCAGCGGGACTCAGCAGTTCCGCTCTCCTTGAAATCAGTCATGTCATACCAAGGATTTTTCACTGAAAAGTTCTCGGTCATTCCCACCACTCAACTACAAGCATAGGGCCTACCTTGTGAAATTACGCACTTCCAGTTAACCTCTGACCTATATTACCCAATTACTTCAGTTTGACCTTGGTTAACCTATTAGATGACCTTGAAGCCTGCTTATCGTTGCTCCAGGTGTTCTACCAGCCTTGTTAAGTGACGGAGCCCGAGTGGAGGGGGTGTGACCACATGTGAGGACAGCCCGGTGTGAGTGGTTTAAGCTGTTAGTCTCCTCATTACGGCTGTTCATTCAGATGAACATCCGCCCCCCGCTAATGGCCAGCACAAGACAATGAGATTAGCAAACCCGAGGAAATCATGTTACACATAAAATGGCCGCCAACGGAGAGAAAATGGCGGCCGCTGGAGACACGTGATCGAGTTAGAAACATCAGCTTACTTTATTAGTCAAATGCACGAGACATTGAACCAATGTTGGTTTAATGCTGGTCCATCGTCTGCGACGCTGGCACAGCATTAAAACAACTTTAGTGTAACCCTTTCTGCGCGGGGACCGACTTTAGACGTCAGGATCTGACGTCTACAGACGATATATTCTGACGCCTAAAGTCGATCCCTGCAATGGAAAAGTGAAATATGTATTATGACCGCAGACCCATAACATAGGTATTCACAGAGCTGAATAATACATTTATGATGATTTCAAATCGAAAAAACCCTTTGGTGTCCATGTTTATACAAACATATTTCAGCGCTGTAAGGGTTCGAGCCTAATGTGTGGTGCCTGCTGGGGACTCACCATCAACACACCGCTGATGGTGTTCCCGCAAAAGTCACAGCATTAGAGCTCCTGATGACGACCGAGGCTAGAAGTCTCCTTTATAATGTATAACTGGTGATGGATCGTTTGAGGACGAGAGCGTTACATACATTATAAACACGGACGCAGAATAAGTATGTGTCGTTATTTGTCGCTGGCAAGCGCGTCATCATTGAATTAAAGCTATACAATCAGGATAAAATCATTAAAAATATCAGTATTTTTATTTTGGCTCTTTGATATGTCCATAATATGTCAACATGACCATGGACTAGAATTGCGTAAGTTTTTTGAAATTTTGTATTGCGCATTTGCTAGTTAGGTGAGAAATAAGGACGAGATTTAATTTCGGACATGCATGTCCAAAATAAGAAATACAGGAATGACTGATAAATGAGACTTTCGGCACACTCGCTACGTTGCCACGCAGCCCAAAATTTAAAAGACTTCCGCAATTCTATACTATGGACATGTTCACATCCATATTAAATACTAAAATAATAAAAAACAGATTTTGTTGGTGATTTTAGTCTGATCGTGTCGCGTTAAATAAGTATCAAATACATGAATAACAACAACAAAACAATGAATTCAACAGCAAAAGAGTTCAATAAAAACAAACAATTCAGCAAGTCATATATTTGCGTGTGCATTTACGCGTCCCTAGCGAGTAAAGGGTACAGCAGATAATCACATTTAGCACTTAGTCTTAGGTAATCTCATTTTTAGATAATCTCCATTTTTACAGGCGCCAACATAAAATATATTGTCTCTTTATGAGATGCGAACATCAGCGGCACGGAGAGAAAACACAAGACGTTGGCCAAATGTTGTTTGAATGCTGGCCCGACGTCTGCGAGGTTAGCCCAGCATTAAAACACCGTCTCGCGATTTTCTGGGATGAGACACCGGAGTAAAGTGTGGTCATATAATATTCAGCAGACATCGCTCGGAGCGACGACTCAATCAAATTGCTGTTTTCGCGAAGTCCGCGATATTTTCTCGCCTGCTGTTTTGTGACTAAAACTTGAAAGGTTTTATTGTTTAACCCTCTTGTCCAGCAGAGAGATATTTCCCTTCACTTTTATTCATTTTTATCCATCTTGAGATGTGAATTATTCCCATCTCAAGATGGATAAAAATGACCTGATCTGATCAAATACCCAGGATAATATAAGAAATTAAAGCTGATAACCTCCTTATAATGACGGATTATACTACTTTTCATTCTGCGAATTTTCTTCAAAATATGCCATGTGGTGCACTAACCCTGAAATAGTTTTGTAGTATCCATGGAGACCAGAGGGTTTTTGTCATTATGAGAAATCATCATAGATGTCTTAGTTAGCTTCAGCTGAATACCTATCCTATGGGTCGACGGTCATTATAAGTTTTTCTATTCCATCAGCGCGGGAATCGTCTTTATACGTCAGAATCTGACGTGACGTCAGATTCTGACGTCTAAAGACGATTCCCGCGCTGAATGGGTTAACCATAGTCATATAATATTCAGCACGCCTCGCCCGGAGTGACGACTCTAATCAAATTTCTGTTCTCGCGAAGTGCGCGATAATCTCGTCTGCTGTTTTGTGACTAAAAACCTGAAAGGTCTAACTCTGTTAACTCCGTTAATACCGTAGTAGGGTGAAAAAACTCATTTTCATGACCAGTTTTGAATTGGTTAATATGTCTTGACGATTGATTTGACTTGTAAAAACCTTTTAACCCTTTGCCTTTTTAATCCGTTTTTTTGTTCGATTAAATCACTGTTATTGGGAATAAAATGAGTGTTTAAACATCAAGAAATGTATAATGTCAAATTAGACAAATATGTGTAATTGTCAGCCATTTGAAGTTGTGGGTCGCGGTACTAGCGACACAAAACCTCAAGTAAGTAAAAATTTAAATTATTTAATTTAGCAGGATAAGAGTTAAAAAATTCATTTACTCGCTAGAGGCCGACATAAATCCCAAATGACCGCTCCATCTTGAAATACTAACTTTTGCAATATACATAATATACCAGCTATTAATAATACTATGTGTAAATACGCAATTTACGATAAATCAACCACGGTAAACTCAAATCTAAAGTCATCTAAATATTTAAAAAGCATTTTGGTCTCCATGGTTTGTACAAACTATTTCAGCGTTGTAAGGGTTAACCCTTTCAAGCCTGAATTTACCATAGTCATCTTCATTCACTACAAGGCGCGAATTGCTGTCGCAATTTCCGACTTGTAGTGAATGAAGATGATTTGATGTGGTTTAAAAATTGAAGAAAATTACCATGTATTGGTGAGCCAGTTTCGCGGACCTTTTTGTTGTGGAACCCTTGGTTGTAGGAAAATTAAGTCTGTTTTCAGGGATGTAAAATGACGCTTTAACCCCTACAGCGCGGGGATAGACTTTAATCGTCAGAATCTGACGTCTACATACGTTAGATTCTGACGATTGAAGTCTATCCCCACGCTGTAAAGAGTGGAACTATTTACGATGGTCGTAGACCTATAACATAGGTATTCAAATGAATCAGAAAGAGCTAACTAGGACATTTATGATGATTTCAAATTGAAAATAACCCTTTGACATCCAAGGTTTTCATGGAAAAAGCAGCGCTTTAAGGGTTAAAGGGTTAAAATGGCTGATTTTAGTATGATATTTATCGAAAACGCTGCTTTATTGACAACTAAAGTCTTTGACACAATTATCTGGAGCGCATGCTTTTTGTCGATTTCTCCGTCTCATAAATAAGATGCGTTGATTCAATGCTGGCCTGGTGTTGGGCCAGCATTCTAGACGCTGAGCCGACATCAAGCCAGCATTGGTTAATGTATCGTGTTTGCTGGATATATTTTTTTCTAAACGAGTAAAATAGGTTTCTTACCTGTGACCTTTGCCCTGTGACCTTTCACCTTGACCTTGACACAGCTTGTATCCGATATGCGTGGTCAGCAATACATTGTTAGTTATATCTACAAACAGAAAAAAAACATAATTAAAAACCAGAGCAAAAAATAGTAAATTTAGCTTGCAGAAAAAATCGCATCATTTTAGACAGTCAATGTGAACGTTGTATACACTGGTTTCAACCTTCCTAAACCCTTGGACCGCCGGTCCCGATTATACTCGCGTTTTTCGTTTTTTATTACCACTTTATGTACCACATTTTAAAGACGTAAAGGATAAAATGTGACATTGAATCAGCAAGATTTGAAATAGTCGACTTCCATTTTGTCAAATTTTCAGTCACTTGAAGTTGTGGGTCGCGTCAGCGAGACACAACTTCAAGTGGGTGAAAATTCATCGACGAGGTCGCTATAACCCCGTGATCGGCTAGTCACAATGAGAAGGGAGGAACAAGAAAATTTCTCTGAAAGATCCGTATAGGTTCGAACCCGGGACGCATGCATGACTGGCATGAGTCAGTCGCTCTATCAATGCGCCACGCCCCCTCTTAACTCTAATGCGGGGATCGACTTTAGGCGTCAGAATCTGACTCTGTAGACGTCAGATTCTGACGTCTGTAGAGGTCAGATTCTGACGTCTAATGTCGAGCCTCGCACTGTAAGAGTTATAAATTTATAGTGGCAGTAGACATATAACATAGGTACCGGTAATTCAAATGAAGCGGAAAGAGCTAACTAAGACATTTATGCTGATTTCAATTTGAATAAAACCCTTTGTTCTCCATGGTTTATACAAAAATATTTCAGCGTTTTGAGGGTTAATTAACTTCTATCTACTGCCTCATTTTATAGTATTATATAGTGCTGTTCAAAGGCATGGAGTGTACAGTGCTGTCTTCTCCATGGTACTGTGCACTATAAAGAACCCTTGAAGTCACTCGAAAAGAGTAGGGCATAGTCCCGGCTTCGCGCTTCCATCTGTCGTGATATTGTCATGATTGTGCGACGTAAAGCAATATTCACTCACCCACCCAGGACATTGCTCCAACCAAGGAAAATAAAAGGATATCCTTGCTCCAACAAAGAACGTTCAACAAAGTACTTGGTAGTACTGAGGGTGCAGCACTACCAGCCTACAATATGTAGTCACACGTGTGTACAATATGTGTTTCCTTGCACAGCAAACACGATACGTTGGCCTATTGTTGGATTAATGTGGGGCCAGCGTCGCAGGCGGTGGGCCTCTAGCAAACGAGATACGTTGACCCAATGTTGGGTTTAAGTTGGGCCAGCGTCGAAGACGGTGGGCCAACATTAGCCCAACATTGGGACAACATCTCGTGTTTGCTGGGGGCGTGTATAGTAACACATGTATACACGTTAACAAGAGACGTTTCGCCAATGCCGGTTTAAGGTTGGCCCAGTGTCGCAGGCGGTGGGCCAACATTCAACAGGCATTGGGTGAACATGTTGAGCATCTCTTATTGTACAAAGAGTGATTGATATTTATGAGGTGGAATCGACAAAAGCAAAAATACTGGTGTCATAGTGTAATACACTTTTTTGCACGAGTTTGTGCGTGAACATTAGTCTGAACAAAACAGTTTAGCTTTGGTCACTGTGTGGCGTGCTATTATTGAAAAGTGTGTAACATCAGTCTAAACAAAACAGTTCAGGTTTGGTCACTGTGTGGCGCGTTGCTATTAAGAAGGGTGTATTTATGTCCATAAACTTCACAAATTTCACATCCAATCATTCATTACCGCAGACTTTACTTATATTATATCGTATCACTATTGCTCCGTGCTCATTACATAGATTTATATTTATATCATCATCTTGGTATTAAAGGGTAGTGTTCAAAACTGTCCAAAAGCCTGGAATGTGCAGTACTGTGCAGCATGAATTAAAGAACTCTTGGAGTCATTTGCCAAGAGTAGGGCATATTCCCGACATTGGGTTTAATTTCGTCTCGATATTGACATAATTGCATGTACAGAAAGTGTTGATGTTGTGCATAAATGACACATGTGTATTGAATGATATCAAACATGGTGGTATTTTATACCAAATCTGAACATTTTCATTTGAATGTAAAAAAATCATAGATATTAACAGGTTAACTCTTATAAAGCTGAAATATATTTGTTAAAACCATGGAGACCAAAGGTTTTTTCAATTTGAAGTCATCATAAATATCTTAGTCAGCTGTTTTCGCTCCATTTGAATACCTATGTTATGGGTCTATATACGGCCATTATAAATGTTTTGATTTTTTCAGTGCGGGGACCTACTTTATATGTCAGATTCTGACTTCTGTAGACGTCAGATTCTGACTTCTGTAGACGTCAGATTCTGACTTCTGTAGACGTCAGATTCTGACTTCTGTAGACGTCAGATTCTGACTTCTGTAGACGTCAGATTCTGACTTCTGTAGACGTCAGATTCTGACTTCTGTAGACGTCAGATTCTGACTTCTGTAGACGTCAGATTCTGACTTCTGTAGACGTCAGTTTCTGACTTCTGTAGACGTCAGATTCTGACTTCTGTAGATGTCAGATTCTGACTACTGTAGACGTCAGATTCTGACTTCTGTAGATGTCAGATTCTGACTTCTGTAGACGTCAGATTCTGATTTCTGTAGACGTCAGATTCTGACTTCTGTAGACGTCAGATTCTGACTTCTGTAGACGTCCACGCGCTGAAAGGGTTAAGAAGGCTGAATCTTCATGATGGATTTCATTATAAAAAATGTTTAAAAATGATTGTTTCAGCAATTCAGACTTCAACCCTTTCAGTGCGGGGACCGTCTATAGACGTCAGAATCTGACGTCCACGGACGTCAGATTCTGACGACTAAAGTCGATCCTTGCGCTGAAAGAATTGAAATATTTAGATTGACCGTAGACTCATAACAATTCAAAAGAAACGAAAACATATAACTCAAGACATTTATCATGATGTCAAATTGAAAAAAACCCTTTAATCTCCATGATTTATACAAAATATATTTCAGCGTTGTAAGAGTTAAGGTTGAGGGAAGTGAGAGTATATAAGTGAGAGTAGTCAGAGTTTCTAAGTGAGGGGGTATAGCAGTACCAAGCGGACACCAGACATCCACCCAATGTTGGCTTAATGCTGGCTCAGCGGTGTATACGGTAGGCCAGCACTAGCCCAGCATTGGCTTAACTTCTCGTGTTCGCTGGGCCCGGGTTAAGTGCTCGATCTCATCCCTGAGCTCGCAGGTCAATGTAGAAATATAAACAGATCAGGTAACGTATATAAACAGCCTTCATGTCTTTGTTAGAACTGTCAGGTTGGGTGGAGTCAACTACAGGTCTACAGGGGAACACCGCTAACAGAACACTACTTTAGTCAGATTCACATAAAATTCAGGGTAAATGAATTTCACGGATTTCCCAGTCAAATCTCAACCAATTTTCATGAAATTTTACATAAGTTATGTTCCATTCATGTATTTCAGAAGTTAGACGATTTGGCATGTTCACAATGACACTCTGAGAATAAGCTAATGGGTTTATAGAGGGCGACAATGAAATGATTAAAGCATTGGAATATTATGCTTCATCGAACCATAATATTTAAATTGCGGCGGATTTGATCTCAATATACTGTTTCAACAAAAGACTGATGTCACATGTCTATTTTAATATCTGTTAATAAAATTATACAAAGGTGTTATATTAATAACATAGCTATCAGTTTTAGGTCGATGACATTATGCCTTACTGTAGGCTACTTGTAACATATCAGGGAAATTATATAAAAGTCACCCCTTTGTGATACACAAGGAGGATGATATACAAGCCTTTGATTGTTAGGTCGGTCATCGTATATTTACTGTACCATGATAACTACAACTACTCCCAAAATACATAAGACGTCGACCCAATGTTGTTTCAATGTTGGGCCAGCGTCTGTGACGCTGGCCCAACATTGAGACAACATTGGGTCAGCGATTAAAGTGTTATTGGATGCATACAAATGGCATCCCTGATAATCCGGCAAACAGAATCATTGCCGCAGTGCTGGGACAATGTTGGTTCAGTATCGCTAACATTGTCCCAGCATTAGGACAGCGTCTCGTGTTAGCTGGGGAGGGGGGGGGGAGGGGTTACACACAGTTAGGTGGATCACGGCACGTCCCGCTATTAAATATAAACATATCGGGTACCTCTATAAACAGGAGGAGCTGGTTTAGAGAGCTGTGTTTGATATAAATACCACCTTGTTGAGACCACCATGCTGCCATGTGAAGACAAAAGGCAGTATCTACTTACTTTACAAGTAAGCAGATACAGCCTTTTGGCTCAACAGGACAGCATGGTTGCTCCACAGAGTGTTCAGGTTTCAAAGGAACCAACTGTTTTTTCTCGTTCACTCGTAAATATCTGATAAGGTTGGGTGCATCCCTGGCTGAGTGGCTGAGAGAAATGAAATGAAATGAATCGGGCTTTAGGCCACCTTTGTGCACATATAGGCTAAACTGGGCCAGGAGAACCTCCTGAGGATGGTGAGATGATTGGGATGACACTATACTCCAGACACAGGTTTCGAAATTCGAGCCCTGGCGGTCTGAGGCCGAGCACGCTACCTCTCGGTCACGGAGGCTCCGCAAAATACTGACTTTCACACGTGGATGGGGAAGAAACATTTTTGTTTCTTTCAAACCGCCGAGACCGGGAACCGAACCCCGAACTCTGGCGTGAAAGGCAACGGTGCTAACCACTACCCTAGGGCCCCCGCCCAAGTGAGTGGCTGGGAGGCCCGTACTCAGAGCGTCAGGGTTCGAATATCATAATCTGAAGGGCTTTATCATCTGATTCATCTCACCATCCTCAGGAAGAATCCGTCTATATTTCTTGTCAGGAGGTTATCCTGGTCCCGATTAAAGGTGACATATTACCCCTTATATAGGACGAATAATTGTGTGACAAATAAATCAAAGTTGCCACTAGATGGGGCACCATTGTTTCCTTATATGGGGTGATTGGCTATCATGTGACACATGTGAGGGTCACATGATAGCCAATCACCCCATATAAGGAAACAATCGTGCCCCATCTAGTGGCAACTTTGATTTATTTGTCACACAATTATTCATACTATATAAGGGGTGATATGTAACCTTTAAGTTGCATGTTCATAAAGTGCACACTTAAACAGTGTTAAAGCCGTATTCAATAATTAATTAAAGGGACCCCTTGGGATGAGACATTTTCAATGTTGTCAATTTTGAAAATTTAACTTATATGAAGCTATATAACCTACTGATCTGAACTGAAAATACAAAAAAGTCAAAAAACAATTTTAAAGCACCGAAAAAGAGTGAAATAGTTAAATTTCCAGGTCGTATATTGCCATGTAAACAAAACAAGTCAGCAATATACAGAAATTTACACCACATATTCCCACGTCTTGGACGAGGAGATCTAAGCAATCGCCCCTAATTGGTGTCTGATTGGTGTCTTATAGCCAGGACATGGTGATACACCTGCAACACTGATTGTCTGCCCAACGCTGGGCCGACGGCATCACCATGTGGCCCAATGCTGGAGGAACATTTAACCGTCCTTTAGCAAGTGTTTAGGTGTACAAAAAGTTTGTTTGGGTTTTAAGCGGTTTCATAGAAATGTTGATAAAAATCCTGAAAAAAATACACTACTTCATTACTAAACTAAAAACGAAAAGTGATGTCATCCCAAGGGGCTGCCTTAATTCATTCATTCATTCTCGCCAGTCGTTACGTATCTGTATTTGTATGTTACGTGGCAGTACGCACTATTGTGCTATCGCGCCACGGGTGCTTTTCGCACCACATTGTGGATTTTCTGGGGTCTCGCTAGGATGGAAACTGCGCCTACGTCCATTGAGGTTCTTTTACGTGCAACTCTAGTTCAGTCAGACGAGCCATCTGATTTACGTGGTTCTCTGAGCCCCACGACACGACATCGCTGCATGTATGTCACAGTGTATACAGCACCTGGTGGTCCCAGGCGGTCACCCATCCAATTATGGCCGACCGGGCCTGGCGTTGCTTAACTTCAGTGATAGAGTCAGCACCGATGAGCTAACGCCGTATTCCGTATCATTTATATTCAACCCCTAAAGAACTAATGTCGACTACAATAGCCATTCTGTGTTTTTATTAGCACCTGTATAACCAGTTGTTAAAAGTAAAGTTTGTAATAAATCGTGAAACACTAATATTTTGGGACCTAAATTTCACAAATCACCTAAATTTTGGTTACTTGAAGTTGTGTATCGAGGTAGCGAGAAGTGACTGAAAACTTAATTTGATTAGCTCAGTGCTCTAGGGGTTAAATGTACCCGGGCTGCATTAAATTAGTTCAAATATACAAATACCCTATGGACTGTTACGCAAAGGCAAACAACAGTAACTGATTACCCGTATACTTTATGCAGTTACCGCACTTTGCATTTTCAAATTTATAAAAAACAAGTGTCCATATTAATTTGCTGTCAGACACGGTAAAAGTATTGACCTCATCATTTACATTTAACAGTACTATCGTGCAAAGGCAAAATGCAGTATCTGCTTTCCAAGTAAGCAGATACTGCCTTTTGGCTTTGCACGGCAGAGTACCTGGGTCTACCTAGCAAATACCATACATTAAATCAATGTTGGTTTGATGTTGGCCCACTGCTGCCACATTGGCCCAACATCAAACCAACATCGATTCAATGTACCGTGCTCACTGGGTGTTTGATCGGGCTTACCTTCAGTATGTGTCTGCACAAGGAATATATAGATTCCTTCGTCTGCATGATATATTTGAGCAATGTGTTAATTTAACCCTTTCAAGCCTGAATTTATCATAGTCATCTTCATCCACTACAAGCCGCGAATTGCTGTCGCAATTCCCGACTTGTAGTGGATAAAGATGATTTGATGTGGGTGACAAATTAAAGAAAATTAACATGTATAGTAAACCAGTTTCATGGGAATTTTCATTCTAAAACCCCTTGGTTGTAGAGAAATTTAATCTGTTTTCAGGGATGTAAAATGATGTTTAAATGCATCGTGAGGGCTTAAAGGGTTAAGGCCAGTCTTGTATAATGTGAATCCAGGTGTGAGGTGCAAAGTCAAAAGTCAAAGTCAATCTGCTCACTTTCCAAGTAAGCAGATACGTCCTTTTGTCTTTGCACGCAGAGTGCCTGGGTCTATTTGACTGTGATATACACAGACAATGGTGTGACTGTCACTGACTGTAGGTGACACCATGATTCATTACCTCTATATATCAGTCTGTCACCCTGTCTGACTATATGCAGCACTGGGAGGGGGATGTACTATATGAATCTATTGCCGCAATATATTTTATATTATAGACATACATAATAATACTGTGGCTCTTTGCTGTTCAACATAATATGTCTAAACATGTGGTTGTGCATATACAGTGCTCCAAACTGTTTAAAGGCATGGAGTGTGCAGTGCTGCCTAAGGTACTATGCACTAGAACCCGTGAAGCCATTTGAAATAAGATAAAACATATATTATGTATATTATTTTTTTCAAATGAAGCAGATAGAGCTAACTAAGACATTTATGATGATTTCAATTTGATAAAACCCTTTTTATATAAAATATTTCAGCGCTGTAAGGGCTAAAGAGGGTTAAACACAAAGGGGCGGATTCGAACTGACTGATGATCGGATTGTGGTGCGCTGTCCAAATAGAGCTGTGTACCAGCAGACACAACGCGTTGAATCAATGTTGTTTTAACGTTGGCCCACCGTCTACGACGTTGGACCAAAGTTAAAACAACATTGATTCACTGCTTCAAGGATTAATCACAATGGGACGGATTCAAATTGACTGATGATTGAAATGTCGTGTCCAAATAGAGGTGCTGTGGTGCTGTTCATGACGGCGTCACTGTGTGGATGGACTCACCCCAGACCCAGCCTGGGGTTATTTACACTCTACAGGTCTGCTCTATGACTGTGGACGGTTTGCCCGGGGACTCTATAGCTCTGTACCAACAAGTACAGATCCATCTTCTTGGCAAACGTTTTAAGGCTAGTGGCTAAGGTGTTGGATGGTGATGTTTTTCATTCTAGTTATGTACAGTATAGCCATGGCACTGCCAGTAACGTGATCACAGTTATTGGGAATGAAATGTGTGTTTAAAAATCAGGATTTGCAAATATGCGTAATTTTAAGCCACTTGAAGGTGTCATAATTAATAAATAATTAATCACTTAACAGATTGATGGTTTTATTATTGACTATCTAATAGTCCACTAACTAAGTCGATTAACTACAATAATATAATGATCAATTCAGAAAATAGATGGAGGTTCACCTATACTGATGTATATGGGGTCTTTATTCATGTGATGTGTGTCGTGGGCGGGGGCCCTAAGGTAGTGGTTAGCACCGCTGCCTTTCACGCCAGAGTCCGGGGTTCGGTCTCCCCATCCACGTGTGAAAGTTAGTATTGTGGGGAGCCTCCGTGACCGAGAGGTAGCAGACAGACAGACAGACAGATATTTTATTGACAGAAAAGAAAAGTCATTACAGACTTATTTGTCATAGAAATGAAAGAGATATATGTACATGTATATACAAGATTATTAGTTTGTTAAAATCATTTGATAATATACATGGTATGACATACACAGCTAAAATCATGTTAAGTGGCATTGCCAAAATAAAACTGGGTATTTCGATAATATAAATGACTACTACTAAAAATGAAATAAAAGGCATTGCCAAGATAACATAGAGGTCTATCATTTTGTTTCCCGCACCAAAACCAGAGATAAAATAGCTACTACGTATGACATACTAATTATATATAGTAGCAAAAAAGACACTCTGGAAAGCGTAGAAACCTAAAATATATACAAGTGCATGATTATGCTACAGTAACTGGAGTATGCAATAAGCCAATGGTAAAAATTATATGGTATTTTTTAAAATTAAATATAATATCATGCAAGTACAATAAATATGGCATAAACAGGTAGCTCCGTGTCATGTGACCATGCAAGCACAGTCGCTATGAGCGCGGAGATTCCCTGAGATTGACTAGTGGTGCAAACTTAACGACGTAATAACAGTAGTAATGGCGGGTAAAAATTATTTGTGCAATTCACACAGGACATGGCCCTCGCACAAAAACATTAAGCCTTTTTATAATTCACTATATTGTTTAATTCATACTGTTTCAATCACGACCTAGTTAGAACCACATACTCGGCGTTACAATCGAAGAAAAACATTCCCGACCTCATGGAGAAAATCAGTTGACTCTGAAATCCTCCATAAGGCCCCACCTCGTCTGATAACAAAGGCGACGGAAACGTCCCTAACCGGCCCCCAAAAGCCAAATAATAAGATCCGAGAGCAACAACCGTCTTGATATGTGGTAATACCCAAGTCAGATCACGAGGGCATGATAATATGAATAATATAGCGACAGGTGACAGATTTATTATACTCAGTAGTTTTAGCCCTTGATTTGTTTAAAGCAACCATAAATAAATTGCGCTAGTGACTTCACCACTGTTATGTCTCTAGATGTCATAATTCCTAGAAACATTTCATTTGTCGGTTGTATATTGATAATTGCGGCTACAGAACCATACAAGATTTCGCGTTCATTCTTCATAGCGTGCTCGGCCTCAGACCGCCAGGGCTCGAATTTCGAATCCTGTGTCTGGAGGACAGTGTCATCTCAATCATCTCACCATCCTCAGGAGGTTCTCCTGGCCCAGTTTAGCCTATATGTGCACAAAGGTGGCCTAAAGCCCGATTCATTTCATTTGGACAAAGTTTCCTCAATAAAGGGAGGTTTTTCACTGAAGAGGAGGAAGAATCATTCAGATGATTTGCGATAGAATTTCCGTCCCAGCAAACACGAGACATTGGTACAATGTTAGGTTAAAGCTGGGTCAGCGTCGCACACAGTGGGACCGCATTAACCCGGCATTATACCAATGTCTCGTGTTTGGGAGAGAGGGAGGAGAGAGAGGTAATTATTGCGCTTTGCTAGATTTCTGTCTCGTTCTCTTCAAGGACGGCCGGCAGCTCAGTGGATTGAGTGTTCGCTTGCTCAAATCAATAAAATAAAATGGCATCTGTGCCACTCACAGAGCGGGGGGGGGGGGGCTGGTGCAGTGTTTGAAGCTACTTGCTTGGAAAGTCGGATATTGCGGGCTCGAACCCCTCTCTGGCATTCAAGTTTCTATGAAACAAAATGTTTCTTCCCTGCTCACTCGTAAAGATTTAATATTGTGGGGAGCCTCCGTGACCGAGAGGTGTGCACAAAGGTGGTCTACAACCCCATTCATTCATTTCATTTCTGTGCCACTCATAGTTTAAATTTCACATTTACTCAGCCTTAAAAATACCTTGGGTCTCCATGGTTTATACTGTTCAGTTTAATCTCGCATAAGTTTACACAGACCATAGACGTCAGATTTTGACGTCTAAAGACAGTCCCCGCGCTGTAAAGGTTAAACTCATTGAGACGAGCACTCAGTCACTTCACAGCTCTGACAAACACATTGAATGAGCACGCCATGTACTGGGCAGGCCATGCACTGGGCAGGCAGGGCACCAGGCAGCAAGCAGGGCAAAAGCTTCCATCTCCCCGTCACCCAGTGCTGGTTCAATGTTGAGCCAACGTCGTAGACGGTGGGCCAACATTGAACCAGCACTGGGCACAAAGGAAAATAGAAAATGTCGGCCACAGGCTGCACCTAAAACAAAACGTGGGACTCTGGACGCTCATAATAGAATTGGCCTCCAATAATCAGATTAAACAGGTTGATAATAGGTTTATTAAAATCAGCAGCATTTCACCAACTACATTGCCTACTCAGCTCATTTGTCGCGACGTCAATAAAATGCTATACGCATTTTTCGGACCTTGGAGTGGTAATCGTGGATATTACACTCGGTCATCATCATGTTGAAAAAGGTCGATTCTCGAATATATAGCTACTGCGATCCACAACTTCAAGTGTGTGAAAATAACGGATATTATGTGTTAAATTTGAGACCAAACATTTACAAAAGTTGCTGGACGGCCACTTACGAATTGTTAGTTTAGGACATTTTAACATTTTAATTCTGACGTCTAAAGTCGAACCCCGCACTGAAAGCGTAAAAATATTTTCAATACTCCGTAGACCAATACTAAAGGAAAGAGCTGAGACATTTATGAGGATTTCAAATTGTAAAAAACCCTTTGGTCTCGCTTGATCAAACACGCACCTAATGTATGCGCTTCACCACACAGGGAAGAAAACAACAAACATGAGATCAGGAGTGAGTGAGTGAGTGAGTGAGTGAGTGAGTGAGTGAGTGAGTGAGTGAGTGAGTGAGTGAGTGAGTGAGTGAGTGAGTGAGTGAGTGAGTGAGTGAGTGAGTGAGTGAGTGAGTGAGTGAGTGAGTGGGCGAGTGAGTGAGTGAGTGAGTGAGTGAGTGAGTGAGTGAGTGAGTGAGTGAGTGAGTGAGTGAGTGAGTGAGTGAGTGAGTGAGTGAGTGAGTGAGTGAGTGAGTAACTGGGCGAGTGAGTGAGTGAGTGAGTGAGTGAGTGAGTGAGTGAGTGAGGGAGTGAGTGAGTGAGTGAGTGAGTGAGTGAGTGAGTGAGTGAGTGAGTGAGTGAGTGAGTGAGTGAGTGAGTGAGTGAGTGAGTGAGTGAGTGAGTGAGTGAGTGAGTGAGTGAGTGAGTGAGTGAGTGAGTGAGTGAGTGAGTGAGTGAGTGAGTGAGTGAGTGAGTGAGTGAGTGAGTGAGTGAGTGAGTGAGTGAGTGAGTGAGTGAGTGAGTGAGTGAGTGAGTGAGTGAGTGAGTGAGTGAGTGAGTGAGTGAGTAAGTGAGCGAGTGAGTGAGTGAGTGAGTGGTGAGTGAGTGAGTGAGTGAGTGAGTGAGTGAGTGAGTGAGTGACTGAGTGAGTGACTGAGTGAGTGAGCGAGTGAGTGAGTGAGTGAGTGAGTGAGTGAGTGAGTGAGTAACTGGGCGAGTGAGTGAGTGAGTGAGTGAGTGAGTGAGTGAGTGAGTGAGTGAGTGAGTGAGTGAGTGAGTGAGTGAGTGAGTGAGTGAGTGAGTGAGTGAGTGAGTGAGTGAGTGAGTATTGATTATACACATACTCTTCTCACATCACGCAAAAAGGAATCTCGACGCCAGGACAATACCTTACTCTTATTGTGAATGAAATGAATCGGACTTTAGGCCACTTTTGAACACAGACAGGCTAAATTGGGCCAGGAGAACCTTCTGAAGATGGTGAGATGACACCGCCCTCCAGACACAGGATTCGAAATTCAAACCCTAGAGGTCTGAGGGCGAGCACGCTACCCCTCGGTCACGGAGGCTCCCCACAATCCTGAGTTTTGCGAGTGGATAGGGAAGAAACATTTTTTGTTTCTTCCGAACCGCCGAGACCGGGAAACAACCCCGAACTCTAGCGTTAAAGGCAGCGGTGCTAACCACTACACTAGGGCCCCCGCCATACTATTATTGTATGGTGGGGTCAAGACGGATCTTGCTTCTATGTAAATCTTTAATACTGGCCTAATGTTGTTTTAATGTTGGACCATCGTCTACGACGCTGGACAACATTAAAACAACATTAGCTCAACATCACTCAGTTGGGAACTGGAGCCTACTTCACCACCAACTTAGTAAGCTACCCCATGCATGTGATGGCGTAATTTCCGCTACATTCCCGTCGTGACAAGCCATTATGACGTCACTATGGCGTCTCCATGGTACCAGAATCTTGTAAAAAACAGGGAAATCACTAACAAGCCGGTAAAATGAACTCCCCTAAGAAAAATAACACAAAATGATCGATCAAGAATGACAGCCTTAAATAATGGATTGTGATAGAAAATCTAAATTATCTTTCCAAGGAAAATTGACAAGATTTATTTGAATAACGAAAGCCTATAATACACATGATTACACATCCTTCAAGCTAAATTAAACATGCTTTGAATAATAATTCAATTTTTCAAAATGTCGAAGTGAAACTATATCTTTTTAATTAAAGCTTGATATTGGGTTGGCGATTGATTGATTGATTGATTGATTATTTAAATAGTGCACATACAAAATGGCCAAATTCATTCATTAATTCATTTAAAATGAATAAATGAGTGGTGCTTTTAGGCCAATTTGTGCACATATATGCAAAACTTTGCCTGGAGAACCTCCTGAAGATGATGAGATGAATCTGTAGACCTCCAGACACAGGATTTGAAATTCGAGCCCTGACTGTCTGAGTCCGAACACACCAGACCAGTAGCAGCTAACAGTCACATCACGTCCTCTCGGAGGCCATGAATTGCTGTATTCGTTTTACCCGAAAAAATCTACGTTTTTCAACATGGCGGTGACTGAGAGCGATCTCGACCCCCAAGGTCCAAAAAATGGACATAACTTCTTAATGGCAGTGCGGAAAATGAGCTGAACATGCGGGAATGGAACTGAAATGTTACTGATTCTGAAAAATCTATTTGTGACCTGATTTTTCGCAGGCAAGTCTTAGATATGACCTTCCAAAGAAATGTCCCACGATTTTGTACGGGGTCAATCTGTGGCTGAAACATGTGGGTGAGCCCAGCAAAAAATGAAATGAATCGGGCTTTAGGCCACCTTTGTGCACTATAGGCTAAACTGGGCTAGGAGAACCTCCTGAGGATGGTGGGATGATTGAGATGATACTGTCCTCCAGACACAGGATTCAAAATTCTAGCCCTGGCGGTCTGAGGCCGAGCACGCTACCTCTGGGCCACGGAAGCTCCCCACAATACTAACTTTCACACGTGGATGGGGAAGAAACATTTTTGTTTCTTTCAAACCGCCTAGACCGGGAACCGCACCCCGAACTCTGGCGTGAAAGGCAGCGGTGCTAACCACTACCCTAGGGCCCCCGCCCGGCTGAGCCCAGCAAACACAAAACATTTGCATAACATTTATACAATGTCGGTATAAATGTTAAACAAAATGATTTGTGTTTACTGGGAATAAGCAGGGAGTGCGTGGAGTAGGCTACACTGCACTTTCTGTGTAAATCTGTATTAAAAACCGTGTCACTCAGATGTCTACTGAGGCATATCACTCCGCCAGATTGATACTCCCCTCAAAGTAGTGCCACCCACGCGTGTAATGACGTCATATCCTCTACAGTCTCCGTGATATACCGTATTATGACGTCGCTGTAATGTCGCCCTGGCGCCGAGGAGATATTTGTCATGCAAGATAAAAGAGCTGAACGACTAACAAGCCTATCACAGGATCATAAACGCTGTAACCACCCAGCGAGAACGATATGATCATCCAATGTTGGGTCAAGGTTGGGCCAGCGTCGTAGACGTTGGCCCAACATTAAAACCAATATTGGATGTGGATTACCACCCGGCGAGCACAATATGCTGATCCAATTCTGGTTTAGTGTTGGGCCAACGTCGTAGACGATTGGCCAACATTAAAACAGCATTGAGTGTGGAATTACCACCCAGCAAGCACGATACATTAACCAATGTTGGGTTGATGTTGGGCCGGCGTCGTAGACGTTTGGCCAACATTAACCCGACATTGGGTCAGTTCCACGTGATTGCTGAGCAACAAGCAATGACGATATATCAACCAAATGCTGAGTTAAGGTTGGGCCATCGTTAGCCCAACATTGAAACAACATTGTGTGCGAATCTGGTGTCAGCCGCTTTAATGATGGGCTATCGTCTGCGACGTTGGACCAACATTTAGCCACGATTACCTCTGTGTCAGATGGTAGTGGCTTCAAGAGGTCCCCGGCATGCTGAAGTAGAAGCATTAAATACTCATAAAACGTTACTGTAGATCACGCAGCAGACCAGAGACTGGAGTGAATAAAAAGTACCCAGGTGAATAAACAACAGGGTGGCTATTCCTACAGCACAGTTATAATGGCAGACAATTGCAGCCCGTCATTCCGTAAACGAGTTTGTCCATGGAGGTATATTATAAAGAATCACGTACGTAAGAGTTGTAATGGCAGCCAATGGGAGTCCGTCATTCCGTAAACGAGGTTGTCCATGGAGGTATATTATAAAGAATCACGTATGTAAGAGTTGTAATGGCAGCCAATGGGAGTCCGTCATTCCGTAAACGAGGTTGTCCATGGAGGTATATTATAAAGAATCACGTACGGAAGAGTTATAATGGCAGCCAATGGGAGTCCGTCATTCCGTAAACGAGGTTGTCCATGGAGGTATATTATAAAGAATCACGTACGTAAGAGTTGTAATGGCAGCCAATGGGAGTCCGTCATTCCGTAAACGAGGTTGTCCATGGAGGTATATTATAAAGAATCACGTACGTAAGAGTTGTAATGGCAGCCAATGGGAGTCCGTCATTCCGTAAACGAGGTTGTCCATGGAGGTATATTATAAAGAATCACGTACGTAAGAGTTGTAATGGCAGCCAATGGGAGTCCGTCATTCCGTAAACGAGGTTGTCCATGGAGGTATATTATAAAGAATCACGTACGTAAGAGTTGTAATGGCAGCCAATGGGAGTCCGTCATTTCGTAAACGAGGTTGTCCATGGAGGTATATTATAAAGAATCACGTACGGAAGAGTTGTAATGGCAGCCAATGGGAGCCCGTCATTCCGTAAACGAGGTTGTCCATGGAGGTATATTATAAAGAATCACGTACGTAAGAGTTGTAATGGCAGCCAATGGGAGCCCTTCATTCCGTAAACGAGGTTGTCCATGGAGGTATATTATAAAGAATCACGTACGGAAGAGTTGTAATGGCAGCCAATGGGAGCCCGTCATTCCGTAAACGAGGTTGTCCATGGAGTTATATTATAAAGAATCACGTACGGAAGAGTTGTAATGGCAGGCAATGGGAGCCCGTCATTCCGTAAACGAGGTTGTCCATGGAGTTATATAAAGAATCATGCACGATAGAATTGTAATGGGGGACGTGGCGCATTGATAGAGCAGCTGACTGTCACACTAATCATGGCGGCACAGAAATATCCCTAGAAAAATAACCCAATAGTTCTCACCTGAAGACCCACTAGGGAATATCTGTGTTTTAGGATACGTGTGTGTGTGGGGGGGGGGGGGGGGTCAAACTATGATGAGAGATTTCAGAGGGTGATCCGTTGGAATATTACACATACAAAGACATCAAGGTTACATATGGCTTAAACCCTTTCAGAGCGGGGATCGTCTGTAGACGTCAGAATCTGACGTCTGTAGACGTCTACAGACGATCCTCGCTCTGAAAGAATGAATATATTTATTATTGCCGTGAATCTATAAGCTGATAAGAAAGGTATTCAAATAAAGTGGAAAGAGCTGACTTAGACATTTATGATGATTTCAAGTTGAAAAAAACCCATTTGGTCTCCATGGTTTAAACAAATTATTTCAGCGTTGTTGGAGTTAACACATGTTCTGTTGACATGATTGCAATGAATTGATACATTAACCCATTCAGTGCGGGGAACGACTCTAGTCTTCAGCATCTGACGTCGAGGATCGACTTTAGACGTTACAATCTGACGTCTATCTATAGACGCCAGATTGTAACGTCTGAAGTCGGTCCCCGCAACGAAACAGTAAAATATTTCTAACGGCCGTAGAACATAGGTATTCAAATGAGGCGGAAAGAGCGAACTGAGACATTTATGATGATTTCAAATTGAAAAACTCTTTGATTTCTATGGTTTATACAAAATATTTCATAAATGCAATGAATTTAAACATCAAATGATATTTAAAACAATACTTCGGTATATCTCCTTACATGCCAATAATAATACATCTACGAGACGGGGAACAAACCGAACCTATTTGTTTTCGAAGAGTCCCATCATAAAGATAAAGTGGGAATAATTCATCAGACATACAACCCAGTCAATTAGTAGCCATGGTAACTGAGTGGTGATGATTGTGTGTGTATGGTTATTAGTGGAGTTACCTGACCACAGGTGGCGCTGTCCATTTGGTGGGGATCAATTATTAATGTAGGTCTCTAATTATTCTTGTCTACAGGTGGGGAATCCGGCAGCCAAAGAGCTAGAGATCGGGGTGTGACACGCAGTCTACTATAGGGAACAAGGGGTGTGATAGGGCGAAGGGGGGGGGGGCAAGCACATTATACATTTCTCAGAATAAGAGTATATCAAACATAAATTCCGGGTGTAGCGGAATTGAATTCCAATAGTCATCAATCACCCAATCACACACATCGATTGTTAACACCAATAAAATGGGTGAAACCGTTAGGCGTTACCATAGTTACGCCAATATTCAAACAGTATTTTCTGATCCACCCAGTCAACATTAGACGATGACCCATTCAATATTGGTTTAAGGTTGGGCCAGCGTCAGCGACACTGGCCCAACTTGGAACTAATATTGCCTCAACGTATGGTGTTCACTGGGCAATTGCCAGGGCATCCGAGCAGTAGTGATGTTACTAATTGTATTAAAAGTGAAATCATTTTAGATTTGTTTTATATTTTTTTATAAGATGATTCTCTTAGATGGCCGTATCGACGGGTAAAGGATAATAAATTAGGTTAAATCGATCCATTGCAGTTGGAAGTGTTTATCTAAATTGTGAATTAAAATGTGATAAACTACCATATACTAGGGTATATAAAGGGTGACGAGAGGCAGTATGTGTGTTTTTAGGGTCCAGACGGCCACCCCAGTAAACATCATAATATCCTCGTAACATTATCTCATTTCTTTTGAAAGGTTAACCCTTGTCTTGCTACGCCCGTATATATACAGTTTAACCCTTGTCCTACTACGCCAGTATATATACAGTATCGAGCACACTTTATATCAAACAATATGATATGCAAACGGTGTTCATTTGAGTGCGATATGGGAAAATACAGCACTCGTTCAATAAATAAGGTGTGAGCCTTTAGGCGAACACCTGTACTGTATTTTCACATATCGCACGAAAAATGAACATCGTTTGTATTTTCTCACACGATAAAGTCAAACATATACCAGATTACCCTACATTGTGCTCAATCTACAGCTAAAGTGAGATATGGGATGATACCAATATACGTCTCATAGTTAAAACCACAGCACAGAGTGAGAAGTCACTGAAATGGATAATATAGTAGATGCTCAGTTAGTGAAATAATGAAATATAAAATATGTATATTTTGAAAAAAATAGAAATATTTTTGTCATTTGATGCTGGAAATTGGGTTAGCAATAATTCAAGCTCTAAATGAATGAAAAGTAGAGACAAACGAATCAGCAGCACACCACTGATGGAAATTAGAGAAATTTAAGATCATCCTAATTTTAGGATTTTAGTGTGATGGCCGTAGCATGACAAGGGTTAGTCTCTGCCTGGGGTGTGCTATGGGTGGGCGGCTGGGCGGGCTAGCGTGGTATAGCAATCAGCTGACATAGTGTGGGTGTTATCTTTACAAACAGCCACTTGATTCTATGGGCTGCTCCAGGTCAAAACAACTACCACCTAATGGCCTCATTAGAGAGCCGGGTCAACCATCCGGGTCAGGTCAACAATCTGGATCAGGTCAGCCTTCCGCACCCAACAGGACTGAGTGGGGCAAATTATTTCCAAAGTTTGTCAGGCAAATAATCCCTCAACATCAAAAATGTCTTAGTTAGGTTTTTCCGCTTCATTTAAATGTCTATGTTATGGTTTACGGCCATTATAAATAGTTTAATTCATTAAGTGCGGGGATCGACTTCAGACGTCAGAATCTGACGTCTATAGACGTCAGAATCTGACGTCTATAGACGTCAGATTCAGTCAGATTCCGCGCTCAAAGAATTAAATAACATTGTTGTCCAAAAGGTATGAAAAAAAAGAGCTAACAAAATCCAAGAGCTTACAAAATCCTGTTGCTTTTTACGACTCATTTTACTCACCCAAACAGCAAGTACTCATATAAGGGGTTAATTAACTTTACTAATTGATTGCCCGACAAATGTGAGTGTCAAGCTGTGATCAGGTCAATTATTTGGGTCAGGCTAATCATCTGGGATAGGTCAACGGATCCAGACAAGGTCAACCGATTGGACCAGTTAATCATCTGGATGTGATTAACCCATTAAAGGGACAGGCCCAAGCTAAAATCATAAAAAATTAGGTGATTTTATTTTGGCTTCTTAATATGACCATATGATGTAAACATGTTCATAGACTAGAACTGCAAAAGTTTTTTTCAATTTTTGTGCTGCGCATTCACCAGTTAGACTAGATATACAGACGAAATTCCCGTATTTCCTATTTTTTACATGGTTGTCAATAATTAGAAATCAGGAATTTCATGTCTATATCTAGCCTAACTGGTGAATTCGCAGCACAAAAATTTAAAAACTTTTGCAGTTCTAGTCTATGTTTACATGATATGGTCATATTAAGAAGCCAAAATAAAATCACCGATTTTTTGATGATTTTAGCCTGGGCCTGTCCCATTAACCTCTTAAGCGCCGGTCCGGATTAGAGTCGTTTTTTTTCAATTTTTTATTAGCACAATACATACCAGCTTTTAAACATATTAAAGATAAAACATGACATCAATCAACAAGATTTCAATGTCGTTCCCCTTCATTTTGTCAAATCTGAATAATTTTCACTCACTTGAAGTTGCGGATCGCGTCAGCGAGACAGAACTTCAAGTGGGTGAAAATTCAAATTAATTAATATAGTCGTTTTAATTCGTTTCATTAGCTGATCAATTGTATTGTTATTGGGTGTTTAAACATTTGTATTTGAAAATGTTAGGTCTAAAATTAATCAAATATGAGTGTTTTTTACCTCTTGAAGTTGTGGGTCGCGGTAGCGAGACACAACTTCAAGAGGGTAAAATGTTTTTTATTTTATTTAGGGCATTAAGAGGTAATCACATAAATGAGGTTCGGGGTGAGGTTAATCATCAACCTGCATTTAATGGCACGTTCAATGGTATATCAATGGTACGCTCTCCACATAAAAAGGTTATCAAACGAGGCATTCTAATGAAACCCTCAAGGAGGAATATTCTCTAGATCGTGGGAATCACAACAAAACATCCAAGTGGCAATAAAAATAAATCATCACACGAATCCAACAAAACAGCTCTAGATAAATCACACCATCAATAATGAGAATAATGCAAACGTAAATACGTTTCTTTTTTTTTATAAGTATAGATAAGAATGATGTAGACGTTACTATAAACGACCAGATAAGACCGAGAGGCATCTAGTAATTCTTGACTTCTCGTGGGATGTTACTAAATGAGCAGACCAGGGCCATCTAGACCAATCACATTCCTGAGATGTAGGTCAGTGACTTTACCAGACCAATCACATTGCTGCCATGTAGGTCAGTCGCTTTACCAGACCTAGCTGCAGGCAGCCAGGACAAAGTGTGCCATATCTGTACAAACAACCACTTGACCAACCACATCAAGTCAGGACGCGAGAAAAACACAAACACAATCAAATGATTGGCAGCGCATTACCATGATTACAGAACGATACTGGCGTCCACATTCAAACAGCAGTAACAGTTTATTCGGATCCAGGATCTGAAGAAAAGGGGGGGGTCGTCGGGGGTCTGAACCCAAAATTTTTGGCGCATTCAGGCCAAGTTTTCTTTTGTGGGATTTGTTTGTACGAATATGGCAAAAAATAGAAGGGGCGCGCCACCACCCCCCCCCGGCGCCACACCCCCTCCCACTTGAATCGGCCAATGATTAATCATGAAATATGTCGATAACCATTTAACATTCGACTACCAATTGGGAGAAAATTAAGCAGCTGAAAAAATGATTCAAAGAGTGAGTGAGTGAGTGAGTGAGTGAGTGAGTGAGTGAGTGAGTGATTGAGTGAGTGAGTGAGTGAGTGAGTGAGTGAGTGAGTGAGTGAGTGAGTGAGTGAGTGAGTGAGTGAGTGAGTGAGTGAGTGAGTGAGTGAGTGAGTGAGTGAGTGAGTGAGTGAGTGAGTGAGTGAGTGAGTGAGTGAGTGAGTGAGTGAGTGAGTGAGTGAGTGAGTGAGTGATTACAGTCACTTTGTAATGCCATCATCTGGAATATGACGGCGGTGTGTGCCTACGTGTGCTCGCCAATGAATGAATGAATGAATGGGGTTTTAGGCCACATGTGCACATATAGGCTAAACTGGGCCAGGAGAACCTCTTGAGGATGGTGATATAAATGAGGTGACACTGCCCTCCATCCAGACACAGGATTCAACATTCGAGCCGTGAGGACGAGCACGCTACGTCTCGGTCACGGAACCCCCCACAATATTGGATCCTGACAAGTGAGCAAAGAAACAATTTGTTTCTTTGAAACTTGAGGCCAGAATGGGGTTCGAACCCGCGATCTCCGATTTTCCAAGCAGGCAGCTTCAACAACTGGACCAGGGCCCCCGCCCTATGTAGCCTGCAATCAACTTAGTAAACACAGGATGTCGACCAGTGTTGTTTAACGTTGGTCCAGCGTCTATGACGCTGGCCCAACATTAAAACCACATTGGCTCAACGTCGAATGCCTGTATTCTGGTATTGTGGCACCATAGACAGTGCCCATAAAGGTTGGCTACTGGAGTGGTATAGTGGCAATAAGGGCTGGGTTAGAGCTCTCAGATAGGGTATAAAATGTTGTTACTGGATGAGCTTCTGTGATGGTGACCAACTGAACTAAACAGCACAATGTTGAGTCAATATCACCACGACGTGCCTCTATATCAGCCTGATTTTATACATAACGGCTTGCGGCCATTTCGGAAATATGCAAATTAGAAACGAGCTTAACATCCACTCAAATCGAAAAGGGTTTTATCAAATGTCATAATTGCAAAATTTCATGATTTCTTCACAAAGTGCACACTACATTGACTTATACCATGCCACAGAATATCTCATCAGCATCATTCATCATGCCAAGGAAAATATAATCTATTCTATTTTCCCTGATCAGACCAAGGAATCGATAGGGATAGATTTCTTGGTCAGACCCTGTTTTGTTTAATAGGAGCACGAACAACTTGGGTTTACTTCCACAATGGCAATTATGCTGAGGGCTTTAGCGTATATACTGCTGTTTGCCTTCGCTTTCCAATAATGCTGTGTAAAGACAAACAGCAGTAACTGCTCACTTTACAAGTAAGCAGTTACTGCGGTTTGTCTTTTGCTCGGTGGTATGCCATTACTCGATGGCAGAAGATAATCCTGCAGCTCAAAGGCAACAGCAGTAACTGCTTACTTTTCAAATAAGCAGTTACTGCTGTTTGTCTTTGCGGGGATGTCAGTATGCCAGTACTCGATGGCAGAAGAGAATCCTGCAGCTCAATTGCAAACAGCAGTAACTGGTTACTTGAAAAGTAACCAGTTACTGCTGTTTGTCTTTGAGCTGCAGGATTCTCTTCTGCCATCGAGTACTGGCATACTGACTGCCGTGCCTTTAAATGTCATTGTCATGCTGTTGCTCACAGTCAATCAGCAGTAAACGCTTACTTGTTAGACTGCTGGCTTCGTCAGTCAGAACACTTGTATGCCAGTCACGTACTAGTGAAGACATAGATGCTGACTGAGTAAAGCCGCCTATAATGACGACCAGAGAAAGTCAAACCCTCTAGAGTCAGGACACGTCCCAATGTGTTACCATACACAGGATCACATGGGACTAAACCCTTGTCGAACTGACTGTTTTTTTTTTATTTTTCGTTCATTTCAAACTGGAAATCAAGCTGGAATGACAAAATAGTTTTATTTATGAAAAATTTCTCTAAATGAAATATTTGATCAATTGTGCATCTACCATAATATTCTACTAATGTCAGCTGCATTTTATACTTTATACTTGAAATCACAATGGAAAACCGGGGTTAATGTAGTCAGGAAATGTCTATAATAAATAGGTCACGTCATATGAGTTTTTTTTTAAACATGCGAAATTTAACAAAAGGAACGTATATATGTTATATGAAAAAATCCATCCATCTATCCACCCATCGTTCAATAAATCCATCCATCCTTATATGCATCCATTTCATCCATTCAAACATCCATCCATTTACTAACTATTTATGACACCTTAGATGCCAGTAAAATCCTTCCTATAAAAACAAGACATGGTCCAATGTTAAATCTATGTTGCGCCACCATCTGCGATGCTGGCCCAGCATAGATTTACCATTGGACCAATGTCTGGTGCTTTCTGGGTTGAAGTCAGACGTAATCTGTGTTCACTAGGCCCAGAAACCCGGGTTTACTGCATACAAACAGACGTCCTAATCTCTCCCCGCCCGTAAAAATAAAATAAAATCGTCTTCACCTGCTCCCCACTCCTGGCTTCTCCTACATTCCGGGCGGGGGCCCTAGGGTAGTGGTTAGCACCGCTGCCTTTCACGCCAGTGTCCGGTTCCCGGTCTCGGCGGTTTGAAAGAAACAAAAAATGTTTCTTCCCCATCCACGTGTGAAAGTCAGTATTGTGGGGAGCCTCCGTGACCGAGAGGTAGAGAGCTCGGCCTCAGACCGCCAGGGCTCGAATTTCAAATCCTGTGTCTGGAGGACAGTGTCATCTCATTCATCTCACCATCCTCAGGAGGTTCTCCTGGCCCAGTTTAGCCTATATGTGCACAAAGGTGGCCTAAAGCCCGATTCATTTCATTTTATTTCATTTTCTCCTACATTCCCCCGTTCCCAATCAGTTTAGCTTTCCCTGGTAACAAATGACGCTGATCTGATGCTGGATGCTGGCCCAACGTCGTAGACGATCAGCCAACATCAGTTCAAACCACTCTCTGAACAACTTTCTGTTCAAGCGCGAGAGGAGACCCAGGTCTATATATCTGCAAGCATGCTTGAACACTCTGAAATTAGACAGGGCTGCTTTTTTCTTAAAACCAGATTAAAAATAAACGCACAATAAGCACAATTGCACTAAGCGTGCACTGTATTCATTGAAGATGTTCCAATACAGTCTATATGTAATGAAATGAATGGGGTTACAGGCCACCTTTGTGCACATATAGGCTAAACTGGGCCAGGAGAACCTCGCGAGGATGGTGAAATGACACGTCTCTCCAGAAATTCGAATCCTGGCGGTCTGAGGCCGAGCTCGCTACTTCTCGGTCCCCACAATATTGAATCGTTACGAATGAGCAGAAAAGAAACATTTTGTTTCTTTGAAACTTGAATGCCAGAGCAGGGTTCGTACCCGCGATCACCGAATTTCCAAGCAGGCACCGGGGCCGCCGCCCTGTGTCGTCTGTAAAAACCTAGCCAGTCTAGTTTTAGAGCGTTCAGGCATTGTGTAATTGTTTGTGTCTAGCTTTCCTTGCCAACCTCTCACGGAACATAGAAGAGAGACCTATTAACAAACACCAACCTCTCACGGAACATAGACCCTTAACCCTTATCCTGCCGACCACGACTAGTGTAGGCCTAGTTTTTAATCTGTTTTATTAGTCGACCAAATGTGTGTCTAAACATCAAGATTTGCAAATACTTGGTCTCAAATCAAACAAATATGAGTCATTTTCAGTCACTTGAAGTTGTGGATCGCGGTAGCGAAACACAACTTCAAGTGACTGAAAATGTATATGAATTAACTTGGCAGGAAAAGGTTTAACAGACACGAGACGTTCACCCAATGTTGGTTTAACGTTGGCCCGACGTCGCAGACGGTGGAGCAACATTAAACCAGCATTGGGTAAAGTGGGGTGTTTGCTGGGCTGCGCGTGCATGATTGACACTCTAAAACTAGACTGGGCATCTTTTTTCCAGATGTAAATGAAACGTCTGGCCAGCAACAGATCCTTCATAAAAATGGCGAAAAGTGACTTATTGCAGCTTGATTGTGCGTGTTTTTCACTTTTGTGTAAAAAGAATGCTACAAACATAGAAAATTCATCACTCTTTTCGAATGACGACAATACGTTATTTGAATTTGGAATATTTTAGATCACTAAAATGTTATTTTTTGAGACGAGATACTCGTGACGTATGTTTGTCGACGCTAATAGTGCGATAAATAAAATAGGACACGTCAAATAGGTTCTTATTGGCTTCAACAAATCCCATAGTGTCATACAAAAGAAAGCTCGGAACTGTGAACGTCGTTATTATGACGCTCTTCTATAAATCCATTTATTCTCTTCATTTTTAATTTTTAAATCTCACGATGTCAAATGGTCTAAAAATATTTAATTAAATTGTCTGAATTGCTCAGGGTTGTTGCCGTCAGACTTGCAAATTTTAATGAAAATTAATTGTGAATTGACTGAGAAATCAGCGAAAAACATACAACGCAGGTTGAATGTGACTTTTACTATAATTATTATTTGTCTATGCTTGACTAGTCGATAAAGGGTTTGCACATATTGGTGCGCTGCCCAACAATAAATCAACAACGGGTCAACATATATCATGTTGGATGGAGCTGTGATATGTGATTAGCAGAGCTACCGGGTCAACGTGTATCAATGTTTGATGGAACTCTGCAATATTGATGTTTGAACACTCATTCCCAATAACAGGGCATTTGATCGGCTAATGAAACGAATTAAAACGACTATAGTCGTGCTACGACGCTGGTCCAATATTAAATCAACATTGGATCAACGTGTAGAGCTACCCGGGCGCAGGACTACAAATAGTGAAGTCGTGTCCGTGAAATATGTATGAGGCTCTGTGCTAAGTGGTCAGTAGCCGTGTATACAGCGACCTGGTCAATGCCGTGGTCAAGTGGGGGCACAAGATACATCAAAACAATGTTGGCCCAATGCTGGGCCATCGTCTACGACGCTGGACCAGCATTGGCCCAACATTGATTTGATGTCTGGTGATTTGTGGTCAGTGGTTGGAACATCGCCAGGATGGGAAGCCTATTTGTCCAACACTGGTTTCATATTGTGGCAAAATCATCCTAAGGGAGTGAGTGAGTGAGTGAGTAAGTGAGTGAGTGAGTGAGTGAGTGAGTGAGTGAGTGAGTGAGTGAGTGAGTGAGTGAGTGAGTGAGTGAGTGAGTGAGTGAGTGAGTGAGACAGTGAATGTAGTTACTGCTGTTTGTCTTTGCACGGCGGCCAGTTTGCCAGTACTTGATGGCAGGAGAAAATCCTGCAGCTCTAAGACAAACAGCAGTAACTGCAAACCAAGCAGTAACAGCTTACTTGAAAAGTAAGCAGTTACTGCTGTTTGCCTTTGCGCGACAACATATATATCACCATACACCGTACAATCACTGTTGATTGTCTAACCCTTACAACGCTAAAATATCTTTATATAAAACCATGCAGACTAAACTGAAAGGGTTTTTTCAATTTGAAATCATCATAAATGTCTTAGTTACCTATTTCTGATTCATTTGAATACTTATGTATTGGGTCCAAGGCCATTGCAAATGTTTAAAGAAAGCGCGGGGATCGTCTTTAGACGTCAGAATCTGACGTCTGTATATGACGCCTATAAGTGGATCCTCGCACTGCAAGGGATCACCACGTTAACTCAGCTAGTTTTCTAATAACCTGCACTGTCGGCTTGATTGGCTGTTACTTCTTACATAAGGCAATCATTTTTTATTCTAACTGCGCAGTCAGCGTCTTTGTTATTTACCTAGTCATGTAATCAGCATCTAATGATGCAATCAGCAAGAAACGCCTATTATGACTGAATAACCCTTTGATTCCCAAGACTACAGTCGTTTTTTATTGGGTTATCTGTTTGAAACGAAACCTCTATACGTCAAGGCTTTATGTCAATCAGATGTAAGTCATTGTCAACTAATATATGTAAGGCAGTAATCTAAACAAGACACCTTAAAGGTGATCTATCACCCCTTATAATATGGTATGAATAATTATGTCCTTATATGGGGTGATTGGCTATCATGTGACCCTCTCAGAGGGTCACATGATAGCCAATCATCCCATATATGGGGGTGATTGGCTATCATGTGACCCTCTCAGAAGGTCACATGATAGCCGATCATCCCATATATGGGGGTGATTGGCTATCATGTGACCCTCTGAGACGGTCACATGATAGCCGATCACCCCATATATGAGGGTGATTGGCTATCATGTGACCAATCACATGATAGCCAATCACCCCATATGAGTAAACACTTGTGCACCATCTTGTGGAAACTTTGATTTATCTGTCACAAAATTATTCATACTATATAAGGGGTGATAGATCACCTTTAATTCATTGTGCAGTCCATCGGTTGGGCAAGAAGAATACGGTATACAACGGTAGGGCCCATACTTGGAATGTAGTTGCTTTAGAACGACATGAACTGCAAATCCTGAACCCCTTAGGGCTCACCCTGCCCCGTCAGGTCAGACCGTCAGACTACCAGTCTGACCTTGACAACAGGTGTGTGTGAGGCCCGTACGAAAAGGAGGGGGTGCGAGCAACATGAATATTCATTATGACGTCACCGGTTTACTGACTGTTGTGTGGAGGTCACACTCAGGTCAGATAGTTTGGCCTGCATGAGTTGGTCAGGGAAGAGGGGGGTTCTGAACTCATAGCACATATACGTGATATCCAGGCAGTCTGCCGGTAGCAGACAACTGGATAGATGAAGATGCTTAGGGCTCGGCTCCGACAATTTTTGTTTTAATTTTCAACCCACTTGAAGTTGCGTCTTACTGCTGCGACCCACAATTTCATGTGGATGAAAATTACTCATACTTGTTCAACCCTTTCAAGCCTGAGTTTACCATTGTCATCTTCATCCACTACAAGCCGCGAATTGCTGCCGCAATTCTCGACTTGTAGCGCATGAAGATAACTTAATGTAGGTGAAAAATTAAAGAAAATTACCATGTATTGGTAAATCAGTTTCATGGAAATTTTTGTTCTAAAACCCTTTGCTGTAGTGAAATTAAGTATGATTTCAGGGATGTAAAATGATGCTTTAATGCATCGTGAGGGCTTAAAGGGTTAACTTAAGACAAAACATTTGCAAATCTTGCAACACTTTTTTCATTCCCAATAACTGTGATTTATTCTGCTAATAAAACAGATTTAAAACGACTATAGTCGTGATCAACGCCTTAATGAAACAACACGTCGCCGACGCCGTCTTAATGAAAGTCTACAAATGAGGATGTAAACATTAATTACAGATATAATTAACTCATGTCCTGCTAGGACCGTATATATAAAGTCTCAAGCCTGGATTATAAATATCACTAAATTTGATCAAATGAGTTTTTGTTGGATGCTCAGCTAATCCAATCAATCAATATTGGATTATTTTACATAAAAATAAATATTTTTCGTCATTTGAAGCTGGAGATTGCGTTAGCAATTCCGGCTTTTTTCAAGTTAGATGAATGTATTGCCTGGCGAGCCCGGCCAATTTCATTTATAGCAGGGTATAGGCCAAGGTTCTTAGCCACGTGACCTTCATGTTTGTGCTATTGAGGCCTGTGAATAATTTTCTGGGTCAAGTCATAGGAAATGCGTCAGAGAGGAAATACAATACTGTGAACAACTCTTCATCCTGGGAAGTGACCTTTCAAAAATGCCTGAATTCGGAGATTACCCTATTTTCATCTAAATATAGCAACAAGTCACAAACATTCGCCAGTGGGGCATACCAGAGGCTACATGAAGCTCGGCCACGCCGCGTAGTGTGGCTCTGGGAACCAGAGTAACTAGCCATCTAGCACGGTTGACCAAATAACGGCCATGTGAAAGTGAATAATGGCCGATAAGCGGCCATTTTGAATTTTATCGAGTCGAATTTTTTCAAGATGCATCCTCTCCTGAAATCACACATTTTGTTTTATAGTAATGGTCTAGCCATCTAGCACGGTTTACCAAATAACGGCCATGTGAAAGTGAATAATGGCTAATTGGCGGCCATTTTGAACTTTGACAAAATGATTTTTTTCAAAATACATCCTCTCCTGAAGCCTTACAATTTGTTTTATAGTAATGGTGTAGATATCTTGAGCGGTTTTCATGATATTCCACAATATCAGGCCTGTCGAGGTGAATAATGGCTGATAGGCGGCCATTTTGAATTTTATCAACTTCAAATTTTTCAGGATGCATCCTCTCCTGAAACCTTACAATTTATTTGATATTAATGGTGTAGCTATCTTGAGCGGTTTTCATGATATTCTGCAATATCAGGCCTGTCGAGGTGAATAATGGCCGATAGGCGGCCATTTTTAATTTGATCGACTTGAAATTTTTCAAGATGCATCCTCTCCTGAAACCTCACAATTTGTTTTATAGTAATGGTGTAGCTATCTTGAGCGGTTTTCATGATATTCCGCAAAATCTTTCAGTCGGATTTACCGATGTTATAAATTAGGTCAAAGTGCTGGGTCAACTTCAAGGTCAAGGTCCAAAAACCTGAAAAGGCACAACTAGGGACCTTAGCGAACATGTATGTGCAATATGACTGTCATCGGCCCAGTACTTTTCGAGATCTGCTCCGGAAACGAAGTGCGCGTCAAAACGTCTAAATAGGTCATAGTTCTGAACCAGAAGTAGGTCAAAGTTCAAATACCCCAAAAGGCACAACTAGACCCCCTAGGGGTGTTGTGTGCAAAATTTGAAGACAATCGGACAAGTACTTTCAGAGATATGCTCCGGAAACGAATTGTTTACGGACGGCCCAACGGCCCAACGGCCCAACGCCGTCACATCATCATTTTCTCCTCTGCAACCTTGCGTATTGAATTCAGATTAAAAATATTTTAACCCGTCCATTAGCCACCTGGAAGTAACCCACATACCAAAAATTGTTATCCTAGCTTATTTTCTCACAAAGTTATAGGCAAAAGAAGAGGCCAAAAAAAACGGAGGTAGAATCCATAGCTCCCTTCGCTCACCTACGGTGACGGCGGGAGCTAATGAATGTACTGATATGAGCTGTGTCTAGAGAATTCCCTTGTGACGTCATTATTTGAGGTTGCTCCCGCAGAATATTAGGTTGGACCATGTTTTGACGTTTTGACACACGCGTTTGTCGGACACGTGGACAGGCAGCTGCTCGCGATTGCCGGATCCAGTTCAGCCGGAAACACGGAATGACAGCCTCAACTCTGCTTCACTACATACGATACTGGGAATAACATTTTACCCGATCAGGAAACAATACGTCTGGTGCAGCTTTTTCTCTGGAATAAATTCTGTCTCGCTACCGCCACCCAAAACTTCAGGTGGTAGAAAATTACTCATAGTTGTTTAGTTCAGACCAAACATTCGTTGATGTTGATGTTTATTCACACATTTCATTCTCGATAACAAGACAGTGATTTCAAAACGAATTAAAAACGACTATAGTAGTGCTATGTAGTGCTGAATGAGTTGATTAAATATATAACTAAACTAGAGGTGTTTTATAAACCGTTTCAATTCACTGCGGGGATCGACTTTAGTCGTCAGAATCTGACGTCTATAGACGTCAGATTTTGATGTCTGAAGTCGATAGGGGTAGAGCTAACTAAGACATTTATGATGACTTCAAATTGAAAAAAAAACTTTGGTCTTCATGGTTTTTACAGAAATATCTCAGCGCTATAAGGGTTAAACGTTATGGGGATTTACTACAGATAAATATTTCTCAGGGCCGTATTCTCGTACAAGTTACGATATATCGTAGGCTTCTGATTGGTCGAGATGGCCATCTCGAAGCCTACGATATATCGTAACTTGTACCAAAATCCTGACGACAAGCTGTTGTTTGTGAAGTAACGTGTAAACTCACACACCAGGTACTAATGGGGCATCCATTCAATCTTCGGGGAGGGGAGGGGGGAGAATGGTGGACTATTTTTGAAATAAATTATTTCGAGCGGACCCTGTGTGAAATAAATAATTTACTTCAAGAACTGCCATATAAACATGTAATAAAAACTTTTCAAATTTTCAGCGTGCGGCCGAGCCGGGTGGAAATAAATAATTTGTCCGCGACAACCCCCCACCCCCCTGGAGATCGAATGGTGGCCTCCCAAATTCACCACTTGACGTAATCTTTAAAACATCCATAGAGTAAAAGACGGCACAATCCAGCACTATTAGGACGTAAAGGGTACTATTAGGACGTACAGAGAATTGGTTATTTTTGATACATTTTACTTGGGGTTTATCAATTTAACCCTTTCATCGTTAGGCGCGAATAAGCCGTTTTAATTATTTTTTTTAGTCGATCAAATCTCTGTGATGGGGTTGAAATGTGAGTTTTAAACATCAAGTTTGGTTTCAAATTAAACAAATGTGAGTGAAATTTCACTCACCTAAAGTTGTGGGTCGCGGTAGCGAGACACAACTTCAAGTGAGTGAAAATAAAAATTTAGCGTTTTTATTGTTTTGTTCGTTTATTTCTTTTAGTAGCCAATCAAATCAGTGTTATTGTGAATGAAATGAGTGTTTAAACATTAAGATTTTCAAATATTCGATCTCAAATCAAACAAATATGAGTCATTATACAACTTGAAGTTGCGGATCGCGGTAGCGAGACAACTTCAAGTGGATGAAAGTTTAAAATTAGCGCTTCAAGGTTTATAGGAGAGCGAGTGGACGCGGCTTTACGCGTCGTTTTCTGCATTCTGATGCAATATCGCGACAGGGAAATGCCTAACAATATATTCCATAGCGCACATACAGTGCTCTTCGCGCTTTACAAACAATTAAAGATAAGCGTTACAGCAGTGAAGCTTCATCCTTCAAGGCGCTTTTGAAGACATCTAAGGATTCGAACCTCCTCACTGAATCCGGGAGTTCGTTCCACAGCATTGCGCTGCACTGAAAAAAATGTTTACCTCCGTACTGTAAGAGTTTATTAATCTTGCGACGACAAAAAAGGTTTTTTGATGATGATCGAAGGCTTCTGCTTGGAATACATTTAGAAATTTTGTCACGCGTTTCGTGAGTGACTAGACCCGGCAGTAAATGTAATTTCCTGTCTCAGTCATCAACAGCGATACATCACTAAATATCTAGGACATTCGCTGATGTGTTGGGAAATGACATATTGGGTGGAGATGTATTAATATTGTGTACATCGATGTGTGCACTGCCAGGTTTTTTCGTCATTTAAAGCTGGAATTACTAATGCAATTTTCAGCTTCAAATTACGATACATATTTGAGCAAAATAGACATTTTTCAAAATGAGCGACCGCAGCAGAATATTTTACACATTTCCCACACATTGTATTTGGACTTATTCATGCGGTCTAACTAAGTAATACAATATTAATGCCGATTTTACAACTTGATTTATACGGTCTGGTACGCCAAGGGTCTCTACACGATCTGGTACGCCAAGGGTTTATCTGCTGGGTAAACACGGAGTCAGCAAGTAGCCACTCACAAGACAATGGCATTCCTCCCGCAGCTGATATTAGCATTTATAACAGACAAAAACAATTAATACCGTCTCAGGCGAGGTTTTTTATGCCCAGAGACGGAGAGAAGGAGAGAGGAAGAGAGAGAGGTTGGGGGGGGGGGATGAATAGCTTGCGCAACAACGGTAATAAACATCACTTTCTCCACCACTGTAATGTAACTTGCGAATGTCATGAAAATATATATAACCAGTAATCGTTTTTCACCATTAAGTGCCATATCATGCTCGCTTATTATTACCCCAATGATTACTCCGACAGACAACACTACCATGGAAGTAGTAATAAACATCACTTTCTCCACCACAGTAATGCAACTTGCGAATGTCATGAAAATATATATAACCAGTAATCGTTTTTCACCATTAAGTGCCATACCATGCTCGCTTATTATTACCCCAATGATTACTCCGACAGACAACACTACCATGGAAGTAGTAATAAACATCACTTTCTCCACCACAGTAATGCAACTTGCGAATATCATGAAATTATATATAACCAGATGTTTCTTTGTGATCACCTGATTGCTCCAGCAGATAGACCTACCGTGTGAGACAGGAAACCCCTCGCCTCCAGCAGATAGACCTACCGTGTGAGACAGGAAACCTCTCGGCTCCAGCAGATAGACCTACCGTGTGAGACGGGAAACCTCTCGCCTACGCTCACTTACATGTTGAAGCCGCTAAATTATTATATTTTGTTTGAAATAACATTTCCTTTATCCTCAGCACGCGGACTACTCGTGCACTGTTTTCACTCCTACAGCGCGGGGATCAACATTAAACGTCAGAATCTAACGTCTAAAGACGTCAGATAAAGACGTCAGCTTCTGACGTCTAAAGTCGATCCCCGTGCTGTAAAAGTAAAGATATTTATAATTGCCGTAAGCCCATTACATAGGTAGGATGAAATGAATCGGGCTTTAGGCTACCTTTGTGCACATATAGGCTAAACTGGGCCAGGAGAACCTCCTGAGGATGGCGAGATGATTGAGATGACACTGTCCTCCAGACACAGGATGCGAAATTCGAACCCTGGCGGTTTGAGGCCGAGCACGCTACCTCTCGGTCACGGAGGCTCCCACAATACTGACTTTCACACGTGGATGGGGAAGAAACATTTTTTGCTTCTTTCAAACCGCCGAGACCGGGAACCGAACCCCGAACTGCTAACCACCACCCTAGGGCCCCCGCCCCATTGGTAGGATGAAGCGTCAAGAGCTAACTAAAACATTTTATTTCTGACGATTGCAAAAAAAAAATCTGGACGCCATGGCTTATACGAAAGTATATTTCAGCGCTTAGGGTTGAGGCGGAATATTACAGCGGCAGTAACAGAATGAGACGGTCATAATATTATATTTACAGGCAGACGGCAGATAATCCATCTTCCAGCCCGCCATCCCATCTGAACACTTATCAGATTACACCAAAGCCGAGGAAAAAACACTATAGATGTGCATATATTGGCCAAGGCTGCCAGCAAACAAGAGAAGAAGAGAGTGATAGAGGAATCCCATTGAATTGTTTAAACAAACAAATATGTAGAGTTGGCGACAAAATGTGTACGAGCATACCATATAGATGGACTCACCGTCACGTACATGACCATGATGATATGACAGTCATAAACTAACGTCAACACGTGTGATATGGCCTGATAGCGATATACGCGTGTTCTGTCACCCGTGTAATACACAGGCCTAAAAAATATTGTTTGTTTCCGATGTCCGACCGACCCTATCAAACATGTGCGACACAAATTTATTTCATAGATTTTCTAAAAAATTTTTTTATAGAAATTGCTGGGAGACCAGAGTCGCCCAAAGCAGGCTGAGCTGGGTGTATTTGGGCGGCCTACAGACAAGACATGCATGAAAGTGAATTAGACACCAAAAAAAAGTATAAAAAAAAATCCTATACCTATCGATTGGTTCAAGTGACAAAAAATAAAATAAGAAATAAAATAAATTTCCTACCTACCGAGTGGTTAAAATGACAACAAATCGGAAACAAACATATATTTTGTTTTGGCCAGTCATGTATATGTTATGCACACAGTCTTTCTTTTTTATACAGCTGTTTTCCCACCTTTTACTGGTCGTCACAGTGACACCAAAGAGGATATATATAGGCTCTTTGGTGACACCATCTCAGACTGTACAATCTGATATATGTATATATCACACATCACATGCAAAGCAGTAAGAACTTCACCAAAAACTAAGCAGTTACAGCTTTTGTGCCGCAGTGCATGTGTCAGAACAAATCTTGAGTCGAGCAATTCCAAAGACAAACAGCAGTAACTGTTTACTTGAAAAGTAAGCAGTTACTGCTGTTTGTCTTTCTACTACAGACAAAGACAAACAGCAGTAACTATTTACATTTCGAGTAAGCAGTTACTGCTGTTTGTCTTAACCATTGACGCATTGTATTTTTTTTTTATTTAAACCAAGAAACCAAATGTTTTATTTTCAATTAGAAATCATCCTAAATGTCTTAGTTAGCTCTTTCCGCTTCACTTAAATACCTATGTTATGGGTCTACGGCCATTATCAATATTTTACTCTTTCAGTGCGGGGATAGATTATAGACGTCAGAATCTGACGTCTATAGACGTCAGATTCTGACGTCTAAAGTCAATCCCCGTACTGAAAGAGTAAATACATAGAGCAGTATACCATGTGATACATACATCGGCCTGTCAGACCACACATCACTAATCACGGGAGGTGTGAGTACAAACACGCTGGGTGAATGTTAGGCTGGCGTAGAAGACAGTGCCTCGATATTCGATGAATTCTGTCATAAACTTGCTATAGCGATCGGTTCAATGTCTGAATTGTCAATTGAGTTGGTCTAGAATCGCCTAAACAGTTTAGTTTTTTAGAGAGAGCGACACTTTTAAGTGAATCCAAAGTGTTTCTTATCACAGACTTGACTGACATAATAATCAAATATACTGATGCAGTTGTCAAGTGAGTATTGCTTTACGTCGCTTTCTGCACAATCTCTGCATTATTGCGAGAGAAGGAAGCCCGAAGTCGGGACTATACCCTACTCTTATCGAATGACCTGAAGGGTTCTTTATAGTGCACAGTACCACAGACAGCACTACACACTGTAGATTTTTGAACAGTTTGAAGAAAGTGTATATATGCACAACCTCGATGACAAAATAACCGACCCGGCTGGGACCCGATCTAATTACCTCCGAGTTTCGAGCCATGCACAACTGGACAGAATTAGCCACCGGGGAAGACTTGCAGTGTCAAACAAAGCAGCCATTTGTTATAATTTATAATAGATTCATTTTTTACAAGGTAATTTTTCATTCATCTATTTGGCGTTTCGACTTGCTACGGTATGTGATCAAGGCTCGCCTTAGCAAGTCAAAACGTCATAAGTGAGTATATTTAAATCCAGGAATAAAGACACATTGCTGAATTTAGGGTAATCTATCAAAAAAGCACTCTCGCTGCAGAGAGAACTAACAGAAAGGCAACCGTAATATGCAGTGATCCAAACAATGGGACAGTTAGATTTCACAGATATCTTAAGTTATACGATATGTATTGATTCTTTTTGTGTTTTTATACCATTGTATTATGGTGTTTTATTTGCTGTTGTAATATGATGTATTTTACATTTTCCGCAATAAAATTGATTTGATTTTGATAAGTTTGAAAAATAATGTTCCAAAGTTAGTACCATTTACTACAGTCTGACAAGTGTTGTCATCAACAAGAAAATATTTGGTATCAATGCCAGATATGCTTGGCAGTTTATGGCAGATGTGATATCACTACAACTCAATGTGTCCTGCCAAGAATATCAGTCACGCTGATACCGCCATTTCACATTGGCTCAGATATCTTAGCTGCGATAACATCTCGTAAGATGCGGCCTGCTCGGTCAACTACGCTGGCCCAGAACATTGACCCTTCTGAACATAGAGATTTTCACTCTCACTTTTATTCACTTTAACCCTTTCAATGCGGGGACTGACTTTAAACGTCAGAATTTGACGTCTGTAGTCGGTAGATGTATGCTATCATGTTGCAAAAACAGATAGGGAATGTTGTGAAACATCACAAAAAAACCCCATATCTTTTACGTTGTTTACGTGTCTTCTCTTGCGTTATGGCAATCCTGCAGTCTTCTGTCAGATACTGCTCCTGTACCATGATAATCTATACATCAACATAAGTTCACAATGCACGATCTGCTATTAAAAAGTTAATCAGTAAACACAATACGTAGCTATGTAAGTATGTTTCTCGTTGGTTACGTGTCTTCACTGGTGTTATGGCAATCCTGCAGTCTTCTGTCAGATACTGCTCCTGTACCATGATAATCTATACATCAACATAAGTTCACAATACACGATCTGCTACTATAAACCCAGCGAGCACGAGACGTTCAAACAATGTTGGTTTAATGTTGTACCAGCGCAACATTAACCCTTTCAGCGCGGGGATCAACTTTAGACGTCAGAATCTGACGTCTGTAGACGTCAGATCCTGACGTATAAAGTCGATCCCCGCATTGTAAGAGTAAAAATATTTCTCATGGCGTAGACCCATTACATTGGTATACAAATGAAACAGAAAGAGCTAACTAAGACATTTATGATGGTTTTAAATTGGTATCCATGGTTTACACAACACATATTCCAGCGCTTTAAAGGTTAAGCTGATACTTTACACCAGCATTGGGACAACGTCTGGCGTTAGCTGTGTAGTAAATCACATCCTTACTGTCTGTCAGCCCAGGAATGGTCGTGAATGACAGGTCTGGGGAGAGCTGCCGGATATCTGCTATTTGTTGGCATAGATTCCAGTCGGATATATTAACGGAATGACGTGGTCCACGGCTATTTCCGCTACATAATGACTTCACAAGGACCATGATCGAGATCTGTATATTATAATTTGAAATTATTAGGTATTGTTCATATAGTTTTTAAATTGAATGTTTGTTTAATTTTACAAATTTGCTTGGTTTGATGCGTCAATTTCTTGAATATAATGGGATAAATATATATTATTAAGATTCGAATCCAAGCTCATTCAGAGACTGAGAGTCATATTTGTTGCTGTATACTCATAACAGTTGTATAAAGTCAGAGTTAGATAGAATGATATATTCCAATCAGAGTGACTATACAAGGAATTAGGACCACGAGCAAGATCTGTAAATAGCAATTTAAATGATATTTTGTCAAATAGTTTTAAAATCAAATGCTGTTTCTTATGAACATTAAAACATGTCTTGGTTCAATTTTTAAAATAATGATAATTAATATTTAAAATGCCAAACCCAAGCGCGTTCAGAGAATTGAGAGTTATATACATATTTGCTGCTGTATACTTATAAAGTCAGGGATGGGATGATTCAAGCAGACTGAATCAGACGGGACATCATTTGTACAAACATAGGTCTACATTAGAAAGAGTGAATAAGCGAGGGTTTTTTACCACTGACGGAATTTATTTAACATATCATCCATCAGTAACCGATACCACTGAGATACTGAGAAATCTTATGCCAACAGACTCCGAATAGGTGATTTTTATCTCTTACATTGTCAATGTTTTAACCCTTGGAAATACTGGAAATTTTTCAGCCACTTGGCGTTGTGTCTCGCTACCGCGATCCACAACTTCCAAGTGACTGAAAATTCATTGGATTTTCAAAGTTAATGCACAACATTTTTAAATATTTATACTGGCCGTATACCCATAACACAGGTATTCAAATGAAACGGAAGAACCTAACTAAGACATTTATTATGATTTCAAAATGAAAAAACCCTTTATTTTTATATGGTTTTATACAAAATTAATTCAGCGTTGTAAGGGGTGGATCACTCCGCGGCTACATAAAGAATCAAAATCAGTGAGAGTTTAATCTATATATTAGATATACAATATAGTAGATATACAATGTATTAGATATACAGTATAGTAGATATACAATATAGTAGATATACAATATAGTAGATATACAATATACGAAGTCAAATTGGCGGGGACTCTAGTGCAGTGGTTAAAGCTGCCTGCCTAAAAACCCATTTATTTCATTTTTTACGAGGTAAAATTATTCTAATAGGCTGCAGCATGAAGAGCGAATTGGAAACAACTGGAGAGCACCACCAGCAGAAAAATGATTCTGTAAACATTGTGGACAAAATAATGTAAACA
>OZ024910.1:84127630-84300575 GCA_964017125.1 Flabesymbios commensalis
ATACCTATGTTATGGGTCTATGGCACTTATAAACTCACTGGGCTACACATGCAGGGCAGGCTGTTTATGATGTGTCAGGTACTTAGCAGGGTCAACTATACATTCTGCCAGACTCGGTTTGTCATGGCATTTATCACTACACTTGATTAACTTTTAGAGCGCTAAATAAAATAATTTAAATTTACATTCACTTGAAGTTGTGTCTCGCTACCGCGACCCACAACTTCAAGTGGGTGAAAAATACTGCTATTTATTTAATTTGAGGCCAAACATTTGCAAATCTTTCATGACTATATACACTCATTTCATTCCCAGTAACTGTGATGTAATTTGAGGTGCTTGACAAATTAAAGTAAAATGCCATCCATCCATCCATCCATCCATCCATCCATCCATCCATCCATCCATTCATCCATCCATGCAGCCATCTATCCAGCCATCCATCCATCCATCCATTCATCCATCCATCCACCAATTCAGCCATCCATCCATCCATCCATCCATGCAGCCATCCATTCACCTATCCATCCATCCATCCACCTATACATCCATGCAGCTATCCATCCATCCATCGATCCATCAATCCATCCATCCACCAATTTAGCCATCCATCCATCCATCCATCCATCCATCCATCCATCCATCCATCCATCCATCCATCCATCCATCCATCCATCCATCCATCCATCTATCCATCCATCTATCCAGCCATCCATCCATCCATCCATCCACCTACCCATCCATCCATCCACCCATCCATCCACCCAGCCATCCATTCATTCATCCATCCATCCATCCATCCATCCATCCACCCACCCACCCACCTACCCACCCATCCGTCCATCCATCCATCCATCCATCCATCCATCCATCCATCCATCCATCCATCCATCCATCCATCTATCCATCCATCCATCCATCCATCCATCCATCCATCCATCCATCCATCCATCCATCCATCCATCCATCCACCCACCCATCCATCCATCCATCCATCCATCCATCCACCCACCCATCCATCCATCCATCCATCCATCCACCCATCCATCCACCCAGCTATCCATTCATTCATTCATCTATCCATCCACCCACCCACCCATCCATCCACCTACCCATCCATCCATCCACCCACCCATCCATCCACCCAGCCATCCATTCATTCATCTATCCATCCATCCACCCACCCACCCACCCATCCATCCATCCATCCACCCATCCATACATCCATCCATCCATCCAGCCAGCCAGCCAGCCAGCCAGCCAGCCATCCAGCCAGTCAGTTCTCAGTCTGGTATGTTATGTCATGTGAAAGCCTATGACATCTGTCATTATGCCGAGTGTATCCCACGCCAGCCAAGCAAACACATCACATCAAGTCAATGATGTTTTAATGTTGGTCCATCGTCGTAGACGATGGGCCAACAATAAAACAGCATTGTTTCTACGTCTGTGAGGCCGTATCCCCCAGGATACAGAGACCGGGGCAGGAGTAATGGCCGTACGGTAATAGATCTGATCTAATATGACCCCCCCCCCTGAGTGACTGATACAATCCCTCCCCCCCCCCCCCACGGGTCGACACGGCTATCACAACACTCAGATATATTGATGGATTCCACGAAACAATACATCACCAAACAATACCACAAGTACAGTACTATACTTTATACGATAGAACAGCTCCCAGCAAACACGAGACATTCACCCGAAGTTGTTTTGATGTTGCTCCGCCGTCTTCCATGTCGGCCTAACATCAAAACAATATTGGGTCAATACATCGTGTTTGCCAGGGAGGGACTAGTTTGTTCCAAAAAAACTGTGTAGTGGTTGGGTAGCCATGAATGTGTGTGATGAGGTAAAATTCAGGCTTTTTTCCATCCAAAAACTTCTACAGCTTATTATTGTATGATGCTTTGAATCAGTATATAATATAATTATACTATATAATTATGTCGCCCTTGTACTAGCTTCATATAGTTGTGACCTTTATTTTGCCATGTTATGATTGTAAAGTTTTGACCAAGTAAATGAATCCTTAATCCATACAAACAGTATTCTATGATATAAAGCGCAAAACGCACAAATGCGAATGCGAAAATTATCAAATACACTTTATCATTTCCAAAACGCACCATCGCGAATGCAAAATTATCAAATACGCCAAAATTCAACAAAATTATCATTTCCAAAACACACCAAAGCGAAGGCGAAATTATCAAATACGCCAAAATTCAACAAAATTATCATTTCCAAAACACACCAAATCATTTTTGTTTAATTTGACACCGATCATTTTCAAATCTGGACATTCAATCACTTATTCCATTCCCAATGATATGTTAATCATGCTAATAAAACCATAAAAATGGCTATACTCACGCTAACTCGGTTAAGGAATTATTATTTGAAAATGTATGTATTTATTAAAAAGGCGAAAAGGGGTTATAGAATATTAATGACAAAATATTTCACGTGATCAATTAAAAAAAATAATAGATCTATTTAATAAACTGATAAAGCGGCTAGTTATCTATTGCACATTAAAGACATCAAGTCTTTCACATCTTTCACACATGGCTTCCGCGTGTTGCTATATCAATGAATTAATAATTTGACACCTGGCCCAACAATTCTATGATCATCTAAACACAACAACATAACTGGTGGTCAATTTCCCCACAGAGGTGTGATGGTGTCATCGGTGTGATATTACAATCACACACCCCTCTTATTTTGCTCTCACCCCCGCCATTGTATTGTGAGTTGATTTAAAGGAAGCCATGGTGTTGTTGTTTTAGATATTTTGTCAAAGGAAATATTTACCTTTCATCCCGGTTATGTTTAAAGAAGACATGTTGTTATTGTTTCAGATCTTTTGAAAAACAAAACAACCGGGTGGTTTTAATGACGTCACCAATTAATCCATTTTACTGCTAAAAGCTATTTACCATGTTTACCGCATTAAATGTTTTCGTAACAAAAAAAAACAAGACAAGTTATTCATTGCGACATTTTTATTTCAGCAATGCGACATTTAGAAACTTAGAATAATGGAGTTCAAACTTTCAGCATTTCAACAATATTAAATAACATACAATTATAGATATATAATAGGATCAAATAGCACTATACGCTTATAACAATTTCAACATTTCATACTCCGGTCTTTACTGAAAAAAGTAACCTGTGATCGGCATAGAACAGCCACCAATTCAGCGGTTCTAGTGAACTTCGCGTTAGCACGTGGTGTGTTAAAAGTTAACACGTGGTGTGTTAAAACGTCACACATTCATATAAAGCGGTAGAAAATATTATGTAAACCTGCTACAGTCCAGTTTAATTTTGCACCTAATAGCTTGTTTATTTATAATTCGATTAATTAAACAGCTATTATTAATAGCCATATTTTATTTATCAATCTATGAACATAAACACACTGCGTTATTTCAATGGACATTTTACTATTGTTTTTGTACTATTTCTGTTATAATTTATTATAATGACAATACTTTTTAGACTTATATTCGATCTTATTTTGGTTAGATTATATAAACACGCCTCAGGCTCGTTGATGACAAGTAATACCAACCCTATATACATGATATAAGGCACTCCCTCATACATATTATATAGGCCACGTCTGATCGGGCTCACGTCGGATCGGGCCCGCTTTTTAGGCGCACGTCTCATCGGGTTCACGTCAGTTCGGGACTAAATCAAGAGTTTGAGCATCCAGACTGCACACACTTATTGTAATAGTGAAGCGAAATAACCCAACTGCAGTGGCAGATCCAGGAATTGACAGACGGGGCGGGCCTCAAATGACGCATTCTGGAGCATATTTTGGCCGAAATATGGTCGTTTATTTTAGAGAGAGAATTTTAATGTGTGAAGTACAACAATTGTTGGCCGATGCCTACATATAACCTCTAAATAATGAGCTACAAGAAAGATATAATTGTCATTCTCATCTTTGCTAACACAATAATTACATTTTATAATCTACCCCCCCCCCCCCTCCCTAAAAGAAAACTGCCTTACATGCAAAACAACGTATTGTATGGCCTACAGTATAAGTCTCCTGAGTCTAACTTCAGATTAAATTGCAATTTATTTATGTCTAATTAAATGACTTTTACACTGATTAGGTCGTGGGCTTCCTGGGCACTGGCCATTTTATATTATGGTCAGTTTAGTTTGGTTTGCATCATAATCATGACCTTTGGCCTGGAAACTCTCAATTACCATTAACCTCAGAAATGAATTCCTTAGGTCTGAATTATATGGAAATGTGGTATTGGAGATTTGTGTATGTCCATTGGTTTAAAATTCACATTTGGCATTAGTCCCGATTGCTAATTATGCTAATTATGTTAATTATGCTAATTAAAAAAGTTGCCCAAAGTTGCCGTCTGGGCAACAAAGCTGAATTTATTTATTGACCTATTGGGAACATGAATCAATCAAAAAACCTTACACTTCCCACAATTTCTAGGTTCTATGGACGGCAACTGGACTAAAAGCGAAGGCGAAATTATCAAATACACTATTTTATCATATCAATACGAAGGCAAAAAATAATTTTGTGCAAATTCTGCATGAAATAAATTATTTATTTCAAGAACTGTTCAATATAAACATGATTGAATAGTGATTGAATTGTGGCCCCCTTAACAAACCAAGTACATTTTATTCAGATAGATATAGATTGCTGCCTTCCACCTTTATGACCCTTAAACATGTCAAAACGCTGACATGTTTCTATCTATACCATGAAAACATTTTTTTTTGAAATCATCATAAATGTCCTAGTTTGCTATTTCTGCTTCATTTGAATATCTATGTTATGGGTCTACAGCCAATATAAATATTGTAGGGCATAGTCTTTCTCATCGGCACTGCAAGTAATCAGGTGAATAAACTATCGGATTTTAATCAACTACCCGAGTGTAACATCTGAAATGAAAGCCATCATAATAGTGATGAATTATACACACTTTTCTAATCAAAACCTTGTCATTGAAATCACTCTGAACTCAGTTGCATTCAGCCCAGTCAATACAAGGCATTGCTCCAGTGCTGGTTTAATGCTTAAACCAACACTGGATACAAGTCTTGTGTTTACTGGGAGTCAGTGGCTTCGGGGCTACAATTCGATATCCAGGGGGGGGGGGGAGAAGTTTTTGTCGCGGGCAAATTATTTATTTCAACCGGGTTCGGCGGCCGCGCTGAAAATTTCACATTGTATTACATGTTTATATAGAACAGTTCTTGAAGTAAATTATTATTTTATGCAGAGTCCGCCAGAAATTATTTATTTAAAAAAACTCCACCCCCGCCCCCTGAAAATTGAATGGTGGCTCCCTTATCTCCAGGATAAATGAATTGCACTTTCACAGATAGAGCTGGCAATATCACACCACGCCTTCTGCCAATCTACTGTCAGGGGATAGATTGACACTCTTTAACCCTCACGACGCCGAAATATTTGGTGTATAAACCATGGAGATCTAAGGGTCATTTTCAATTTAAAATCCTCATAAATGTCTTAGCCAGCTCTTTCCAGTTCATTTGAATACCTATGTTATGTTATAGATATTTTACTCTTTTAGTGCGGGGATCGACTTCAGACGTCAGAATCTGACGTCTATATACGTCAGATTATAGACGTCAGATTCTGACGTCTATATACGTCAGACTCTGACATCTAAAGTCGAGCCCGGCACTGTAAGGGTTTATACAAAGGCAAACAGCAGTAACTGTTTACTGGAAACGTAAGCAGTTATTGCTGTTTGTCTTTGCACGACGGTCAGTGTGCCAGTACTCGATGACAGAAGAAAATCTTGCAGCTCAAAGACAAACAGCAGTAACTGCTTACTTTACAAGTCAGCAGTTACTGCTGTTTGTCTTTGCACGACGGTCAGTATGTCATTACTCGATTGCAAAAGAGAATCCTGCAGCTCAAAGACAAACATCAGTAGCTGCTTACTTTACAAGTCAGCAGTTACAGCTGTTTGCCTTTATACAGTAGCTCGTCCTTTACTCTCATGGTGTTTGCACTGTCTACGCAGGCAGAACTAACTAGTCATGTCACGTGTCATCATATAAGCATGATGAGTGTGGACAAGTCAGCCACTGCAAATAAATCATCCCAAACAAAAAATGAGTTGTTTTGTGTGTGTATTCTCACCTGATCAACTCACACTATGTCGATAACTGTGTTTTACCGCCTTGTGGACATAATATATGCTGCCATCATACAGGGTCAGTATCCAGTGGCGAACAGCTATGCAATTTGCTAATCACATTTGAAATTGATTAGCAAAATATTTATACATGAATGATAAGAATGAAGGGGGAGTCGGAGAGTGAATAAAAAAATCACCAATCAATAATTTTTGAAGCAAAATTTTCCCTGCCATAGGGTAAAGAATCTATAACTTATAGATTTCATGCATAGAGCATAGAGTATTAGAGTTGGAATGGATCAATTCTACGCTGATACCAACATACGTCTCACAATGAAACCATGTCACAGACTAATAATAATATATGGCTACCCAGCAAACACAAGACATTGACACATTGTTGGGTCAATGTTTGGCCAGCGTCGTAGACGGTGGCCCAGCATTGACCCAACATTGTGTCAATGTCTTGTGCTTGCTGGGTAGACAGTCAGAACGCAAATCTCCGCTGCGCGATCTGGATCGTACTCCAAACCCTGGTCCGGATCGTAAACCAAATCATCCTTAAAAATTAATGAATTGTTCTATTGTCCATACACACCACTGGTGAAAGTGTCATGCACAAGATCAGAAACATAACCTCCTTTGGCGTAGGTAACTACAGTCTGTTCCACCAGATCCTGGGAGTAGCCTTTTTCCAATTTGCTCGGTCTGTTTTGACTGTTTGACATTTTTGAGGAAATTTTTTATGAGATCATTTTTTCAGCTTCCCCCCAACTTCCCTAAAATTTGGTGGAATTTTGTTCTGTATTATGAAAGTTAGACCATTTGGCATGTGATAAATTGTCAAAATGACAGCTCTCATTTCACCATTACCGTGAAACAAGAATTTTATTAGATGCCAAATGGTCTAACTTACAAAATACACAACAATATCCCACAAAATTTTCAGAGATGTTGGGGGAAGATGACAAAAATGACAAAAAAAAAATTCACACAAAAAAATTGAATAGCGTCTGAGTAAATTGAAAAAAGTCAACTCCCAGGATCTGGTGAAACAGACTGTAGGTTTGCTGTATCAGGCATTAACATCTAATAATAGTTAACCCTTTCAAGCCTGAATTTACCATTGTCATCTTCATCCACTACAAGCCGCCAATTGCTGTCGAAAATGGCCTAACCGGCAAACACGAGACGTTGACTCAATGTTGGTGAAATCTTGGGCCATCGTTGTAGACGATGAGCCAACTTTAAACCAACATTGGGTCAATGTCATGTGTTTGTTGGATAAGGACTATACTACTGGCCAGCACACTGTCACGGCTGCCAATTAAGCCTGGCTTAATTAAATCAGTACCGTGTGCATCTAGCCATTTTGTGCTTATCACAAGCTGTCATAACCCTTGTGGTGCTAGGAACGTTTATTTATATACACGTGTAAAATATGTTCTACTCTTTCAGCGCCGTGAACAACTTTAGACGTCAGATTCTGACGTCTAAAGTCCATCCCCGCATTAAAAGAAATAATATTTCTAATGGCTGTGGACCCATAACATAGGCTTTTAAATGAAGCGGAAATAGCTAACTATAGTCTATGACACAATTATCTGGAGCGCATGCTTTTCGTCTAAATGTGGAGCCTAAATTTTGCACAGGACATTTCCAAGTCATGTCCTAAAATCGGTAAAAAATTCGCGAAATTATATCTATTATTTCAAAAGTTGGACCATTTGACATGTAATAAAATTCCAGAATTAGTGTAATGGGTTTATTATATAGAGGGACGTCATATTTTCAATTTACCACATGTCAAATGGTCTAACTTTCACAATGCAGCATATAACTTCGCGAAATTTTTACCGATGTTAGGACATGACTTGGAAATGTCCTGTACAAAATTTCATGAAAATCGGTGATAATTGACGGAAAAATCGGCGAAAAGCATGCGCTCCAGATAATTGTGTCATAGACTTTAAAGACATTTAATTTATGATGATTGAAAAACCCCTTTGGTCTCTTGGTTTAAATAAAATATTCTAGCGCTTTAAGGGTTAAACTATATACCGTGTCACTGGGATTGATTAGATCGTCTGTGTTGGAAGCTCAGATAATCAAATCATTCAAATTTAATTTGGCGATGTCTCCTTTTCATTAGGTAAAAATAGTTTTTGTTATTTGAAGCTGAAGATTGCGTTAACAATTCCAGCTTCAAATGACGAAAAATACTAGAAAAAATCAATGGTGAACCACAGTGTGGTCATGGCTGCCACGGGTCACAGTGAACACGAAGCCAATGCTGGTTTAATGTCGGGCCAGTGTCGTTGGTTCTGGTCCAACAATAAACCATCATTTGATTTACATATCGTTTTTACCTGTCCACAGGGATGATACGCATAAAGTAGGATTCTCAGAAAAAAAAAATCCCCAGAAATTTCTATGACTTTTCACAATTTTCCAGATTGACAAAACATACATTTGAAAAAACCATTGAAGTTTAATTTGGAAAAAATGAAAAATTATACATTTTAAACAGCTGGTAAAGTCTAATTTAGAAGAAATGAAAAACCATACAATGTCTTTTTAAACAACAGGTAAACTCTAATTCACGGACAATTGAACGAACATAGATAGAACCCATATTGGAATTGTCCATATTTAGGACATTGTGAACTTTGAGAAGTGTCTCAGAGCACGTGTCTAACGAGAGTATCTCCCCTAGTCAGAGGTCCACTTCGCCATGTTCGTCACGGCTGCCGATTAGGCCAGGCTTAATCAAGTCCGTGCTGTGTGTATCCAGCCACTCTAGGCTTATCAGACATGGAGTGTATGAGCACACACCACATGGAGAGCTCTTATCTCTGTCATTATTACCTACCTGGCTTCCCAGCAAACATAAAAACATTTGTATAACAATTATACAATGTTGGACCAGCGTCGAAGACGTTGGGTTGACGTTGTACAGATGTAATATAAATGTTAAGTGTTTGTTTGGTTAGTAGCTACCAGAGCTGATTGTGCCACGAAAGGTGGACGCCAGGGACGCACCAGAGGAAGGTTCCATATTTTTAATTTTTCTTGGTGCACTTATTATCATTGTGATGGCAATTGAAATGGGCAGCGGGCTAATTGCGGGCGTGGGCTCAGTACTACGGACCCCCGGCCACCCACAAATTCCTGGAATAAACACTACGCACCATTAGATATCTGGGGGAGGGGGGTAAGAAGGAATATAAAAAAAATGTCAGCACACAAAATTGTTGAAAATATTGGCAGAAAAGAAACACGGAATTGATGATAAATATGTTGACCAGAATAAACCAGGAAATTGTAACCTACAGAATATAGAAGGCATACGACAACATCTGATGTTTCCGTTCCTCAACGAAACAGAAAAAAGTTCTGGCTGAAGTTCGTCGGCAAAAAAAAAAGTTTTCTTTCAAAAGTAAAAAAGTTTGTAACCAACAAAAACTCCAGCCCCACCCCCTGCGATATGTTGGTTAAATGTTTGGCCAGCGTTGTATTAACCCTTGTCCTGCTAGACCGGGATATATACGGTTTTAAGCATATTTTAGGCCAAATAATATGTCACTGAAATGAACAATACAGTTTGTGGGACATGTTCAGTTAGTAAAATAACTCAATTTAGAAGATGTATATTTTCGAAAAATATCTATAATTTTCGTTATTTGAAGCTGGAAATTGCGTTAGCAATTCCAGCTATAAATGACGAAAAATACAATTGAAACAATTCAGCAGGACAAGGGTTAAAAGGTATCAGAAGCACCCTTAAAGCCCAATAACGACTAAAGTTGTTTTTAATCCGTTTTATCAGCCGATTAAATCACAATTATTGAAAATAAAATAAGTTTTTAAAAATCAATATTTGTAAATGTTTGGTCTCAAATTAAACAAATATGAGTAATTTTCACTCACTTGAAGTTGTGGGTCGCGGTAGCGAGACACAACTTCAAGTGGGTAAAAATTTAAATTATGGGTTAAAGAGAGACAGCCTGTGATGTCTGACATATTTGGCATTATATACGTCGTCATATGTTACAAGTGGGGTTAGTTCTGGAAAATCACAGGCTGTTTTGAAAATATGCACATGATACAAGATAAGTATGTTTAAAATCAAGCCAAGCGACGCCGTTACCGTTTGTAAAAATACAGTTTTTTATACATAATTTACAAGGTACATTTGTCACATTTAGGCTCCAGATTTCGAATAAAATTCATTGAACAAAAAGTGGTATATTACAATATACTGGGGTATTTCATATGATGAAGAAGTTATCATGGCAAACGCACTAACCAGCAGGTCTCCCATAATTAAGGCATCTTGCCCCGTCATGGAGTAATTCTACGGCGAAATCTTACGGGAGCCTTAATCAAGTGCTATCACGTCACAGCTCCTAGTGTCGACATCACAGCAAACCACTACCGTCAGCTGTCCTAGACACGTCACTTCACATGAGCAACCAGTCACACAGTAATATCTGTACGTGCGTGAACTGACAGAGTGTCGTCACTTCATAAACCAGGGACACTGTGATGTCAGGAAAGCCGAACTACAGCTATTCTAGTAGCCCTTTTTCCATGGTGAGTGAGTGAGTGAGTGAGTGAGTGAGTGAGTGAGTGAGTGAGTGAGTGAGTGAGTGAGTGAGTGAGTGAGTGAGTGAGTGAGTGAGTGAATTGCTTTGCGTCGCTTATGTACAACATGGCAATATCGTTACAGAAGAAGGCCTAACGCCGGGACTATGCCCTCCTCTTATGGAATGACTTCAAGGGTTCTTTATATTGCACAGTACCATACACAGCACTGCACACTCCAGGCCTTTGAACAGGTTGCATTACTGTAAACGCACAACCCCGATGACAAATTTCCGACCCGGCCGCTACTCAAACCCAGTACCTCTGAGCATAGAATTACCTCTATGTCAAATGAGCATCGGGGCCGGCCCTTTCTATGGTAGCATGCTAGACAAGAGCAGTATGAATTGCTCACTTGGGAAGTTGTGTTGGTCTCTCTCACCCTGCAGATTTTTGTCTGATAGAAAAATAACGTCTGCAAAACATAGCCAGCAAACGTGATACATTGCAGCAATCTTGGTTTAATGTTGGGCCAGCGTCGCAGACTACTGTTTATTATTTGTACTGCACACATAAAGCAAGCGGCCGTAACTTAATTGTCCAGTTGGCGGTTACTGCCATCTGTCTGCCTTTGCGGCTATCTGGACTTGCGTAAACAGACCTAGTGTCGTCACTTCACATGAGAGGGACCATATCAGGTGCTTCTGGTGGCGACTGCTAACAAGTGTGTGGGCAGTCCACCAAACCCCCCCCCCCCCCCACGTCAATGTTTGTCTTCACTCCAGTGGCAGAAATAGAACTCTTATAATGCCTGCAATGCCTGCAATGCCGCGCAAAGACAAACAGCAGTAACTGCTCCCTTTGTAAAGTAATGATTTTCAGTGTGAAAAATGTATCTAGATTAGACCTAGAAACAGTTATTGACCTCTGTAAAATTAAATTAGAATATAGAGTAGGAAAGTGCCACCGCTGTAGCGACGACAACAAACCTCTCAACAAGCAGTAACAGCTAGTGTTATTTACCTTAGCTTTATACAACTGTGCAAAGGCAAACAGCAGTAACTGCTTACTTGCAAAGTAAGCAGTTACTGCTATTTGCTTTTGCACTCGCAGTAAAATGTAAATGTTTTTATCATGAAAGGTGTATCTTTATTAGGCGCACAAAGGGATTTGACTTCTGTAAAAATACACTAAAATACAAACAACCAAAAAGGAGCAGTATCCCTGCTAACACGACCCGGTGGAACCAATGTTGGTTTATTGCTGGTCCAACGTCGTAGACAATAAACCAACGTTAAGCCAACATTGTTTCTACGCCTTGTTGTGTTTGCCGGGTATGCCACCGCTGTGAAGTCCAATACAAACTTCGCACACTATATGCAGTTCTAAGACAAACAGCAGTTACTTTTACATGGCAGGGCAGTGGTTTTACATTTATTAGATTTATGAAAAATCGCATCACAATTTAGAAAACTAGACTCCCACGCCGACGTCATAGAGGTAAAATCATAGAGGTAACTCCATAATAAAAAATAATATGCATCTAGATCACTGGAACGAAGTGCCCAATATCAAATGGATTAAACATGTTTCGAAGATCCTTTGTATTAGCACTTGTGCTACTTGGAAATCCAAATAAATATGTTTACACCAAACATGTTTTGAAGATATACTGGTTGTCCACTGATCAGAATCTGGTAGGCCAGGGAACATCATTTAAATTTGATTCAGTAACGAACAGTGTAATGGTTTTAGAGGAGTTATCACAGCAAACACGGGACGTTTAACCACCACTGATTTAATGTAAGGCCACCGTCTGCGACGCTGTCCCAACTTTAAATCAGTAATGGCTGAACGTCCCGTGTTTGCTGGGATGTGACGGTGTTCAGGCTACCATTCAGGGTTAAAGCTGCCTGCTTGGAAAGTTTGAGATCGCGGGTTCGAAACCCACTCTGGCCTTCAAGCTTTAAAAAAACAAAATGTTTCTTTCCTGCTCACTCGTGAAAATTCAATATTGCGGGTTGCCTCCGTGACCGAAAAGTAGCGAGCTTGGCCTCAGACCTAGAATTTCGAATCCTGTGTTTGGAGGGCAGTGTCATCTCATTCATTTTAGCCTATATGGTCTGAAACCCCATTCGTTTCATTTCAGGCTACCCTTATTATTCTGCACTGAGTGATCACCAAGCACACACAGAACCATAACAACCCAGTGACCGACAGTAATAAATCGCGATTTCACGGACACTTTAGCAAATCGTCTTGCGAAGAGGCCACAAATCCGCCATAACCTTGTTATCGGTCATCTCATTTTCAGTGATAGCTCAATACCACCGTGCAAAGCAAAGAACAGTAACTGCTGTCAGTATGCCAGTACCCGATGGCAGAAGAGAATCTTGCAGCTCAAAGACAAACAGCAGTAACTGCGGTCAGTATGCCATCACCCGATGGCAGAAGAGAATACTGCAGCTCAAAGGCAAACAGAAGTAACTGCTTACTTTTCTAAGTAAGCAGTTACTGCTGTTTGTCTTTGCACGGCGGTCAGTATGCTAGTAATCGATGGCAGAATAGAATCCCACAGCTCAAAGCAGTAGCTGCTTACTTGAAAAGTAAGCAGTTACTGCTGTTTGTCTTTGCTCGGCGGTCAGTATGACAGTACTCGATGGCAGAAGAGAATCCTGCAGCTCAAAGACAAAAGTTACTGCTGTTTGCTTAGCACGATGTCATCCCACCAAACACGAGATATTTTGAACCAATGTGTGACCAATATTGGCCCACCTTCTACGACGCTGGACCAACATTGGTCACACACTGGTTCAATATCTTGTGTTTGCCGGGATTGTGTTGTCAGATGGGTTGTGAAAAGATAAACAGCAGTAACTGCTTACTTTTCCACTAAGCAGTTACTGCTGTTTGCTTTGTTACTGCAGTACGAAATAATAGCTAGAAATCGGGTCCGATGGCTAAATTGGTCCGGTTTTGGCTCGGCATTTCTGGGTTCGAAACCAGACCGCGTCGGATGTTTGACATCGAGGTTGTGCATCTATTCTTACGGCTAAAGTCGATCACCTACTGAATTTCTAATGGCCGTAGACCCATAGTCTAGGTATTCAAATGAAGCAGAAAGAGCTAACTAAGACATTTTATTTATGATGATTTGAAATTGAAAATATCCCTTAGATTTATACAAAAATATGTCGGCGTTGTAAGGGTAAAGCCGGCATTGTGTTAACGTTACGGGTTTATTTATGGTGCTCCGTGTCACTATGAGAGTCTGTATACAGCCTACATCACATCTTGTCACATAAACATTCTCCATACACGGTCTATAGTGCGGTAATCATGTACGTGTCATGTCTAACACATAAAACACGGCACTAAACAACACGGTTACGTGGTGGACAAAGACTTAACACAACCACGTCACCTCTTCATAATGGATAGGTCCACATCTGGTGAATTCTGCTAAAACTCTACTACTTATAATCAGGAAGTAGAGTGGGTAGCGAGACACAACCTCAATTGGGTGTAAATTTAAATACATTCACAGGATCAGGCCTAATAGAATAATTCAGTTTGGGATATTTTCAAAATTTCATAATTTGAAGCTGGAAATTGCGTTCTAAAACAATTCCGGCTTAAACTGATGGAAAATAGACAGAAACAGAGTGTGAATATTGCTTTACGTCACTTTCTGCACAGGCATGGCAATATAGCGACAGAAGGAAGCCCGAAGCCGGGACTATGCCCTACTCTTATTTCGAATGACTTCAAGGGTTCTTCATAGTACATAGTATCATAGGCAGCACTGTACACCCCAGGCATTTGAACCGTTTGGAGCACTGTATACCAGGAATTAGAACAGAACAGAGTGGAAAAGTATTTATTTTCCAAACGAATAGGTACATAACATGTTATAGGCTGAGAGACCACAACTAAGACTTTCATGGTCGCTATCATGGGGGCGCACTCTAATTTATAAGACACTTTCAGATTAAGTGGCAAACGTGCAAGTGAACGCAGGTTGATATTTGTGTAGGTTGGCTTTTTTTAGTTAAACGTAACCAATTTGACGAGGTTGTCAGTAGTACCTCCTCAAATAATACATCATAACCCTTTCAGTGTGGGGTTCCACTTAAGTCGATCCCCATGGCCGTAGACCCATAACATAGGTAGGCTATTCAAATTAAGTAGAAAGAGCTAACTACCTAGTAAAGACAAAACATTGGTATAACATTTATACAATGTTGGACCATTGAGTTAAGAAATGGTTAGACCAACGTCGAATAAGTTGGACCAGCGTTTACAAATGTTATACACGTGTTTGCTGGGTAGGTCATTTATGACATTTTCAAATTGAAAAAACACATTTGGTTTGTATAGAAATACATCAGCGGGGTAAGAATTAAAGGGAACACATGATTGTGCTCAAACAGCTACATTAATAAATGAATTTTGATTGACGTCCATTTTGACGAATCGAACAATTTTTTTCACTCATTAAAATTGTGGATATCGCCAGTTATAAACAATTGCAAAGGGCTGTAAGTTATCATTCAGTTGTTTAACATTTTTTAATGCATAAAAGATGATTTTAATGTTTACAGTCAGTTTTCTGTCGCGTCAAGTGTCAACTTGTGGATCTGGGAACGTATTCCCTGACAAGTTACGATATACCGTAGGCTTCGGATTGGTGGAGATGGCTATCTTGAGCGCTCCAAAGCCTACGATATATCGCAACTTGTTTTGAGAATACGGGTCTTAATCTATGAAAGGGGGATGTTTTTGGCACTAAATGTATTAAACCTTTACACATCTACACGACTACAGTCGTTTTTAATCTATTTTCTAATCCATCGCGGTAGCGAGACACAACTGGGTGAACAATTAAATGAGATAATCAGACAAAGGGTTAAAATGTCAGCCAAATCTTTCACTGGGTTGTTAACCCTTTCAAGCCTGAATTTACCATTGTCATCTTCATCCACTGCAAGCCGCGAATTGCTGTCGCAATTCTCGACTTGTAGTGGATGAAGATGACTTGAGGTGAGTGAAAATTAATATTTTGCCACATATTGGAAAAACAGTTCCAGGGAAATATTCATTCTAAAACCCCTATAGTTGTAGGGAAATTAAGTCTGTTTTTAGGGATGTACAATGATGCTTTGATGCATCGTGAGGGCTCAAAGGGTTAATACCCAGAAGATACAAGACGTTGAATCGAGGTTGGTTCAACGTCGTAGAAACAACATTGATTCAACGTATTGTGTCTGTTGGGTATGGTCTTACAAGCATGGTGATCGCTCATTGCAGCAATGTGGCCGAGTGTTTAATTCTTAAAACGCAGAAATATTTTTGTATAAATCATGAAGATTAAAGGCTTTTTTCAATTTGAAACCATCACAAATGTTTTGGTTAGGTATTTCTGATTCATTTGAATACTTATGTTATGGGTCTACGGCCATTATAAATGTCTTACTTTTTCAGTGTGGGATCAACTTTAGACGTCAGCATCTGACGTCTATCTATAGATGTCAGAATCTGATGTCTATGCAGATGAAAGTCGATCCCCGCAATGAAAGGGTTAAAGACACACTCCTACGAACATTGGAGGCTCTTGTTTGATTGGTTTGCCCTGCAGTAGTTTTAGGAGGAAGACATGGAGCGTGTGCCACTAGTTTTATAGCTTCCCCCGGAACCTGATCACGTCAAAGTCTTTATCAGAAAAACTCACCGCTCCCCAGGAATAAAAAACTTGATTGGCTGATTGTTAAACGGCAGACGTTAGCTCTTTTTTTCTGGCATGGCGTGATGCCTTCTGAAGTATGCAGGGGGGAAAATGTGGTCAAGTCTTGGTCCCAATGTGTCTAAGGGACGCACCATTAGCACCGAATAGGGGAGCCGTACGACAAGTCTGATATTTCCATACTCCAGTGAAACATGTAAAATGTTTGTCCGAAGTTCACCACCTCCAAAAACAAAATTCTTGCAGCAATCCCCACCTCGAGGTGAAATTCCCCCAGGTGGGAATTGCCATTGAAATGACCTTTTTTACTCCTGGTGAATAACAAGAATAGGCCATCAGTGATGTGAATAGTCATCCACGCCAAAAAGCTGGCTCATTTGTGGAAAAAAAGGGACTTGATCACATTTATAAGGAAGTATAAAATAAGTCCATTTTGAATCTGATTCATGTCATTTTCTTACTCGTCCGGTGACTTTGTATGTTAAACACATTTAATTGTGTTCAATAAAATAAAAATATGCCAATCCATCGCGCTTCCAGGAGGACGCGGACAGACGGACAAACTGGACGTTATGCCTGACGGAGACGACAATAACCTTCCGCCAAATAGGATGAGGGCTGAGATCAGACAAAATAGCTGTGTGTCAGAGAGTTAAAATACAAAAATAAATGTCAGTGAACACATGTCATAGTTTATTCTCCTCAAAGTTCCCACCAGCAAACACAATACAGTGATAATAATGCTGGTTTAATGTTGGACGAACGTATCCAAGGTTGGCCCAACATCAAACCAAAATGAGCGTATGGGATTATGGGGGCAACCCAGCAAACACGAGACATTCATTCATTGTTGGTTCAATGTCGGTCCACCGTCTACGACGCTGGCCCAACATTGAACCAACAATGAATGAATGTCGGTGTTTGCTGTGAGCCACCTCCCCTAGCAAACACGAGAACAATGATGATTTAATGTTAGCCCATCGTCTCCGACTCTGGGCCAACAGTAAATCAACATTTGTTCGGCGTCTCGTGTTTGCTGGGCCGTGTTTGTTTTATTTATAAAAGCACACGGAGGGATTGGGATCTTTACCGTGGGGACTGGGTCCTTAGAATTGGGACCTCTAGCAGAGGTTTTACTTTATTCTGCTCACAGTTCTCAGCCACCTTAGAGAGAAGAAGACGGGCGAGGTAAATCAATGACACAAGATTGCTCTGCAAAGTCTGCGATGTCAAACAGCAGTAACTGTTCACTTGAAAAGCAGGGACGCATCCAGCCCCAGTGGCTGAAACAGGTTTCAGCCACAGATTGACCCCGTACAAAAGAGTGGGACATTTCTTTGGACGGTCATATCTAAGATTTGCCCTCGAATAATCAGGTCAAAAAATTTTAGAAGCAGTAAAATTTCAGTTACATGCCTGTATGCTCAGCTCATTTTCCGCACAGTCAATAAAAAGTTATGGACATTTTTCAGACCTTGGGGTCGAGATCGCTCTCAGTCACCGCCATGTTAAAAACGTTTTTTTAGGGTGAAACGAATCCACGGTCTCGGAGAGAACGGCACGGCTAAGGCGGATCCAGTGGGTTTTCCATGGTATCCATGGTATGCTGGAAGGTAATCAAACTTTGTAGGTGGATATGGTGTGAGTATATGATATGGATCTGATGTCGATATGAGTTTTACCCTTCAAAGGTCAAAGCGCTAAATTAAATCATTTATATTTTCACCCACTTGAAGTTGTAAGGCAGCTTTTTGAAAATGAAATGAATCGGGCTTTAGGCCACCTTTGTGCACATATAGGCTAAACTGGGCCAGGAGAACCTCCTGAGGATGGTGAGATGATTGAGATGACACTGTCCTCCAGACACAGGATTCGAAATTCGAGCCCTGGCGGTCTGAGGCCGAGCACGCTACCTCTCGGTCACGGAGGCTCCCCACAATACTAACTTTCACACGTGAATGGAGAAGAAACATTTTTGTTTCTTTCAAACCGCCGAGACCGGGAACCGAACCCTGAACTCTGGCGTGAAAGGCAGCGGTGCTAACCACTACCCTAGGGCCCCCGCCCCGCAGCTTTTTGATAGATATATGTTTTCAAGCCATTTTAAAACCCAACAAAATGTCATTAACCCTTACGACGCTACAATATTTTTTATAAATCTCGGAAACCGAAGGGTTATTTTCAATTTGAAATCATCTCAAATGTCTCGGTTAGCTATTTATGGCTCATTTGAATACCTATGTTATGCGTCTACGGCCATTAACAATATTTTAATTATTTCAGTCTTTATACGCCAGAATCTTTAAAAAAGTCTTTAAATGATGAAAAAAAGTTATAATTTTTTTGAGCATGTTTCACAGCGAAGACAGACAAGTCCAGAAAGTGAGTAGTTACTGCTGTGTGTCTTTGCATGGACAGAATACACCACCGGAGAAGTCATTATTTCGATGCCACGAGATAGCAATGCAAAGGCAAACAGCAGTAACTGCTTACTTGAAATATAAGCAGTTACTGCTGTTTGTCTTTGCACGGCGGTCAGCATGCCAGTACGCGATGGCAGAAGAGAATCCTGCAGCTCAAAGACAAACAGCAGTAACTTTTCAAGTAAGTAATTGGCCCAGTGTTGTTTCAGTGCTGGGCCAACGTCTCTGTTTGTCTTTGTATGGCGGTCAGTATGCCAGTACTCGATGGCAGAAGAGAATCCTGCAGCTGAAAGACAAACAGCAGTAACTGCTTACTTTTCAAGTAAGCAGCTACTGCTGTTTGTCTTTGCACGGCGGTCATTATGCCACTACTCGATGGCAGAAGAGAATCCTGCAGCTCGAATGAGAATGCTGTTTGTCTTAGCGTCCATGCAAATGCAAACAGCAGTAGCTGCTGACTTATGAAGTGAGCAGTTACTGCCTCCTTCCTTTGCACGGCAGGAGACACCGGAGCCGCCGTCAAATTGGCAGAAGTTGGAATGACACATTGGCCAAATCTACGGCAGGAAATCCAATTGTTATCCAGCAAATAAAGCGGAGGGCGAGGCGGACACGACACATTGACCAGTGGTGGCTTCATGTTGGGCCAACACCGTACATGGTGGGCCAGCATTAAAACAACACACAATGACTCGCTAGAATTGGATTTATATTACTTGGTGTGTTGGTTTAATGTTGGGCCAGCGTCGTAGATGGTGGGCCAGCATTAAAATGCCATAGAATGAACCCCTAGAACTGGTTTTATATTACTTGGTGTTGGTTTAGTGTTGGCCCAACATTAAGCCAGCATGGGATGAATGTTGGGGCAGCGTTATAGCCGTTGGCCCAGCATTTAAACAAAACTGGATTAACGTCTGGTGTTACTTTACTGTGCAGGAGAACCCAGCAGACACAAGACGTTAAATTAATGTTGGATAAACATTGGCCGACGTCGCTGACGATAAATCAACACTAAACCAACATTGATTCAACGTCTTGTGCCTGCTGAGCAGCAAATAAGACACATTTGTATAACATTCGTACAGTATTGGACAAACGTCTTCGACGTTGGTTCAACGTTGTAGAAAAATACAAATGTTTTGTATTTGCTGAGAAAGCGGGTGTGAGATGGTCAGTGGTGGCCACCCATCTTAAATTGATTGAATCAGACATGACAGGCACGTGGACGCAGAGCAAAGACACCCCACACTGTAGAGGGTAATAAGGCGAACCACGAGAATAGAACTCACAGAAAAAGGATCAAAGGGTAGGAAAAGACAAAAGGCAGTAACTGCTTACTTGAAAAGTAAGCAGTTACTGCCTTTTGGCTTTGTAGAACAGTACTTTCCTTTGCAAGGTCTAACACTGGTAGCGTTCTCGGCCTCAGACCTCCAGGGTTTGAATTTCGAATCCTGTGTCAGGCTCACATCCTTAGGAGGTTCTCTTGGCCCGATTTAGCCTGTATAAGCTCAAAAATGGCCTAAAGCCTGATTCATTTCATTGTCTAACACTGGAACCCTATAGACGTGGAATTGGCAAAAAAAAGGAAGATGTTACTATTAAGAAAAGTACCTTTATTACTTTGACTTCATACTCATATTATGAAATGCCTTTCTTTTGAAGACACCATGTTGTGTGTTCTTCTATTATCTCCTTTTATAACTGATTCTTTAGGGTGGTGGTCGCGGGAGATATTTTCTAAATTGTGAATTCTCGTCATTCAACCTCTAGGAAGCTTAGTTTGATGTGACACTATCAAATAATAATACATAGATAATAATACATATCAGGATCTTTTGTCAAAATCCAAGGACTTATTGTCAAAATTCAAGGATTTTCAAGTACCTTTTGCTAAATATCCCATTTTTTCAAGCACTTTCAAGGCTTTGGATTATTTTTGTAGAAATGAATGTTGTTTTAGGCCACCTTTGTGCACATATAGGCTAAACTGAGCCAGGAGAACCTCCTGAGGATGGTGAGATGACACTGTCCTCCAGACACATGATTCTAAATTCGAACCCTGGTGGTCTGACGCCGAGCACGCTACCTCTCGGTCACGGAGGTTCTCCACAATATTGAATCATCTCGAGTGAGCGGGGAAGAAACATTTTGTTTCTTTTAAAATTGAAGGCCAGAGTGGGGTTAGAACCCGCGATGTCCGACTTCCCTAGCAGCTGTATGGACCCTGTATATGTGTTAGTAGGGTAAAACATTGTATAATGTTACGTCAAAAATTCTGTATGTTGGAATCGCTCCCATGATCATGATAATAAGTCTTACCTGATGAATAAAGAACAGCTGATGATGGGTGGGAGGGGGTTGGTTCTCAAAGCGTCATCTGGTCTTTCTTCTTTTCATTTTCAAACCGTCCTCTGTAAATGCAAAAAAAATAATACTGTCAATCAAAACCAACGGATTATGATAAAATGAGCATAGAGTACGTGTAATAGTCCCCAAAATAAAAATTGAAATATAAAAAGAGCTAAATTATTCTGTGAAAATGGACAGCTGACAGCTGGAGGTCACATCTCTGATGAGATATCCTCATTGACAGCATTTTGCTATATACACCATGAATTTAGTTAGACGGTGTAATGTATGAGATAAGATTCCTATTATTTCCGCGATGGCGGTGTATTATGTAGGTGAAGGCCAGTCGTAGATAGAGTAGAGGGCCATGCCGGTATGTCACCGCGGCTCCCCCACGTGTACCCCCGCGGACCCCCGGGGTACGTTATCTCCCCCGTCAGACCCCCAGTAGCATCTCTCTCCCAGCAATCACACCTCATATTCACCTAACGTCAGCTCAGTGCTGGGCCAACGTTAGAGACGCCGGTCCAGCAATGAGCCGGCATTAGGCCAGCATCCCTGGTCTCTTGTGGATTTATGTGACAGAACTCAATTCGCCGTGAGCCAATGACAGATCTAGGCTGGATTTGAGCTAGCCAAGCAGGAGACATTGATCCAATGCTGGTTTAATGTTGGCCCAACGTCTGCGACGCTGGCCCAACATTAAACAATCATTGGATCTGCGTCAGTGATACAGGTTGATTTATGTTTTTCTTCTTTAGGTCAGATTTTGTCAGTAACCTAAGGGGGCCACCATTAGATTCCCAGGGGGGGGGGGGGGCAGGAGTATTTTTGAAATAAATAATTTCGGGCGGACTCTGCGTGAAATAAATAATTTACTTCAAGAACTGTTCCATATAAACATGTAGCAAAATGTGCAGTTTTCAGCGCGACAAATACTCCTGCCCCCCCCCCCCCCCAGGAATCTAATGGTGGCCCCGTAAGTCGTTACTCAACAACTAGAAAAGAAGAGTTGTAAAGGGTATTCGATGTATGGTAGAATAGGTTCCACCTGTATGTCGATATTATACAGTTTTTTGCCGATATTATATGTAGTTTTTTTCCGATTATCTCCTGCTTCTATAGTCACAGTATATCTCCCTATATTACTACAAAGCACAATACCCATAGGGCCCCATAGCGCGGGGATCGACTTCAGACGTCAGATTATGACGTATTAAGACAATCCCCGCACTGAAAGAGTAAACATATTTATAATGGCCGTAGACCTGTAACATATAAATATTCAAATGAATCAGAAAGTGCCAACTAAGACATTCACGATGATTTCAAAATAATAAAAAAATTGTAGGCCCAAGCGTCTCGTGTTTGCTGTAGACATCAGAATCTAGTGTTTTATTCACAATATAAGATGTAGTGCATAAACTGAAGTCGGTAATCATCTATACTCTAAACAATATAGGTTCTTTAAAAAGAACCCTTCAGTACTACTACTATGCAACCCCAGGAGAACCCTGCAAGGGTTCTCCTTGGGTTGCATAGTAATAGTACTGAAGGGTTCCTTCTGTAGAACCTATATTGTTTAGAGTGTACTAGAAAAGTAGATTTTTAAAGGGTGTTCGATGTAGACAGAAAAGGAGGAATTTCCACACCAAAAAGCCACCATAGCCATTCATTATTATTCAGTGAATACGTCATTTGGTTATGAAAAAAACAACGACTGATGTGACAGCACTTTCTCTTTTGGGCAAGTGAACATATTAAAATTCCCCGACTTTTCCTTGATTTTAAGCACTTTTTTTAAATTCCCTGACTTTTACCTGACTGGAAAACTTGAAATTCGATTTCCAGGTTTTCCAGATTTTCCAGGGTGGCTGGGAGCCCTGTAATAATACAATATCATCAAGTGTTCGTTACATTTTATCAAGACTTTTCTGTAGGGATCATCAGGACCGCACTCTCGCTATTGCCCCACTGGGAGTGTAACAGCCGATAAAGAGATGGAAAGTTTGTAATGTACCATATCTGCAATACACTGCGAAGCCGAAAGGCAGTATCTACTTGAAAAAGTAAGCAGGTACTGCCTTTTGGCTGAGTACGGCATTGCCGACGTCAGCGTGTAGGGTGATTGTCATTGTGAGAAGCAGTTAACCCTTTCACTACCATACATGACGGAAATTTCCGTCGTCATTCGTCAATGAACGTAACCATAAAATGACACAAATTTTCGTCAAATATATACTACATTTATGTATTTTTCGTCATTTGAAGCTGGAAATTGCGTTAGCAATTCCAGCTTTAAATGACGAAAAATAGAACTCCTACACCAGTATATCTGGATCCTGGCATGCACTCCGGCCTGGAAGTCAAAGGGTTAAGCTGCCGCCTGTCATTATTAATGTGGTGTAAGAGGAGGAAGTGTCAGAGTAAATGTAATCAACGTCATGAGTGGACGTGACAGCCACATCTCATGCCATCATGACGACACCAGACGTGACAGGTAGGTATCATAGAATCAGCTACAGCGTACGCGTTACAATACATTTAGTTTGAACCATGGAAACCAAAGGTGTATTTTTTCAATTTGAAATCATCATAAATGTCTTCGTTACCTCTTTCTGGTTCATTTGAATACCTATGTCATGGGTCTACAGCCATTAGAAATATTTATAAATTATTTTAGTGCGGAAATCGTTTTTATACGTGAGAATCTGACGTATCATAGAATCAGCTGGAGCGTACGTGTTACAGGACTATTTTTGTATAACCATGGAAACCAAAGGTGTATCTTTTCATTTTGAAATCATCATAAAAGTCTTAGTTAGCTCTTTCCGGTTCATTTGAATACCTATGTTATGGGTCTACGACCATTAGACATATTTTAATTATTTTAGTGCGGAAATCGTCATACGTGAGAATCTGACGTATCATAGAATCAGCGTACGTGGACTGTCGTGGAGCGTAGGTGTTACAGGACTATATTGGATAAACCCTGGAGACCAAAAGGTTCTTTTCCTATTTGAAATCATCATAAATGTCTTACTTGACTCGTTCTGCTTCATTTGAATACCTATATTAGTATATATATCTACAGCCAGTAGGAATATTTTATTTTCTCTCAGTGCGGTGACTGTCTTTATACGTCAGAATCTGACGTCTACAGACGTCAGATTCTCACGTATAAAGACGTGACGACACTAGACGTGACAGGGAGAACTGATGGAATCAGCCAGAGCGCATCAACACGATCACACGTGATCTGCGGCGTCTCATGACATAAATACATTCACCAGTGATGAGCGGCGTCTCATGTCCTAAATAAATAAACTTACCAGTGCTTTTTTGTTTGTTTGTCAGCCAGCCAGCCTGCCTGTGTGTTCGTATATTTGTTTAAAAAAAAACCAGTTTTCTACTGGGGTGGTGAGTGATGTTTTTGGTCCTGTTTTTGTGTTTGTCTGTCTGTCCACAGGATTAAATACAAAGTATGAACGGATTTGCATGAAACACTTAACAGAGGTGTATCTCGGGCCAAGAAACAATCGCTTAATTTTTTAGGATGATCCGGATTATGATTTTAGCTTCACAGACCCTAGAAATGAGTTTTGGGCATGCCCCGTGGATTTACCACCAGACATGCCCAGATAGCCAGACTTGATTTTGCTGTGTGATTTAAAGCTGAAGCACTGTAGCATGAAATGTTGCCCATCTCCTCTATTCTCAGGCCGGATAGTCCCCAGAGTAGCAATAATTAAGGGATTAACTGTATTAGTCGACCCATGAAGGGTCATGGTCAGGCCTTTGGAGGCTCAAGATCCTATTGGATAGTTGTTGGTGATTACGTACCGCCTATCAAACAGAGGTTCACCTATTCAAATGTAATTTTAATTTTACATATAATACTTCTTAATTTTTGCATTGTACATAACATTTTTTTAACCATATTTTACCTATTTAATAAACTATATTTTACATATTTATTATTGTTAAAATAATTTTACCATTAGCATGTACAGTATTGTATATTGCATGTTTTCATAGTGTGATATTTCAGTCAGTATTGACTTTCGTAGTATGTCAATAACATTGATTGAATTATAATTATTACATTTCATAAAGTAGCAAATGTACATCATACAACCACCCGAATACAATATTACAAAATATAGAATTATCAGGGGTACCGACATTAGAGGTCAGAATAGAGGTCAGATTCTGGCGTCTAAAGTCGACCCCCGCACTAATAGAGTAAAAAAAAATAATGGCCGTAGACCCGTAACATAGGTATTCAAATGAAGCGGAAAGAGCTGAATAAGACATTTGGAAAAAACATTTGGTCTGCATGGTTTATACATATATTTCAATGCTTTAAGAGTACAGTAAGCGGTTACTGCTGTTTATATTTGGAAAACAGTGCAGTAGATCATTACCCGAATTCACACGTAGACCACAGTATGGCCACCACAATTACAAGTGACGCGATGTCGCAATACAAGTTAGACCTGTACAACAGTACTACAGCTGTCATTATTGTCGAATTTCCTTAACTCTAAAAACAAGTTAAATTTAACTTGCATTTCCAAACAATTATTTTTTTGGAAAAAGTTACTGCTGCATACCTCAGTGGCGGATCCAAGGAGGGGGACCTTGAAAAAAACCCATCATCTTTTTAAGGAGTTTTTTTATGTACTGGTGACACACTGAATGACAACAAACAATGCACAATATGCCTTAGATTGCAAGAGAAAGCCTTTGAAATTCAAAAAATTCCCAACCACCCCCTACAGTGAACTGTTCCTTGTCAAGTTTTAAACACCACCCCCTTCCCCGTCAATGAAAAGCTGGATCCGCCCCGGTACCACAGCATGGCAGAGCAGTAGACACATGGTGGATGGCTGTCTGAATTCGCACGTGCACCTGGCAGATCAATAGATCTGTGAGTTCACACAAACATAGACAAACATATTACTTTATAAGTAAGCTGCTTTACCAAGGAAGCAATCCCGAAGCCGGGACTATGCCCTACTCTTATCGAATGATTTCAAGGGTTCTTTATATTGCACAGTACCATAGGCAGCACTGTACACCCAAGGCCTTTGAAAATTTTGGAGCACTGTATATGCACAACCACGATGACAAATATCCGGCCCGACCGGGATTCGAACTTGGTACCTCAAGGTTATAAGCCCCAGTCGATAGGAATGAGCCATCGGGACAGAGCCTGCAGATCCGTAGCTGGATGAGTTCACACGTAGCCATCCGTGGAAATGATGGATGGATCAGCCGAGCACTACGTCTTAATCTGTCTGCGCATTGTCCTGGTCCCATCCACTCCACAGATCCCCTTACATCCTGAAAGCTACGCAATTAATATCTATACAAAAATGTCCCTTTTTTTGGAAAACACAGGTGGTATACTACGGGGAGCAAAGGGTCTACTCAACCCTTGAAGCGCTGGAATTTGTGTGTAATAAACCATGGAGACCAAAGGGTTCTTTCAATTTGAAATCATCATAAATGTCTTAGTTAGCTCTTTCTGATTCATTTGAATACCTATGTTATTGGTCTACGACCGTTAGGCCTATAAATGTTGTCCTCTTTCAACACGAAGATCGAATTTAGACGTCGTATTTTGACGTCCATAGGAGTTAACCCCTAAATTACCCCTAAAGGGCTAAATTAAATAATTTCAATTTTCACCCACTTGAAGTTGCGTCTCGCTACCGCGACCCACAACTTCCAGTGAGTGAAAATTTTCCATATCTGTTTAATTTGAGATAAAACATTTGTGAATCTTGATATTTAAACGCTCATTTCGTTTACAATAACAATGATCTGATCGACAAATTAAATGGCGCGCCTAGTGGGCTAAGGGTTAGGAAAACGCTAGTGTGTTACTGTAGGGAGCAAAGGTTCAAAACGTGACGCCTGCCGGATCCTGGCGTGACTAAAAGCCCCTTCCCTGCGAGGCGGGAGATAAAAAAAGGCGGCCATTTCTGTGAAAATCACTGAAACGCGACACAAACCTTTTCATTTCTGGGCCAGTCAGGTAATTAGTGAAACCTCATTGATTCAGATATTAGCAGTACTCGAGATATCACAAAGACGCAGGGGCTCATCCCACGAAAAATCTTAAAATTAGGATTACCTTATCTTTCTTTTATTTTCATTAGAAACGTTAAGATTTATCTTAACTTTTTTAATGAAAATAAGAGAAAGTTAAGAAAATCTAAACTTTTTTAATGGAAATAAGAGAAAGTTTAGAAAATCTTAACTTTTTTAATGAAAATAAGAGAAAGTTAAGATAATCTTAACTTTTTTAATGGAAATAAGATAAATTCAAGATAATCGTAACTTTTTTAATGGAAATAAGAGAAAGTTAAGATAATCTTAACTTTTTTAATGGAAATAAGAGAAAGTTAAGAAAATCTTAACTTTTTTAATGGAAATAAGAGAAAGTTAAGAAAATCTTAACTTTTTTAATGGAAATAAGAGAAAGTTAAGATAATCGTAACTTTTTTAATGGAAATAAGAGAAAGTTAAGATAATCTTAACTTTTTTAATGGAAATAAGAGAAAGTTAAGATAATCTTAACTTTTTTAATGGAAATAAGAGAAAGTTAAGATAATCCTTACTTTTTTAATGGAAATAAGAGAAAGTTAAGATAATCCTTACTTTTTTAATGGAAATAAGAGAAAGTTAAGATAATCTTAACTTTTTTAATGGAAATAAGATAAAGTTAAGATAATCTTAACTTTTTTAATGGAAATAAGAGAAAGTTAAGATAATCTTAACTTTTTTAATGGAAATAAGAGAAAGTTAAGAAAATCTTAACTTGTTTGATCGGAATAAGAGAAAGTTAAGATAATCTTAACTTGTTTGATGGGAATAAGAGAAAGTTAAGATAATCTTAATTGTAGGAATCTTAGTGAGATGGGCCCAAATAAATGTTACTACATACATAATTGTAAAAAAGCGAATTTTTTGCTAATTTCAATAACCCCGGGAGATTAGTCGCGAAGAGTATGTGGAAAAACTTAGAATTTGCAACATCCTCTCTTTCGATCCAACAAAATCATATTTAACTTTCTGGGTAAGAAGAATAATACTTGTTTATTTCACCACATAATACACAATATAAATGATTCATAAACAAAATGAACACTCCAGGGTAAGGAGACATCCATCGGGTAAATCAGAATATACACTCTTAATGTCTGTAAAATAGTCTTCTTTTACACAGATAATACACATTAACAAAATCAACTAGTGAGGTGATTTTTTTCATGTTCAGTTGTTTGTTGAAAGAAAACACAATTTCGCAACAAAATCGTTTGAAATCTGATTTTAAAGACTATTTAAGGATTTTTTTTATTTTCCCATACTTCATAATTGCCGCCTTCCGTCTGATTTTGGAATGTCACGTCCAACATGTAAAATTGTCTTCTAGCTATTTAAATAATCCACATAATTTTACAAAATTTTAAGGGCTGTTTTAGAAAAAAAATGTTTGACAAATTAAAGTTTATAATTGAGAAACCAGGTGAAATCATGCGCGACTTTGGACGTCAGAATATGACGTCTAACGTCGTTCCCGCACTGAAATAATTAAATATTTATAATGGCCGTACACACATAACATAGGTATTTAGATAAAGAGGAAAGAGCTATCTAAGACATTTATTATGTTTCAAATTGAGAAAAACCTTGGTCTTCGTGGTTCATACAAATACATGTCCTCGCTTTAACCCTTTAACTGCCGGTGCCGCATATATTCGTGTTTTCATTTTTTATTAGGACACTAAGTACCACATTTTGAATATGTTAAAGATAAAATGTGACATCAACCAACAAGATTTAAAAAGAGTTGACCGCCATTTTGTCAAATCTGAATAATTTTCACTCACTTGAAGTGACGCGATCCACAACTTCAAGTGGGTGAAATTATTCAAATTGAATAATTTGGCGGTTAAAGGGCTAACTTGGCGTGGGGTATACAGACTGTCAGACGCTGGAGGGTTGTAAAAAATGAAAGTTAGCTTTTCGTTGATTACCTAATTCCCAAGCGATTTTCATGAATTTTTTTAAAACATTATTTTCTATTCATTTGTCATCTCGCCCGACATTTTTTGATAAACTGATAAAAAAAATATTGTATAGTTCAAAAGTTAGACCATTTGACATGTAGCAAATATCAAATTATGACGCCCCTCTATAAACCCATTATCTTCATTTCCGTTAATTTTATTATGTAAGATAGATAGATAGATAGTCAATAGTAAAATTATGTTCACTTATGTCAAATCGTCTAACTTTTGAAATACCCACTGGAATCGTCAGGCTGCTGCCAATAGATTATTGACTGAGCAATACCAGAAAAGCTAACTTTCATTTCAACCGTCGGACAGACCAAGGAGGTTGAAACCTTGGACAGACTTTAGAGAAGCACATGAAGTATCAGTGACAGTGAACATACCAGTGATCTCAGTGTGTCTGTCACCACACCATGTTTACCTGAGAGGTAGTGTGTAGATGGGCAGTGATTAATGACGGGCGAGTGCTCATCTACTACAGACAGCTCTATCAACCCTTGACCCTTTCACCACTGAAGCCCGTTTTTTATGTGCTGAATGCTATGGCATTCAGCACATAAAAAACGGGCTTCGGTGGTGAAAGGGTTAAAGCACTGAAATATTGTTTATATAAACTATGAAGACCAAAGGTTTTTTTTTCAATTTGAAATCACCATAAATGTCTAAGTCAGCTCTTCCCGCTTCATTTGAATACCTATGTTATGGAGCAACGGCGATTAATTTTTTTTTACTCTTTCAGTACGGCGATCGAATTTAAACGTCCGATTCTGACGTATAAACTCGGTCCGCGCGCTGTAATATTTAACCCTTGGAGCTTCAAGTACAAATATTAACCCTTGTGCTGCCAGAGCCGTATATAAACAGTTTCAAGCTATGCCATTAAAATTGTAATAGCGGAAGATGATGTGTTCATCAAATAATTCAATTGAAATTTTAAGCTGGACTCCAATTACAATTTTTTTTTAAATTAATGACAAATAATTATCATCCCTAATTTAATTATGTACTTGAGCCTAGACCTACCACGACGAAGTATTAATTTGATCGATCTCAGTTACAAGTGATCTCTTTATAAAACTTGCTTGAAAACTTCTTTGAAATATCTATACGGCAGGGCATAATTTAACTGGTATTGCATTATGTGACATGTTGGTGCCCCTGCTGCGATGAATTCGACGTTTTTCGCCCACGGGATTCGACTATCATCACACAAGTGAGACACAAACATTTTCAGACAAATAATCCCCTATATGACAAGATTTGAGAAGACATTTTTTAGTGGGGGGGGGGGGGTTAAGGTTTACCATGTCCATAGTTCTATCACTTGATAGATGCAGCTAATCCTGCGACATTGTATGGAGTTAGCCCTAAACCTACTAAAGCACTGATGCCGACTACATTATTCTGTTTTTTTATCAGCAGCTGTATAATGAGCTGTTCGAAGTAAAATATGCCTTACATTTTGAAACACCGCTATATATTAAGACTTAAATTTTACAAATCACATACATTTCATTCATTTGAAGCTGTGCAGCGCGGTGGCGAGACACAGCTTCAAGTGACTGAAAATTTAAATAAAATAGCTCAGTGTTCTAGGGGTTAAAGCATAAAAATGTCCACGTAATTGACTGAATGTCTACAAACTGGATACGTCACACTTTTCATGTACGTCCGACACGTTTTCAGTCAAATTATCCCCTGCACGATCAGATCTGAGAAGATAATTTGGGATGACAGTAAGTATGTTTTATCATGTTTATCATGTTTATAGCTGCATCACTTGATAGGATATATACATACAGCCAATCCTGCGACAAATGGACTTAAACCATAAAGATATCCGATGTCCAAGTGATTGACTCAATGTCTGCAGTTTGAATATATCACATAAAACTGCGAAATTCCAGGATAATCTCAGGAAAAAGACACAATGCTGCATGGTTTAATGTTGGGCCAGTGTCGCCGACGCTGGTCCAACATCGAGCCAAAATTGTGTTTTCTACAGAATGTCGATCATGTCGAGATATCCTGGGCCTAAACGTTCCCCTCCAAAGTGAGAAATAAACCATTTCTGGATGGTCATGGGCGTGAAGAAATTGGAATATCAGATGTGAATCTACATTATATAAAATAGAAAAATAACCTCTATAGCGCTTAAATCATTGGTGATCCGAGCTCTGAGGCGCGACAAATAATCAGTAATCAGACTCATAGTCATAATCAGATAATGCATTTCTGTCACAAGTCAGTCTATTAGTTTTCAGTCGGCGTTCATTTATCGTCTGGGCCAACAGGGGAAAAGCTTGATCATAAAATAGGTTTTCATTTTTTTTCCGAACATAAGTAACGTATAGGCCTAATGTCAGTAATCGTGGTATTATGGAGGTTTAAATATTCGCACAAAATCATTTTCGGAGGAATTGCCCTAATATGTAACGAACAAAATAATGAATAAACACATATTAAAAGTGATGCACAACTCATTGATATCCACTTTGATATGAAAGGGTGTATCTGTCACTTTATAAAGTGGCGGATATACCCTTTCAATTTCAGAGTAACTACATGTAGATAGCATGCCAGAAGATGTCGGAATCCCGGTACCCCCCCCCCCCCCCCCATCCCAAATCATTCTTCGTGCGTGTAGTTCTTGGCAACAGAGGGCGGGAGCATGAATTGTCAGCCCAGCGGAGACGTTGATTTAATGTTGGTTCAATGTTAGACTAACGTCTACGATGTCCAATATTACCCACTGATGTCGACTGCAGTTGATCATAGTTTTGTTTTCTCATGTCTTAATTGTCTTGTATAACCAGGTTTTAAAAATTAAATATGTCTCAAATCTGTGATAAACATATACATTTCAACGTAGATTTTGCAAATTAAACTAATTTTTAGTCACTTGAAGTTGTGGATCGCGGTAGCGAGACACAACTCTCAAGTGACTGAAAATTTAAATTCTTGGCTCAGTGCTCTAAGGGTTAACTCTTAACTCGCTAAATTAAATAATTTAAATTTTCATCCACTTGAAGTTGTGTCTCGCCACCGCGACCCACAACTTCAAGTGGGTGAAAATTACTTAGATTTGTTCACAAACTCAATGTTTAAACACACATTTCATTTCCAATAACTGTGATGTCATCGGTTTAACCCTTATATCGCCGGGACCGACTTTAGTCTGTAGACGTCAGATTCTGACGTCTAAAGTCTTATCCCCGTGCTATAAGAATAAAAATATTTTTAATGGTCATAGACCCATAACATAGGTATTCAAATGAATCGGAAAGAGATAACTAAGACTTTTATGATGATTTCGAATTGAACAAAACCCTTTTGTTTCTATGGTTTATACAAAAAATTCAGCGCTTTAATGGTTAATAAAACACAGATAGAGTGCTGAGTGATTTATCAGCCGGTTAAATAACTCATATTGGGGATGAAATGTGTGATTAAACTGAAAAAAATAAATATATCTGAGTATAGGGCCTAATTTTCACCAAATTGAAATTGTGGATCTCGGTATACGAGACACAACTTCAAGTGGGTGACAATTTAAATTAGATGTATTATATTTTTAAGCGCGTTAACCCTTTCACCGCGGAGGCCGTCTTTAGACGTCACAATCTGACGTCTGTAGTCCCTGTCTGTAGATCCATAACATATTATGACGTACTGTCTTATATATTTCTGATTATACAGAATAGTCACGCTTAGCGCTTTTACTCTTACAGTGCGGGGAATGACTTTAGACGTCAGATTCTGACGTCTAAGGTCGATCCCCGCACTCCTCTTACAGTGAGGGAAACGACTTTAGACGTCAGATTCTGACGTCTAAAGTCGATCCCCGCACTGTAAGAGGAGAAATATTTCTAATGGCCATAGACCCATAACATAGGTATTCAAAAAAATCAGAAAGAGCTAACTGACCCATTTATGATGATTTAAAATTAAAAAAACTTCTTTGGTCTCCATGGTTTATAGGCAATTTCCGGGTTGTAGGGGTCAAGGGTTAAACCATAATTGGCTGTCTGCCTGATGCGGGATGGTCCTGGCCAATCACCAGTCGTCTATCATCTGGCTGACAGAGCGAGAACAGGAATCCCTGGACTGTCTGGACGACCAGGTCACCACAAGGTGAAGGTCATCGCCTCTAGCCGACTGATGACCTCAACAGGTCAAAGGTCACACTGATCCAGACAGGCTGATCTCCTTAGTGGACTCCCCTGAGTGATTACCTGCCTCTCTGACTGACCCCTCAATGACCTCTACGTGACCTCATGTGACACACATAAAGGTCACAGGGTCATTACGCGGCCAGGCAGACAATATTGATCCATTAAAAGTCTACAAATCTGACCACTACTGACACGGTTCAGGGTCACCAAGTTAATCTATTTACACAGATCTCAATGCCATTCAATGGGGGCTGTTATGTTTCAAAAATTACTAAACTGAAATGTGTTTTGAAACAATGTTAACTCTTTGTTAGGCATACTCATTGACATTTGTTTATTCACACGAACCTAGCATTGCTGAAGCAATAGACAGCTTCATATGACTTGACACTAATATCAGTGTTAAATAAGCAGTCATAATTAGGCCTAGTATGTAGGTGTGGGTGGACAGAAGATGGATGGAATTGGATCTGAAGTTCTTTGAATGTTAACAGACCTGGTGTACGTAGAAACGTCTCACTGTACAGTAGAACCTGCTATGAGCAGCCACTAGTTTCAGTGTACAGTAGAACCTGCTGTGAGCAGCCACTCTCATGAGCAGCCAACCTCCTATGGGAAGCATTTGGTTATTCTCCAAAATGACATTTTCTATACAAATGAACCTCCTATGAGTAGCCACCTGCCTTAACCCTTGTCCTGCTGAATTGTTTCAATTGTATTTTTTGTCATTTGAAGCTGGAATTGCTAACGCAATTTCCAGCTTCAAATGACGAAAAATATAGATATTTTTCGAAAATATACATCTTCTAAATTGAGTTATTTGACTAACTGAACATCTACCACAAACTATATTATCCATTTCAGTGACATATTATTTGGCTTAAAATATGCTTAAAACCGTATATATCCGGGTCTAGCAGGACAAGGGTTAAACGGCAACTTTTTCCTGTGTCACAACTCACAAGGGTGGCTGCTCATAGCAGATTCCACTGTACCGGGGTACACTTAAACTAGTTTTAACGTACACCCGGTAGACAGTGACTGGGTCTCGCTGTACAATGCTTCCTTCTGTCGCGATATTGCAGTGGCGGATCCAGAAGGGGGTCAATTTTAAGAAAATTAAGTTTTTGAAGGGGAGGGTGAGTCAGGACCAAAAATCGCTCCAAGATTTTAATAATAATTGTTAATCAGAATTAACCCTTTAGACCCTCACGATGCATCAAAGCATCATTTTGCATCTCTGAAGAACTACCTCATTCCCTACATCTGGGGGTTTAAGAATGAAAATTTTAATGGAACTGTTTTAATAATAACAATACATTTTTTTTCATTTGCCACCCAATTCAAGCCATCTTTATCCACTGCAAGTCGAGAATTGCGACAGCAATTCGCGACTTGTAGTGGATGAAGATGACAATGGTATATTCAGGCCTGAAAGGGTTAAAATACGTTGTTTGCGATCAAATTCACATCAGATCCCGCTTTTTTTCCCAGTTCTGGATCCGCACCTGTGTTGCCACAATGATGGAATAATTAAACCTCAGAATGAAAATATATTGTTTCAAGTCTGAATTTAAAAAAAATATTGAGAGCAAATTCAGACCACCCACCTTTCCCAAGTTCTGGATCCGCCCCTGTATTGCCACAATGTGCAATGAACAGAAAGCAACGTTATCCACTGACTCTACGGTAAGCATGAGACATTAGCCCAATGTTGGTGTAATGCTGGCGTACAGTTTACGACGTCGGCCCAGGATTGGACCAACATCGGGTCAATGCCACATGCTTACTCTGTGGGATACCATTCGTGAAGTTGCGCCCCCAAAAATCTGGTGCGCGAACGATCGTTTTCACAATGAATTAATGCATCATAGTTTGATTAATTTGTATTGTATTTTATAATGACAGATTTACATCTCATTGGAACAACGCCCTAACGTGGGGATTTAAACACGAGTTTTTATAGGTGACTTAATCATTTGAATAGGGTTACTATAACATTTTTCATAAAATGCTTGATGTCAACGTACACTGGCTACCAGCGTACAGAAATATAGGTTTTGCTACGCTATAATCTTTAGAGCAGGGGACGTGGCGCAATGGGTAGAGCGCCTGACTGCCTCGTCAGTCGTTCATGCGTCCCGGGCTCGAACCCCGCTGATTCTGTCTGGTGTTTTCAGAGAAATATCATTGTTTCTCCCTTCTCAATGTGACTAGGCCATCACGTTAATGGCGGCTTTGTTGAATTCAGGTTGAAACCAGTGTATCGACGTGAATTGCCACGCGTTGCGCGCTCTTCACAATCATACAGATCTGATGCTAACCTAGTCCAAGCTGGGGACTCTTGCGCTATGCTCCCTGATCTAATGCTAACCCAGGTGGTTGCGTCAATCTAGGACTATACCCGCCGTCAGATTAACTTGTATCGCATGTTTTTCGCCGATTTCTCAGTCAATTCTCAACTGATTTTGATGAAATTTTGCAAGAACTACTTTCGAGTCACGCGGCGACTACCCTGAAATTGTCATCAAAAAATATTATGTAGTTCAAAAGTTAGACCATTTGACATGTAGTAAATTTGAAATTACGACGTCCCTCTATAAACCCATTTAACTGATTAAATTAAAGTTTGTTTTAACCCTGAATTGCATTACATGCCAGATGGTCTAACTTTTCAGCTGTACAATATTTTCCAATGAAAATTTCACGGTAGTCGCCGAGTGACTCGCAAATAGTCCATGCAAAATTTCATGAAAATCGGTTGAGAATTGACTGAGAAATCGGCGAAAAACATGCGATACAAGTTTATCTGACGGCGGGTATAGATTAGCTCTACTGGGTAAATCCTGCAGCTGTGAGTCACTCACTGGTAAGACCAGTGGTAATATCAATGGCAACAGTGTCCCAGCAAACACGAAACTGTGAGCCGGTGTTGTTTTAACGTTGTGCCACCGTCTATGACGCTGGACCAACGTTATAACAACATCGGCTCAATGCCTCGTGTTTGCTGGTGTGGTTTTGGGAGTGACCACCCCAAGCTGTTTACTTAGCACTGCTCTCCAGCTTATCTCAGGCCCATCAGCGACATCTGCCGAACGCTCTGGTCAAAGTGTGGGCGGCCCCTAGCGAGTGGCTAAACAAACACCGAGCCAATAATCTGGCTGCTCAAGGCGATCAACACTGTACATAACACGTGTGGGACAGGATTGGTGGAAAACTGCCAGGCAAAGACACGCTAACCTCCTTGCTTGGACCAAGGAGGTTGAAAAGAGCCTCCTTGCTTGGACCAAGGGTAGTATTCTTGCTTGGACAAATGTAATGAATGGGGTTTTAGGCCACCCTTGTGCACATATAGGTTAAACTCAGTTACTGCTAACTTCGACAAGTAATTATGGCGTTACTAGTGATTTCCTTTACAGAGGGTGGCCAATGCACTGGGGGACAGAAGCGTGGATACAGACACATTTGCTAGGGTACATAGCAATGCTCGGACTGTACATCGGGCGGACTCTGCGTGAAATAAATAATTTACTTCAAGAACTGTTCCATATAAACATGTAACAAAATGTGAAATTTTCAGCGCGCCACCGAGCCCGGTTGAAATAAATAATTTGCCGGCGACAAATACTCCTGCCCCCCCCCCCCCCCGGAAACTAATGATGGGCCCCTTAACACTAGAAGGTGAACCGATGTTGGTTTAAGCCTTACAACGCTGAATTATGTTTGTACAAACCAAAAACAATAAAGACTTTTTCAATTTAATATCATCATAAATGTCTTAGTTAGCTCTTCCCGCTTCTTTTGAATACCTATGTTTTGGGTCTACGGCCATTAAATTGTTTTAATCTGACCATAGACGTCAGATTATGATGTCTACAGACGGTCCCCGCACCGAAAGAGTTAATGCTGACATGTGTTTATTCACACGAACCTAGCATTGCTGAAGCAGTAGACAGCTTCATATGACTTGACACTAATATCAGTGTAAAGTAGGCAGTCATAATCGGACCCAGTGTGTAGGTGTGGGTTGATAGGGGATGGATGGAATGGGATCTGAGTTCTTTGAATTTTAACAGACCTCGTGTACGTAGAAACTGGTTTTAGTGTACAGTAGAACCTGCTGTGAGCAGCCACTCTCATGAGCAGCCAACCTCCTATGGGCAGCATTTGGCAATTCTCCAAAATGACATTTCCTATACAAATGAACCCCCTATGAGCAGCCACCTGCCTTAACCCTTGCTCTGCTGAATTGTTTCAATTGTATTTTTTGTCATTTGAAGCTGGAATTGCTAACGCAATCTCCAGCTTCAAATGACGAAAAATATAGATATTTTTCGAAAATATACATCTTCTAAATTGAGTTATTTGACTAAACTGAACATCTACCACAAACTGTATTGTCCATTTCAGTGACATATTATTTGGCTTAAAATATGCTTAAAACCGTATATATCCGGGTCTAGCAGGACAAGGGTTAAACGGCAACTTTTTCCTGTGTCACAACTCACAAGGGTGGCTGCTCATAGCAGATTCCACTGTACCGGGGTACACTAAAACTAGTAACGTACATCCGGTAGACATTGACTGGGTCTCGCTGTACAATGCTTCCTTCTGTCGCGATATTGCAGTGGCGGATCCAGAAGGGGGTCAATTTTAAGAAAATTAAGTTTTTGAAGGGGAGGGTGAGTCAGGACCAAAAATCGCTCCAAGATTTTAATAATAATTGCTAATCAGAATTAACCCTTTAGACCCTCACGATGCATCAAAGCATCATTTTACATCTCTGAAGAATTACTTCATTTCCTACATCTGGGGGATTTAAAATGAAAATTTTCATGGAACTGTTTTAATAATAACAATACATTTTTTTTTCATTTGCAACCCACTTCAAGCCATTTTTATCCACTGCAAGTCGAGAATTGCGACAGCAATTCGCGACTTGTAGTGGATAAAGATGACAATGGTAAATTCAGGCTTGAAAGGGTTAAAATACGTTGTTTGCGATCAAATTCCCATCAGATCCCGCTTTTTCCCAGTTCTGGATCCGCACCTGTGTTGCTACAATGATGGAATAATTAAACCTCGGATTGAAAATATATTGTTTCAAGTCTAAATTAAAAAAAAAGATTGAGATCAAATTCAGACCCCCCACCTTTCCTAAGTTCTGGATCCGCCCTTGTATTGCCACAATGTGCAATGAACAGAAAGCAACGTTATCCACTGACTCTACGGTAAGCATGAGGCATTAGCCCAATGTTGGTGTAATGTTGGCATACAGTCTACGACGTCGGCCCAGGATTAGACCAACATCGGGTCAATGCCACATGTTTACTCTGTGGGATACGTGAAGTTGCGCCCCAAAAAATCTGATGCGCGAACGATCGTTTTCACAATGAATTAATGTATCATAGTTTGATTAATTTTTATTGTATTTTATAATGACAGATTTACATCTCATTGGAATAACGCCCTAACGTGGGGATTTAAACACGAGTCTTTATACGTGAGTTTATCATTTGAATAGGGTTACTATAACATTTTTCATAAATGTTTGATGTCAACGTACACTGGCTACCAGCGTACAGAAATATAGGTTTTGCTATGCTATAATCTTTAGAGCAGGGGACGTGGCGCAATGGGTAGAGCGCCTGACTGCCTCGTCAGTCGTTCATGCGTCCAGGGCTCGAACCCCGCTGATTCTGTCTGGGGTTTTCAGAGAAATATCATTGTTTCTCCCTTCTCAATGTGACTAGGCCATCACGTTAATGGCGGCTTTGTTGAATTCAGGTTGAGACCAGTGAATCGACGTGAATTGCCACGCGCCGCGCGCTCTTCACATCAGATCTGATGCTAACCCAGGTGGTTGAGTCAATCTAGGACTATACCCGCCGTCAGATTAACTTGTATCGCATGTTTTTCGCCGATTTCTCAGTCAATTTTCAACCGGTTTTGATGATATTGTGCAAGAACTACTTTCGAGTCACGCGGCGACTACCGTGAAATTGTCATCAAAAAATATTACGTAGTTCAAATGTTAGACCATTTGACATGTAGTAAATTTGAAATTACGACATCCCTCTATAAACCCATTAAACTTATTAAATTAAAGTTTGTTTTAACCCTGAATTGCATCACATGCCAGATGGTCTAACTTTTCAGCTGTACAATATTTTCCAATGAAAATTCCACGGTAGTCGCCGAGTGACACGCAAATAGTCCATGCAAAATGTCATGAAAATCGGTTAAGAATTGACTGAGAAATCGGCGAAAAACATGCGATACAAATTAATCTGACGGCGGGTATAGATTAGTTCTACTGGGTAAATCCTGCAGGTGTGAGTCACTCACTGGTAAGACCAGTGGTAATATCAATGGCAACAGTGTCCCAGCAAACAAGAAACTTTGAGCCGGTGTTGTTTTAACGTTGTGCCACCGTCTATGACGCTGGCCCAACGTTATAACAACATCGGCTCAATGACTCGTGTTTGCTGGTGTGGTTCTGGGAGTGACCACCCCAAGCTGTTTACTTTGCACTGCTCTCCAGCTTATCTCAGGCCCATCAGCGACATCTGCCGAACGCTCTGGTCAAAGTGTGGGCGGCCCCTAGCGAGTGGCTAAACAAACACCGAGCCAATAATCTGGCTGCTCAAGGCGATCAACACTGTACATAACACGTGTGGGACAGGATTGGTGGAAAACTGCCAGGCAAAGACACGCTAACCTCCTTGCTTGGACCAAGGGTAGTATCCTTGCTTGGACAAATGTAATGAATGGGGTTTTAGGCCACCCTTGTGCACATATAGGCTTAACTCAGTTACTGCTAACTTCGACAAGTAATTATGGTGTTACCACTGTTTTCCTTTACAGAGGGTGGCCAATGCACTGGGGGACAGAAGCGTGGATACAGACACATTTGCTAGGGTACATAGCTATGTACCCTAGCAAATGTGTCTGTATCCACGCTTCTGTCCCCCAGTGGGCCAATGGGCATTTTAATATTAATTGATCTACTAGAAGCAGTGCCATTTAGGGGGCCACCATTAGATTCCCAGGGGGGGGGGAGGAGTATTTTTGAAATAAATAATTTCGGGCGGACTCTGCGTGAAATAAATAATTCACTTCAAGAACTGTTCCATATGAACATGTAACAAAATGTGAAATTTTCAGCGCGCCGCCGAGCCCGGTTGAAATAAATAATTTGCCCGCGACAAATACTCCTACCCCCGCCCCCCCGGGAATCTAATGGTGGCCCCCTTAACACTAGAAGCTGAACCAATGTTGTTTTAAGCCTTACAACGCTGAATTATGTTTGTACAAACCAAAAACAATAAAGACTTTTTCAATTTAATATCATCATAAATGTCTTAGTTAGCTCTTTCCGCTTCATTTGAATACTTATGTTTTGGGTCTGCGGCCATTAAATTGTTTTAATCTGACGTCAGATTCTGATGTCTACAGACGGTCCCCGCACCGAAAGAGTTAATGCTGACCCAGCATTGCAAACACGATACAGATGGACGTAATGATGGTCACGTCAGCAAAACCCTTCTAGAGGAGCGAACATATTGCGAGCGACAGGTTATCTAGCTGATACGACATTAGGTGCTTTAGAAAGCCAGCAGTTCGTGCTGCTTGCTTTGAATGACAGAACACCACATATATCAGGAGTGGAAGGTGCGACCACACCAGAGCGAATGATTCCTGTGAGCGACAGGTCTTATTTGTTATTTATATTATCCTTGACGTCTTATTCATCAACTTATTCTATTTTGGCCTCGAATCCAATAACCATGTTTTCTAAACATTTGTCATGGTCTGCATGGAGCAAGGGCGTGGTCAGATATAGCACATATATTCAACAGTGTTAAACTCTAACCCTTTCAGCACGGGGACCGACTTTAGACGTCAGAATCTGACGTCTGTAGACGTCAGATTATGACGTCTAAAGTCTGTCCCCGCGCTAAAGAGTTAAAATATAATAATTACTGGAAGAGTAAACTATTTATAATGGCCGTAGACCCATAAAATAAGTATCCAAATGAAATGAAAAGAGCTGACTAACACATTTATAATGATTTCTAATTGAAAAAAACACCTTTGGCCTCCATGGTTTGTATACAAATATTTCAGCGCTTAAAGAGTTAACCCTTTCAAGCCTGAATTAATCATTGTCATTTTCATCCACTACAAGCCGCGAATTGCTGCCGCAATTCTCGACTTGCAGTGAACGAAAATGACTTGATGTGTTTTAAAAATTCAAGAAAATTGTCATGTATTGGTAAACCAGTTTTATGGAAATGTACGTCCTAAAACCCTTTGTTTTACGAAAATAAAGTCTGTTTTCTGTGATGTAAAATGATGCTTTAATGCATCGAGAGGGCTTAAAGGGTTAAAGAGCTAAGTTATAGAATCTTCACCTCCTCTGCGGTTTTCAGATTGGGCCAGAGACGGCGATATCGTGGCTGACAACCGCTCCGTCACCGGTTGTGATATGTTACTAACTTAGTTACTCTGCATTTGTGATTAGAAAATCTCTGACTGTTTTCTTGAAATCTCCCGTCTTTTACTTCAAGTTGTGTCTCGCTACCGCGATTCACAATTTCAAGTGAGTGGAAATTAATTACACATATACAATTATAATCAAAACATCTGACTGTTCTCTGCACGAAAACATTAAAAACATCCCCGTTACATATTCCCAGTTCATTCATCAAAAACATCCATTACCGGTGCTGGAAAAAAATATTCAAACTTGCAACAATAATAACATTTAAAAAAAAATCAAGATGTCCTCCGTGAGCCATCTTGTTTTGGAGGAATTTTTTCCATTTTCAAGTTAATCATATCATCAGAAATACCCAGAGAACCACTTTATAAAATATGAATGGGATCTAACCAACGGTTCATAGGATATCGCGCCCACAATGTTTTTGGGAGGCTATTTTTTTCAAAATGTCTTCGCGGCATCTTGTTTTTAATGGATTCTTCCCAAAAGTAAATCAGATCATCAGAAATACCAAGAGAACCACCGCATTAAATTTGAATGCGATCCAACCAACGGTTCATAAGATGTCGCGCCCACAAGCTTTTTGGGCGGCCAATTTTTCGAAATGTCCTCCGTCAGCCATCGTGTCTCAATGAATTCTTCCATAAAGCTAATCAGATCATCAGAATTACACAGAGAACAACACTCCAGAATTTGAATGCGATCCAACCAACAGTTTATAAGATGTCGTGCCTAGAAGCTTTTCGGTCATCTTGGAAAATAGCCAGGTGTCAAAAAATATATGGAAAGGTGTTAAAAATATATGGGAAGAATTGCCCAGGGACATAGGTCATTTCTCTGTAAATTAAACAAAATTCCTCAGTTAACTTCTTAGTGAGAGATAAATACTTGATATGCCCACGGGAGACACTAAAAGCACGCGATAGTATCGGGATGCGGGATACCTAAAAAAAGGCTTTTAAGTGTTATTCCAACAAAAACGGGACAGTGATAGAATGTTAGTTTAATGCTGCGCCACCGTCTGCGACGCTGGCCCATCTAAGTTTCAATCCCAGCTGTGGCTTAGGGACGCACCATTTGATATCTGGGGGGGGGGGGGGGGTAGGGGCGCTAGAGTTTTTGTTGCTTGCAAACTTTTTTTTTACCTCCGGTGGAAAACAAGTTTTTTTTTGGCGATCAACGTCCGACAATTTTTTTTTCATGTTATGTCGAATAATTTTTTTGTCGTATGCTTTTCCTATTATGTACGTTACCATTTGGTGTTTTTTCTGGTCAACATATTTTTCATCAATTTCGACAACAGACTTTTTTTTCTGCTCGCATTTTCAACAAACTTATTTTTTCTGACTTTTGTGGCGACAAACTATTTTTTTCAATTTTATTCTAGCCCCCCCCCCCCCCCCCCCAGATATCACATGATGCGTCCCTTACAGTGACACTGTCGCCTCGGGTTTGGGTTCAAAACCAACTGTCTCTTCGTATTAATATCTTCCTAACTTGCACCTTCTGTTTTTCAAAGTCAGCCCTTTGGCACAATACATATTTTCCAGGCTAAGAGAACATTGAGAGAAAACGTGTGTGACTGATATAATGAGTGCAAGATAAAAACAAGGGTCAGCATGAGATATTCACCCAATGTCAACATTGAGATAAAGCGTGTGACTGATATAATGAGTGCAAGATAAAAAAACAAGGGTGCTCAATATGAGATGTTTACCCAATGTTGGTATAATGTTGGCCCACCGTCTGCAACGCTGGCCCAACATTAAACCAGCATTGGTATAACGTCGTATGTTTACTGTATGCTTAACCGGCCTTGAAACAACATTGGGCTGATGTCGTCCAAATAAGTAAATGTAAGGCAGTTTGATGCACTCAAACACAGTCACTTCTCTAAAATATAGCGTCAAAAAAATGTACAAGCACTATTTTCAACGTCGCGATTACCCTGAAACTTTCATTGAAAAATATTGTATGGTATAAAAGTTAGTCTATTTAACATGCGGTAAAAAAAATGTCACCCTCTATAACCCATTAGCTTTGTCTCAGAATCTCATTGCCAAACGGTCTAACTTCAGCATCCTTATGAAATATCGAAATGTTCAGGGCTGTCGAGACGTGAATGGAAAAAAGTGTGTCAAATTTCATGAAAATTGGATGAGAATTGACTAAGGAATCAGCGAAATTCATTCACCCTGGTTGATAAATTTAAAGTGAATCTGACTATAGTCACTAAATTATGACACCATTTCGATGACAAAGATCAAGTGGCGAAATAATAAATTAATATCACTTTTATTGTGAAACTAAATAAGCGCTGCAAGGTATAATATATTTTCAACAACAAGGATTTTTGTTCAGTATCGTTACGTAATTAAATGCTTATTTGCTAACTAGGTTTGAATTTGATTAGCATGTATGCATGTATACATTCTCTACAGTGCAAGGTGTGACGACCGTCTGGTTCGTGGACAACACACACAGTGCTCTGTGTAGTATGCATAAATAAATATTAATAACGATAAAATGCTGAGAATAGTTTGTCTGGTGTAGCATTGAGATATTCAATTTAACTTTTCCGTCAGTTGAAGTTGCGTCTCCTTGCCGCGATCCACAACTTCAAGTGACTGAAAATTTGTGAAATTTAAGTCCCAACATATACAAGTGTTTAAAAATTTAAGATATATCTTATTTCTTAACAACTGGTTGTACCAGGTAATAATTTGTCTGGCGCAGCGGAGCAGTTTGCTACACAATTAATACTACACGATAATATGTCGACCCTAAAAGTACTAATAAAAAACAGTAATATTTTTTATCAATTGAAGCTGGAAATTGCGTTAGCAATTTCAGCTTCAATTGATAAAAAATACAATAGCAGGACAAGGGTTAACGCTTAAAGCGCTAGTCACATGTTACTCTAATCTAATCTTGGAAGCAGAAAAGCGAAAATGTTCAAACAAAATGATTCCTGTAAACAACATATCCTTCAGACTTGTTTGTGGTGTTTGCCAAGAACGTGGTGCGTATCCCAGCAAACACGATACATTGAAATAACGTTGGTTTAACTTTGGACCACCGTCACAGACGCTGAACCAACATTAAAGCACCATTGGTTCGATGTATCGTGTTTGTTGGCATAGTAATGCCCTGGCTTGTCATATGTAAATCCCATCCCAGGATATAGAGACGTGGAACAAATGGCCTGTTGTACAAAGGTCGAAAAACAGTAACTGCCCACTTGAAAAGTAGGCAGTTACTGTTGTTCACCTTTAGTCAACCTCACTAACGCAAATGGCACTAGCCTACAGCTCACATAAACCCTTAACCCTTTAAGTCCCCACGATGCATTAAAGCTTCATTTTACATCCCTGAAAACAGACTTACTTTTCCTGTAACTAAGGGTTTTAGAACGAAAATTCCCACGAAACTGGCTTACCAATAGGTGGTAATTTTCTTTAATTTCTAAACCACGTCAAATCATCTTCATCCACTACAAGTCGAGAATTGCGACAGCAATTCGCGGCTTGTAGTGGATGAAGATGACAATGGTAAATCTAGGATTGAAAGGGTTAAATCGCTCAAATATTTTTGTATAAACCATGAAGATCAAAGAGTTTTTTCAATTTGAAACCAGCATAAATGTCTTAGCTGCTCTTTCCGCTTCATTTGAATACCTATGTTATGGGTCTACGGCCATTAGAAATCTTTTTACTCTTTCAGTGCGGGGATCTATTTCAGACGTCAGAATCTGATGTCTACAGACGTCATATTCTGACGTCTAAAGCCGATAACCGTACTGAAAGAGCTAAGGCAATCAGTTACTGTTTGTGTTTGTCTGCCGTACACGGGGAAGCAAATAGCAGTAACTGCTTACTGTTCAAGAAACCAGTTACTACTGTTTGTCATTCTATGACATTGTTGGCAAGCGTAGTATTCATGAGGAAGTAAGCTGCCAGACTAGCAATGTATTCATGAGCGGAAAAAATAAATCCAAACAACAACCAGCAACATAGGACATGCACCCAATACCATGAATACTGGGTTATGTCGCGACGCTGGCCAAACGTTATCCTGCTGTTAATTTATTTACATTTTCACCCACTTGAAGTTTTGTCTCGCTACCGCGATCCACAACTTTAAAGGTGACATATCACCCCTTATATGGTATGAATACATCTGTGACAAATAAATCAAAGTTGCCACAAGATAGGGCACAATTGTTTCCTTATATGGGATGATTAGCTATCATGTGACCCATGTGAGGGCTATCATGTGACTCATATGAGGGTCACATGATAGCCAATCACCCCATATAAGGGAACAATTGTGCCCCATCTAGTGACAACTTTGATTTATTTGTCACACAATTATTCATACTATATATGGGGTGATAGATAACCTTTAAGTTACTGAAAATTACTCATATTTGTAGAATTTCAGACCAAATATTTTAAAATCTTGATGTTTAAACACACATTTCATTCCCAATAACAGTGATTTAAACGGCTGAAACAGATTAAAAACGTCTATAGTCGTGATCAGCAGGCAATGCATTAACCCTTTCAGGCCTGAATTTACCATTGTCATCTTCATCCACTACAAGGCGCGAATTGCTATCGCAATTCTCGACTAGTAGTGGATGAAGATGATTTGATGTGGTTTGAAAATTAAAGAAAATTACAATGTAATGGTAACTAGTTTCATGGAAATTTTCGTTCTAAAAACCCTAGTTGTGGGAAAATCAAGTCTGTTTTCAGGGATGTAAAATGATGCTTTAATGCATCGTGGGGGCTCAAAGGGTTAAGACAATATCGAGTCAATGTTTCTTGCTTACCATGCTTACTGGAAATATATTCATGAATGGTAAAAATAAATCTCCACAAAACCCCGCAAGAGGAGACATTGAACCAATGCTGGTTTATTGTTGGGCCAACATCTGCGACGTTGGCCCGACATTAAACCAGCATCTTCTGTCTGCTGGATAAGAGCACTAAAAACTGGCATCAATAAGCCATACAGTGTATATTTATACACCGATTGCCCAGACAGGATGTGACCTAATGTGACCTAGTTCTACAGTGACCCCACCTGAATCAAAACAGTTGTAAACAGTGTTTGATTTTAATGTTGTAAGTTAAAGAAATAGTGGTGATATCATCCTTGTTTAGCCATTAAACGTATCAGCGGGGACCGTATTTAGACGTCTTAGAGTCAGATTCTCACGTCTAAAATCGATCCCCGCACTGAAAGAAATGAAAAGGGTCCTAAACGCATAACATAGCCATTCAAATGAAGTGGTGACAGTCAACTCGTACCCATGTCAACTCGCCCCATGTCAACTCGTACCCATGTCAACTCGTACCACCAATAGATGTCAACTCGTCCCACAAGGGATGTCAACTCGTACCACAAGTGATGTCAACTCGTACCCAACAAGGCAGGTATCAGATAATGGTACGAGTTGATATCTCTTATCACACAACAGATGTCAACTCGTACCCATGTCAACTCGTACCATTAATAGATGTCAACTCGTAACATCATTAGATGTCAACTCGTACCAAAGCTAATTCCAGAGGATATTGAATGTAGGTTATACATAAGATCCTGTTTGGAGCGCCTAATGTTACCTAATTATTCAGTTATTGGGTCACTAAGTATCAGAATAAATGAACCAAAAACACTTGAGAATTATTTGTGTTTAATGCACTGATATGTTAATGAATTGAAACGAACTTTTAATATTTTATTAACCCTATAAACCCTCACTATGCAATAAAGCATCATTTTACACCCCTGAAACAGCCTTAATAATAATAATAATGATAATAATAATAATAATAATAATAATAATAATAATAATAATAATAATAATAATAATAATAATAATAATAATAATAATAATAATAATAATAATAATAATAATAATAATAATAATAATAATAATAATAATAATAATAATAATAATAATTATAATAATAATTATAATAATAATTATAATTATAATAATAAACTTTATTTCAAGAGGGTAACCAATAACTAAGGGTTTTTTAATGAAAATTTTCATGAAACTGGGTTGCCAATACATGGTAATTTTCTTTAAATTTTCACTCACTTGGGTGGCCAACGCGATAGCAGTTATTTTTAATCTTACCGAAAGTCTACCAGCCATGTAATTTTGGTGAAATAAACGTACTTCTCTCTCTCTCTCACTCACTTCAAATCATCTTCATCCACTACAAGTCGAGAATTGCGCCAGCAATTCGCGGCTTCTAGTGGATGAAGATGACAATAGTAAATTCAGGCTTGAAAGGGTTGAGTAATACTTTTGTTACAATATTTTATTGACCAATTATTGTAATCTGTTCAAAGTCAACACGTTTTGGCGGGACTACAAAGTAACACTTGTTGAAAGTAACATAAGTTCAAAGTCAACACGTTTTGACGGGATGACATAGTAACAAATTTTAACTATGATTGTGGATTCAAAATTAGATTTCAGCTATATGTGGAGCTAATTTTCCTTGAGCAAACTATTTGGTTTTAATATTTTACTTCAAAAGGTAGGCCTATAGCAGCTAAGGTGAATCAACTTTTTATCCTTGTCACTTTATGTCCGGTTTAATTTTTCACTGGCTTGTCTGTAGGATCTGTGAGAAACTGAAATTGAAACACTTCTATGATCATGTTAATAGCTTAGCTGTGGGGTGTCAACGGTCAATCCATTCACTACAAATTGTGCATGTGCTGTCGCTAATTGCAATGAAATGAAAACACACCATTGCTTAAGCTGTTATTTTCTCACATGTGCTTGATCAATCTGGTACCCTTATCGTAGTAATTGTCACCAGCCCCCCCCCCCCCTCCCCTGTCTGCCTATTTAACATTACGTAAAGTAAATATTTATTAATGTCTCATCCAGTTTACATTACGAATACAAATCATACATAAATGACAGTTTGCTGATGTCACTCAATGTGAGTTACAAGAGACTGTAAAATAATATACGTAACGCGTATGTAGACATAACCATAACGGTATTGTCACTAGTTTTATCAATACTCTCTGACCCTTCCAGTCCTGGAGTTTATGAAATGTCACCTAAAAACATAGCAATTATATCTGAAAGTTGCTCTGGATTCATTAATTGTCGTATGAGGACATAAATTTATGTTTCGTTTGAGAATGATTTAGGTAAAATACAATTTGCATTGAAATGATGTTGCAAAAATATTATAATTCATGATAATGTATGAAGCAATTATTTACGGTGATATGTTTATGCTTGTCTGACAGCTAGTATTGTTATAGCAACCTATTACCCATTACCATTGCTATCTAAGTTAATTTTGAAAAGCTCAAGACATCGCACCTCAGTACAGGAGTATTCATATTTTTACTATCACAGATTTAACACAGCATGTTAAAATTTAAACTGAAAACATTTTTTGCCCGGAGGCATTAAATTGTCACCGCTCAGTAACAACATGATTTGTTTGCACCAACGTGCAAAAAGCAATGCTTTTCAATCACTAATTCAACATGTGCGAGACCCTTCTTCAAATACGTTACGCACACAAGAATGAACGCACGTAAGGATGAACGCACGTGTGACGCATGCATGTACACATAACACGCAGTAAACAGATAAGGAAAATAACTGGGAAATAAACTACGGGTGAAAAAGTACACCCAAAAAATGGATTTCCGAAATCACGGAAATCACGGAAATAATCCCGCCAGACACATATTGTATGCGGACTGTCATTCAGTGCAGTCCCTTTTTCTAAAGGGCAAGTATGTTTTTCCTTGATCACTCAGCATGGCCGCCTGATCACGCAATGTCTCACAGGACGATGCTTTGACGAGATTCTCGCTGAAGTGCATTAACCACCTCCTCTCCATAGTTTATATAATGCTCATATTTATTATTAACCTTCGTAACACCAACAACTTTCTGCGCATTTTTATTCACTTTGAGATGTGAATTGCTATCGCAAGTGAATGAAAATTACCTGATTCAATCAAACACCCAATACACGTATCGTCCCCTTGGATATGAAAGGGTGTATCTGCCACTTTGTAAAGTGGCAGATACACCCTTTCATATCCAAGGCGACGGTATAATACCCCAAGCTAACCCTTACAACGCTGAATTATTTTGTACAAACCATGGAGATCAAAGGGTTTTTTCAATTTGAAATCATCATAAATGTCCAAGTCAGTTTTTTACACTTAATTTGAATACGTATGTTATGGGTCTACGACCATTATAAATATGTTTCTCTTTCAGTGCCGGAACAGACGTCAGATTCTGAAGACTAAAGTCGATCCCCGCGCTGTAAGAGTTAAAGCTCACAACATCCTTATTGGGTTATGACACTTCCTAGTTATTTAATTTTATTTAAAATATGTCACGCACAAACACAAGAAGGTTAACCCTTTAACCATCAGTCCCGATTATATTCACTTTTTCATCAGCACTTTTTTTATCAGCACATTAAATACTAGTTTTTGAACAAGGTAACTAAATACAAAACACTAATAATCAAGATTTGAGTACGCCATTTTGTCAAATCGGAATAATTTCCACCCAGTTGTGTATCAGCTTCATAGTGTGTACAAGCATAGTACTAGACCTTGACCCAGAGGGTGGCCAATGGGCATTTAAATTTAAAACTACTGCAAGCGCTTCCGGTAGCCACGAGAGCTTGACGTTGTACCAATATTGGTTTAATGCAGGCCCAGCGTCGCAACTCAAAGGCCCATGAAAAGTGATACCGGTGGACGTGATAACGGGCACGTAGGCCACGTCGCCTCTGGCGGAGCGAACATTGTGAGCGACAGGTTATCTAGTTGATATTGAAACAAAGGAAAATTATACCAAGTCAAATAGAAAATTTTGCATTTCAATAATTAGATTAATGAAATAGTCTAGATTCGTGCCCGCAAAAGTTTTTAACTGATTATTCTTTCCTGAATTCCTATGGCCTTCAAGAATTAATTCATTCACTTATAAGAATAAATGAATAAATAAGTGGACACACATGGGATGGTGAAAGTATATGTTGAAATGAGAGTAAATGACAGTGCCGGCCAGAAACAGGATTCGAGCATCGAACCTTGTCTGTCTGAGGCCATATGTAGCGCCACTCACATGAACTGTGATTGTGTATACATGATGACACACACAGACAAAATTTCCATTCTTCAGATGAATGAGGTAAGGTCATAGCCCAACCAAGAATGGGAAATCTATTGGTCAGTTAAGGTCAGTTAAACGCTTCTAAATGTCAAACAGTGGTAATAATAACATTAATATATGTTTATTTCAACATAGTATTGTGGTAGAAATATAATAAGCTCGGGCATTTATGGATGAGTGGTCTATTTTGAGTTCTGATTAGAATGTGTGACGTCGTTTTAATGTATACCTCCATTGTATTACCCAATTACAGTTCATGCGAGTAGCGGTTCACGGCTATAAGACACCCACACAGAGCGGTGAAAAACGTTGACTTCTATAAAAAAAAGTTTGTAGGCAGCCACCATTCAATTACCAGGGGGGGGGGGCGTTTTTGAATGATACATACTTCATTGTTTTCACGTTCTGATTCAAGCAAAAAAATTATTTCATTTTCTTAGAAAAAAGATTCTGTTGGATTCCAAACTAGGCTTATTATTGATCTGGAGCCGAGGCTTCACCGATTTATTCAGTCCATTTATTGATGTCCATTTAATGAAAAATTCACGGTATTTGGTGGGGGAATCAAAAGTAGTCTTTCCAAATTTTAAGAAAATCGGTTTTGAATCGACTGAGAAATCTGCGGGAAAAAAACGCGCTACAAGTTAATGTGACTTCCACAATAAATATTTATTTACAGTATGTCCTTCAGACAATTATTTATTTCACAAAAATTTAGTCAAAAAAAAAAATATTTCAAAAATACTCCACCCCTCCCCCTGGTATGGTACCCCCTTAGCAATCCAGATCTAACACCTATATGGCTACGATACACCCACACGGAGCAGTGGAGCACGAGCGGGAGAAGCACGGACGTCGATACATTTAATCCTCTCAGCAAATCTATCTCAATATAAATCACCTCCGGGAAATCCCACGTACGCCACAGCACTATGTAAGGCTGTCTCTCTCTGTCTGCAGGACAGACAGCCAGAAGTAGAGAATAGGGGAAAAACAGAAGAAGTATTGTCAACCCTCACGCGGGCTCTCACGTTTTATTAGGAGGTAATAGCGGTGACGTGCAAAGACAAACAGCAGTAACTGCTTACTTGAAAAGTGAGTAGTTACTGTTGTTTGTCTTCCAGCTGCAGGATTCTCTTCTGCCATCGAGTACTGGCATACTGACCGCCGTGGAAAGACAAACAGCAGTAACTGATTACTTGAAAAGTGAGTAGTTACTGCTGTTTGACTTTGAGCTGCAGGATTCTCTTCTGCCATTGAGTACTGGCATACTGACCGCCGAGCAAAGACAAACAGCAGTAACTGCTTACTTGTAAAGTAAGCAGCTACTGCAGTTTGACTTTGAGCTGCAGGATTCTCTTCTGCCATCGAGTAATGGAATACTGACCGCCGTGGAAAAACAAACAGCAGTAACTGATTACTTGAATAGTAAGCAGTTACTGCTGTTTGCCTTGAAAAGTAAGCAGTTACTGCTGTTTGCCTTTGTCAGCCGTAAACATAGCTAGGCAAAAAACCGTAACTGCTTAATAAAAAATAAAGTTGATACTGCTGTTTGCCTATGTCAGCCATTCAGTAAATGCTTACATGAAATGTTATGAGTTTTGTGCTTTTGCCCCCGGACATAATGTCCCATTTGACGGGAGAGCTAGAGTAGATTAACCATTTAAAAAATCATGCATTTATTTCTATTTTCTTTATTTATCTCTGATTTTTTCGTTCTCGTGTATCTTCAAAAAAATACCTTGTCGGGATCTAATTTTTTACTTTGTTTATCTTAATCCGAATGAGAACGTGTATCTTTAAAAAAAAAAAATTGTCGGCTTACGATTTTGTCTGTTCGATCAAAATTAAAGACACTACACTACACCGACAATTATTTTCCAAGCTAAGATTATGCGATTTATCTATTATATTATATTATATTATATTATATTATATTATATTATATTATATTATATTATATTATATTATATTATATTATATTATATTATATTATATTATATTATATTATATTATATTATATTATATTATATTATATTATATTATATTATATTATATTATATTATATATTTATATCTATTATGCGATTTGCGATAGATCTACTTCATTTTAATGAAATGTGTGAGACATTGCTTTCATATTGAAAAATACATACATGTATATATGAGCATAATTCGACAACAAGTGACTGAAAGTCAATAATTTTTAAAAGCTCTAACTGTTTACGTTTTCCTCAGCAAAAATATGAGATCTAATCCTTTAGAAGAATAATCATTCTTTGCTGCAATAAATGTTATGTTATAATTAAAATGAACACCTATATATATAAAACTACTATGTATACAGTTTCGGGTTTATCTTTCATTCTACTCTTCAGAAAAATGTGTCCTTTTGTTTGGGAGGTGTATATTTTAGCCCCCATGTGTCGCTATATATTGCTTTCCATAAGCGTGATACATGTCTGCAGGTCAATTGGTGACGGAGAGCTAAATAAGCCTATCCGTTTATACGAGAGAAAAAAACATAAGCCTATCAGTGAATGTGGGAGAAAACGAAATGAGCCTATCAATCTATGTGGGAGAGATCCCCCACATAGATTGATAGGCTCATTTCGTACAATGCGATCTCGTCTTTCTTATTTGGTATAATGTGATCTCGTCTTTAGGCTTATTTTTATCTCGTCTTTCATAAAATAAAACACGTCTGATTTAATACAACAAATATTCGAGAACCACTGCACTCCGCATAGCACGCGACGCTGATTCAAGGTTGGCGTAGTGTTGGGCCGGTGCCTGCGACACTGGCCCAACACTACGCCAACATTGGTGTTTGCTGGACTGAGTTGCACAAAGATTTTAGCATCGTTTAAATCGTTAGACCAAACAAAGCACAGCGTTGCTTGTGATACGTAGAGCTCAGTGAATAATTGAGAAAGGACTAATAGTGATGTATGAGAAATAGAAGAGGCTGGTGGTGGCCAATAAAAACAGTCCACGTGCCGTCATCAAGACGTGACTAAAATAGAACATGACGTCACCGGGGTCTCACTAAAATAGAGCATTTCACTCTGAATGTAATACATGTAATATATATCCAAATGTAATACATATCAAATTGAATCTGCAAACGTTCCTACTAGTTTTTCAATGAGAAGTTAAATTCTCTGGTAAAATAATTGTATTAAAAATATGTTAGATGTCACATATATATAGTCGTCAAACAGTTAAACCATACACAGCTAAATTTAATAATTTAAAACGCGACCCACAACTTCAAGTGGATGTAAATTACTCATATATTTAATTTGTGGCCAAACATTTACAAATACTAATGTTTAAACACACATTTCATTCCCAATAACCAGATAACAGTGATATAATCGGCTGATGAAACAGATTAAAAACGACTACAGCGATAGATATCTTTTGTATTAGTTTATGAAAGACGAGATCGCCTTTTGAAATGAGTCTATCAATCTATGTGGGAGAGACAAAATAAATATTCAATGGCCCCCAAAAAAACGTTTGCCTCGCTTCGTTCGGCATCATCAAATGACGTTTGAATGTGTGAAGCCTCGTTCGCTCGTCTCCTTAAAACCCACATGTCATCAATAATTGTAAGCCTAGTTTGTGATCCTAGTTTGTGATTTGTAGACAGAAAAAATACTTAAAAAGTGAAACACATATTTTGCTTGAGGCAAAGTGTGAAATAAATGAAATATTGCAGACAGAAGGTGAAATAAACAAATTGTCCAGTTCAAAAACTCCCCCCCCCTCCTCTAGTAAATGTGTAATGTCAGTCACGTCTATCGCTGTTAGTGTTATGTGTGATTCATGAGAATCCACAAGATTCAACAGGGATCAGGAAGCCCGGGGAACCCCCAGGCTTCCTGTGTTACATCCTGCCACATGTGTCCATGCCTTGATTTGTTACAAAGGACAAAGTGAGCGATAAAACACAGATATATCATCAAATATAACCTTGATCACATTGACATCTCTTAATCCTCGTTCATAGTCTGTCTGACGGTGGAGGATGGTTCAAAATGAAAGTTAACTTTTTGGTATCTACTCTGTCAATTCCCAAAGGGATTGACACGATTTAAAAAAAAAAATTATCTAATCATTTGGCGACAACCCTGAAAATTTCAAAAGTTAGACTATTTGACATGTAACGCAATTCAGAGAATAAACCGGAATTAATGGGTTTATAGAGGAGCGTCATAAATAAACATTTACCCAGGAAACACAAAACATTTGTATTTATACATTTATACAACGTGAACATGGAGGTCAACGATTTTGAAATCTTGCTTCTTGATGTCAGTAAAATGTTTAAGAGCTGATATATAAGGTGTTGAAGAAAAATTGAAAAACCGAATCTAATCGTGACCGTCGTTTAACGCTTTCAGTGCAGGGACACACCTTTAACCCTTTCAAGCCTGAATTTACTATTGCCATCTTCATCAACTACAAGCCGCGATTTGCTGTCGCAATTCTCGACTTGTGGTGGATGAAGATGATTTGATGTGGTTTAAAAATTAAAGAGAATTGTCATTTATTGGTAAACCTTTTTCATGGAAATTTTCGTTCTAAACACCTTGCTTGTAGGAAAATTAAGTCTGTTTTCCGGGATTTAAAATGATGCTTTAATGCATCGTGAGTGCTTAAAAGGTTAACTTTTCCTTTATTGACGTCACCCTGATAAAACTACCCCCAGAAACCGACTTATTTTTTAGGAGAACACTTGAGGTAGCCCCTGGACACAATACAGGCTATAGCTATGCGCATGCGCACATCACACAAATTAACAACGCAAGAGAACATTGCGTCCATGTCACTGACCATTCTGGTTGGCAATTTTCAACCACGCATGTAATGAAATATCTCCATTGCAATTAATGCATGCAGACATAAATGCGAATTTGGTAAAGGAAGGTAGTTTTCGCATAAATGCGAAATTGGTAAAGGAAGAGTTAATCTGACGTCTCGATCCCCGCACTGAAGAATACTTATTACTAATACTAATATTTCTAATGGCTGTAGACCCATAACATAGGTATTCAAATGAAGCGGAAAGAGCTAGTAAGACATTTATGATTGTTGAAATTGAAAAAACCCTTTGGTTTCCAGGGTTTATACTGAAGCGTGTTCGCTGATAGAAAATGAACAAGTCATATAGTTGATGTTGCTTCTTCACACATTTTAATTTGAATGTCAGAAATACAAAATATTTGGTGCTTGGTCAGTGAAAATGTTTATTAAGCATGTGATCGAGACGCAGCCCTGTTCAGACTAGGTCTTGTGTCACAGGCTGGCCCAGCTAGGCCTAAGCCACCAGTCACCAGGTGCCGTACACTGCTCACCCTAGCCACTGCTCCTTTGCATGTTAAAATATGCAGATGGTTGACGTCATATGTCCCCGCTCTCAATTTCAAGTATTGTAGTAAGCTTGTGATTGGCCGGCTGTCTTGCTAAAAGTACCCTGATCTGGCGGGAATATTATGGTGGGGGAGGGGTGGGTGTAGACAGACACCTGTGTGGAGCCCAGCAAACGCGAGCATTTGACCCAATGTTGTTTCAATATTGGCCCACCGCCAACGGCGCTGGACCAACATTGAAACAACATTGGGTCGAGTCTTCGTGTTTGCTGGGAGAGCTGTCCGCATTTTTATACACGCGTGCCGTCTGTGTCTGGTCGGAACAGACAGCACAGTGCTCTGTGTACAGGTGCCGCTACAATTCAAAAATATTTCAGAGTTATTAGGGTCAATAGGGTAAATATAAATAGTTAACAGAGGAAGGCCAGTCGTGAGAGGCTGTCACTGGATGTGGGATGGCAGACTATTAGGACGGCGGTCCGCTGGGAGGAGACTCCATCAAAAAGTAATATCATCCAATTATTACGGTAAAGGTCATACTGCAAAGGTCGTACTGTGGAAATAATAAATATTTACTCCACGTCTAAAACTTCTAATGGCAAACACGAGACGTTCACCCAATGTTGGTTCAATGTTGGTCCAGCGTCTCGCGTTTGCCGGGTGGTCTCGCCATTAACACTTTCAATATTGTTTTACGTCGCTTTCTGCACATTATGGCAATATCGCCACAGTAGAAAGCCCGAATTCGGGACTATGCCATACTATTATCGAAATATAAATTAATTAGAAAAGAATGTTCTGTGGAACATGTGAGTTCCCAACAGCAGTGTATAATATTAACCCTTACAACGCTGAATTAATTTTGCATGAATCATGGAAACCAAAGGCTTTTAAACAATTCGAAATCATCATAAATGGCTTAGTTAGCTCTTTCTGATTCATTTGAATACCTATGGTATGGGATTACGACCATTAGAAATATTTTTACTCTTACAGTGCGGTGATCGACTTTAGTCGTTAGAATCTGACGTCTACAGATTAAAAATGGTCAGATAAACTGAAGTGCAATGGAAAGGCCTCACTCTGGAGGAGCCGTCTACGTCATCACGATGTCCCCTGTACCAGGTAAGTACGCTTGATTACGATTACCAAGTGTGTGCAAACAAAATGTGGCTCATCAAAGCCATAGAAAACCTCGTTGCATTCGCTAATTAACACAAGAAATCGCACCGCAAGTTTCAAGTACACTGTCAGGACCATTGCCAACTACATTATATTGTAGACCCATGTTTGCTTGTATTCGCTAGTATAAATTGTGTAAAATTATAGCAGACATCCGACACGATCCAGACCAAATTTGAACCACATCGCTATGTGTTGCTGTACGTTTTTGCCGCCTAATAATATGCAGTTATTTGTCTTCCCCTTTATTTCTAAATTTAGGTGATATTGTACCATTTATCTACCTTGGCGTACCATATGGAAAATCGGATGGGAATATGAGGCTAAGACGAATATTGTGTTTCAGGCTTTAGACGTCTAAATCTGACGTCTATAAACGTCAGATTTTGACGTCTAAAGTCGATCCCCGCACTGAAAGAATTACAATATTTATAATGTCCAATGACCCAAAACATAGGTATTCAAACAAAGCGGAAAAAGCTAACTAAGACATTTTTGATGATTTCAAATTGAAAAAATCCTTCGGTTTGTACTGGTTTATACTAAATTATTTCAGCTTGTAAGAGTTAAAACAACATTGGTTCAATGTTTCGCTGGGATGCCACCTTCTAATATGCTGTTATTACAAAGTCTCGTTCTGTTCTCAGCTGAAAATATGATCTACCTTGGCTTACCATATGTCCAATCAGCAGGTACCAGGCAGGCAGCCCGCATCGCTCTCCAGAAGCTTCTTGCCATATGGTAAAAAAAACTCTCGCTGATTAGCTGAACACTTCCTATTTACTGTGCTAACCTTTGTGCGGCTAGGGCTGTATATGTTTCAAGCAAATTTCAGACCAAATTAAATGCCACTGAAATCCATAAACAGTCAGTGACAGATGTTCAGTTAACTCTTTCAAGCCTGAATTTACCATTTTCATCTTCATCCACTACAAGCCGCGAATTGCTGTCGCAATTCTCGACTTGCAGTGGATGAAGATGACTTAAAATGCGTGGGAAATGACAAAAATATATCGTTATATTATTAAACAGTTCCATAAAAAAATTCGTTCTAAAAACCCCTAGGTTTTAGAAAATAAAGTCATTCATCAGACATTTAAAATGATGCTTTGATGCATCGTGGGGGTTTAAAGAACTAATGAAATGATTGAATTTTGCAGATGAACATTTTTCATAAATAGACATAGTGCTCATCATTTCAAGCTGGAAATTAACAATTCCAGCTTTAAACATGGTCAATGGATAAACGATAAGAAACAACAATTCATCAACAGAAGGGTAAGCAGAGCAGTTAACCCTTTCAAGCCTGAATTGACCATTGTTATCTTCATCCACTACAAGCCGTGAATTGCTGTCGCAATTCTCGACTTATAGTGAATGAAGACGACTTCAATTGGGTGACACTTGTAAGAAATATATCGTTATTATTAAAACAGTTCTATGAAAAATGTCGTTCTAAAAACCCTAGGTGGAGGAAATTAAGCTATTTTTCAGTGTTGAGAAATGATGGTTTAATGCATCGTGAGGGCCTAAAGGGTTAAAAGACATTATATAAATGAATGGCCAGTCACAGCATCGTCTAACGTCGCTCCCCGCGCTGAAAGGGTTAGGACCGGTGATGTATGTTATACGTGGGTCCATCTTACACCTTGTAGTCAGGCAGAATATTGGCAAAGTTTACCCTAACCTGCCACTGGATGAAACTTACTACTCCCGGTGGAAATGATGACTCTAGCCTCTACTGAACACAAATCAATCAAAATATAAACTTCTGTATGAATTTCCAGGTTATATCAGCATTCTGCCAGTGCCTGACAATTGGCGAAGGCTGTACGTTTTACCCCCCCATACACGAGAACTAGACACACTGGTGCGAAAAATGATAAATTTATGATGATATACATTTCTCTCCACTATACATCTCCACATCCGGCACCATTGGAACGATGAGAACATTTCCAGTAAGATGGACTAAAGTTTGCCCATATCACATTTTGAGCCCTAACCCTTAAAGCACTGAAATACTTTCGTAGAAACCATGGAAACCATAGGTTCGTATACATCACACCCCTCCAGGGTTAAGAAATGTGGCTCAGTTTGTCTAAAAAATGTCTTTTTGTACGAATTCCCGGTACTTTGACCTTGAAATGACCTTGAGGTGACCTTGGAATGACCTCATTATAGCATGTTCGCAAAGAGTGACCCTTGTCAATGTCAACATGTGGATTTGAGGTTAATGGGACTGATGTATCATCAGCTACAGACATCAATGCAAAACTAACATATTTGTGCTATATTTCCACCAATATCCTTGGATCCTGGCATGCACTTCGGCCTGGAAGTGAAAGGGTTAATCAATATGAAATCATCATAAAAGTCTTAGTTTTCTCTTTCCGCTTTATTTGATTACATATGTTATGGGTTTACGGTCATTAGAAATATTTTTACTCTTTCAGCACGGGAACCGAATTTAAACGTCAGAATCTGCTTTATACGTCAGACGTCAGATTCTGACGTATAAACAGATTCTGACGTATAAAGTCGGTCCCCGCGCTGAAAGAGTAAAAATATTTATATTTCTAAATATTTCTCTTTCCGTTTCATTTGAATACCTATGTTATGGGTCTATGGACGTATAAAGACGGTCCCCGCACTGAAAATACTAAACTCCTTAAGTATGCGTCTAAATTAGAAACAGCTGCAGGTCTAATAGGATCAACATTCTCTCCCTGCTGTAATAGTAATTCAGGATTAGTCAGCTCAATTGTTCACTTCATCTTAAAAGACAAAACAAACAAGTCAGTCAAATGAGCTCCAAATAAGGTCTGCCCTGTTAATGAACGGCTGTGAGTAAATGACGACTGTCCAGTTAACGGGCGGTGGGTAGATAAGGTCTGTCCAGTTAACGGGCGGTGGGTAGATAAGGTCTGTCCAGTTAACGGGCGGTGGGTAGATAAGGTCTGTCCAGTTAACGGGCGGTGGGTAGATAAGGTCTGTCCAGTTAACGGGCTGTGGGTAGATAAGGTCTGCCAAGTTAACGGGCGGTGGGTAGATAAGGTCTGCCAAGTTAACGGACGGTGGGTAGAAAAGGTCTGTCCAGTTAACGGGCGGTGGGTAGATAAGGTCTGCCAAGTTAATGGGCGGTGGGTAGATAAGGTCTGCCAAGTTAACGGGCTGTGGGTAGATAAGGTCTGTCCAGTTAACGGGCGGTGGGTAGATAAGGTCTGTCCAGTTAACGGGCTGTGGGTAGATAAGGTCTGTCCAGTTAACGGGCTGTGGGTAGATAAGGTCTGTCCAGTTAACGGGCTGTGGGTAGATAAGGTCTGTCCAGTTAACGGGCTGTGGGTAGATAAGGTCTGTTCAGTTAACGGGCTGTGGGTAGAATCAAGGTCTGTCCAGTCAACGGGCTGTTCGGAGAAAAATTTTGTTGGAAAATTTTAAACAGCGACCGAGCAAATTAAAAATAGGTTACTCCCAAGATCTGGTGAAACAGACTGTACTAAACTTGTGAAGTAAACAGTTACTGTTGGCAGAGGGACAAAGACAAACTAGCCGTCACTTTTAACAGCTACTGCTGTATCTGCATCTGATCCACCCGGCATTATCATTAATGAACACAAATCGCTTCGCCGCACACCCGGCCAAAAGGAATTGTGAATGAAGGGTGTTTTATGCAACCGCAGTGCACATATAAGCTAAACTGGACCAGGAGAATCTCTTGAGAATGGTGAGATGACACTTCCCTCAGACACAAGATTCGAGCCCTAGCGGTCTGAGGCCGAGTACGCTTCCTTTCAGTTACGAAGGTTTTCCAAAATACAGAATTTTTACGGATGAGCGGGGAAGAAACGTATGTTTCTTTAAAAATCTGAATGGCGAACCCGCGATCTGAGGTTTATAAACATCAGATTCTGACGTCGACGGTTCCGGCGCTGAAAGGGTTGAGGTAATGAGTTACTGTTCCCAGCAAACACGAGGCGTTGGCCCAATGTTGGGCTGATGTTGGGTCAGCGTAGGAGGTATTCGTTCTCACTTAGTATGGAAACAGCTAAGGGGGCCACCATTTAATATCCAGGGGGGGGGGGGTTTGAAATTTTGTCACGGGCAAATTAATTATTTCAAATTGTATTACATGTAATTGTTCAAAGAGAACAGTTCTTGAAGTTTACTATTTATCTCACGCAGAGACTATATGCCACGATGGGATACGTGTTGAAGAACGGGTGTTTTTTGAAAAAAAAGTTTCAGAAGTTGCACTAAAACACTGCTCTGGAAATATCCGTTAATCTCAGGTTAGTTGTCAGAGGACACACAAATAAACTGGTTTATTATATAACCAGACAGGAATGGCAAAATTACAGTGCAAAGGCAAACAGCAGTAACTGCTTACTTAAAAAGTCAGCAGTTACTGCTGTTTGTCTTTGAGCTGCAGGATTCTCTTCTGCCATCGAGTAATGGCATATTGACCGCCGTGTAAAGACAAACAGCAGTAACTGCTTACTTGTAAAGTGAGCAGTTACTGCTGTTTGCATTTGAGCTGCATGATTCTCTTCTGCCATCGAGTACTGGCATACAGACCGCCGTGCAAAGACAAACAGCGGTAACTGCTTACTTGAAAAGTAAGCAGTTACTGCTGTTTGCCTTTGAGCTGCAGGATTCTCTTCTGCCATCGAGTAATGGCATATTGACCGCCATGCAAAGGCAAACAATAGTAAGGGGGCCACCATTCAATTTCCAGGGGGGGGGGGGAGTTTTCTTAAATAAATAATTTCGGGCGGACTTTGCGTGATTCTGAAATAAATAATTTACTTAAAAATTGTTCTATATAAACATGTGATAAAATGTGAAATTTTCAGCGCGCCGTCGAGCCGGGTTGAAATAAATTATTTGCCCGCGACAAAAACTCCAGTCCCCCCCCCCCTGGATATTGAATGACGGCCCCCTAACCGCTTACACCGTACAATTGCTGCCTTGTGTTTTTGCACTGCAGGTACTTTCATTTTCTGTTTTCTCAGCCAATAACTATCGGCGAACATATCAACCCTTCGCGAATAAATCGCGTTACGCCTCGCAAAAATCACGAAGAGCCGCGATGTTGGAGCGGGCTCAGACGGTCTATAAATGCAAGGAATGATAGCACAGATCTTAGACATGTGAGTCACCTTGGGGGGATAGGCGCTGATTGACATGCGAGTCATTTTGGGGAGATGGAATAAATCTAAAATCATGTTGCGAATAGCTTCACTTTTAATCCTGTTGACAATCACGATTAAAATAATCTTCTTAGATTTTATCAGTACTTTGTATGTGCAGGAAGTAAAAGACAGACAGGCAACATAGACAAACGGACAGAGGCAGACAAAATAAAATAAGACAATAATTTCGTAGACTGCCTTTCCTAGAAATAACCTATGTACTTCGACGGTCCTAATAATTAGGGACGTCGAAGTACATAGGTTATTTCTTATTTAGGCTAATTTGGCAGTTATCGGAATGGATGATAACAAATTTTGCCATTTCTGGGCATATTTTGGCAGTACCGGACTGAAGGAATGGAATCATTTCGAGGCTTCTTAGATTCTAACGTCTATAGACGGTTTTCGCGATGAAAGGGTTAAAGTAGTAATACTGTTCTTGTCTGTTTTCGTGTGAACTGCAAAGATAAACAATAATATGCTTACATTTCAAGTCTGCAGATAGGACGGAACACGATGAAACGTGCAGAGAAATGGGTTTTTTTTAGGTGTAATTTCGTAATTAAAGGCGGTAAAAAATGTACAAAAATGTTACAAGATTTTCTCACTTGTACCAAGAACTCAACTGCTTGTATTAAAAAGGATGTGACCAATTCTGTGAAGATTAACCCTTGCAACGCCGAAATATTTGTATATAAACCAAGAGACCAAAAGGGTTTTTTCAATTTTAAATCATCATAAATGTCTTAGTTAGCTAGAATCTGACATCTATATAATAGACGTCAGATTTTGACTTAAAATCCCACTAAGACTAGATAAAGCTGGCTTTATATCATGGTAATCATAGTAATGATGGTTTATCAAGGCTAAGTGTTTATATTGAGAACGTCGTTGTTGCTATTTAAATGCTGCAAATATTTTTATGATAACCCCCCTCCCCCCCCCCCCCCTGTTCCCGGCACGTATCATTTGATCGGCCCCTTATAGATTGGCCCCCCCCCCCCCATGTCAGCTGTCATAGACTAGGTGAAGAGGCTGAGGTTATATAAACACGTATCACTACGCGCTGGGAACTATTTCTGAGCAGATCATATTTCTGTAACAACAGGCTGATGCTGCCCCCTGGTGGGTCTAGGACGAAATTAATCAGTGTTGTTTTAATGCTGGTCCAGCGTCGTAGCCACTGGACCAGCATTAAAACAACACTGGGTTGTCCGGTGTTTTTCTGGATCTATACAGGGTGCGGAAATTCCATATCTCACCTAGAATAACAATTCTAGCTGTTTGTTTGGGCAAAACATACCCCAGTGCTAGTCCATGGGGGAAGTGTGCATGCATTGTTAGAGAAACCCGATTCAAGAAATATGAAGTATCCATGCATTGCTTCCCACTCCGGAAACCCGCATGCATACTTCATATTTTGTGAATCTGTATTTCTCACAATACATGCAAAGGTAAAAGCAAATACATGTAAAGTCAACCAGCAGTAACTGCTCACATGAAAAATGCAGTGCAGTTGCTGTTGTTTGTCTTGAACACTTGGGAGGTTTAACTAAAGTAGAAGTTGTGGGGGGCAGTATTCTTAACATGATACAAATAACTCATTCACATACATTCTTAAAAAAAAAAGTTGTGCTAATTCAATAAGCTCCACTATAAAAATCTGAAGTTTTTAATTTATTTTTTTATAATAATAAATGGTCTGTAAGTGGTTTTTTTTTTAATAATGAATGATTTCTAATGAGTAACATGTAAGGGACATGGACATCAAGTTTATCCCGTTAGAAATGTTTAACTCAACAAATGTGGCAATAATTTCTGCACTATATCAAGGTGGGAGTCTAACCGTTACCACACTAAAATATTATTGTATAAAAATCAATTTGAAAGCATCATAAATAGCTTAGTTAGGTCTTTCTGTTTCATTTGAATACCTATGTTATGGGTGACCGGTATACGGCCATAATAGATATCGGGGACTGTCTTTATACGTCAGAACTGACGTCAGATTTTACAGATGTCAGATTTTGACGTATAAAGATGAATGTCAGATCTGACGTTTCAAGATGGTCCTCGCGCTGAAAGGGTTAAAGATGACATGCTATGGAAAAACAGAACTGTAAATATACTATGCTTGTGAAGGAAAAATATATGTGGGGTAGGCCTACTTTTCTATGTCAACCTTTAAGCTTCCACCTCGAATTCATGTAAAACACAGTAAATATTAAATAATATTTAGGCAAGATAAAAATTAAAATTAATTTTATTTGATATGAATTGAAGGGCTTCATGCAATAACCTGTTAAGCGCCATTTACAGGTTTTTGTTGATAACAGCGGATTTAAGGTGCTGAGGTAGGGAAGATTATTGTGTAAACAATTTTTTTTATTAGAAGCAAGTACATGTTTATGGCTGTTAGTGAGTGAAATTTCACTATAAAAAAACTGTTAAGTGCGTTTACCAGTAAATATTACTAAATAACATGTGGCAAATCCTATTGCTAAGCTCACCCAACACGTTCTTGCAAATAATAGAATTATAAATCAGAAATGGCAAGCTCCACTAACATGATTTTCAAATATCAATATTATTTTAAAAGTGCAAAAGTATTCCGATAAATGGTTGTGAAGTCACTGTTTCACAGATATCTAATCAATATCCATGATTTCTGGAAAAATTTGCATAAAGCAATAAAATGGTAATGTCATTTACCATAAAATATTGTGATATTGAACTTGAAGACTATTGGCAAATACCAGTTACCAAACATTGAAAATGTGTGCAAGGCATGCTGGGAGTCTTAGATATGATTACTAAACTTACCTTACCAGTATTATTAATAAGCAAACATATTTGAAGGAAAAAATATTGAACTTAAACTTTGAAGTCATTTTTCTCAAAACTATAAAACATGCACTCAATGGGCGCAAAAACTCTAAAACTAAAAGTCAGAAATTATTCAAATTTTACTATCACTAAACAGGTTCTTGCATGGAGCCATTTAATTATATTACATGTGTTGTCACATTCGTTTTTTTTTAATATTATAAGAATTGAGGCCGCAATTCCCATTATCAAAGAGGGATTAAAAACTACGGACAAGGGGTGGTTGAAGGCGGCACCTGGTGAGCAACATAGCTAAATCACTGGACCAAGAGGACACCTGGTGATTACTAAGGCATACTGGTGTTAACCCTTAATATGTTATAATTTCCACTCCCAATTTTAATTTTCAGCCACTTGAAGTTGTGTCTTGCTACCGCGACCCACAACTTGAAGTGGGTAAAATTACTTAAATTCATGCACAATTTTTTTTACTTCAAAATGTAAACATAGGAAGAAAAGGTCTGGTCTTAGTAGAATTTGAAAATGATAATTGTGTAGATTGAATATTCGAGAGTGTCGTCTTGAATTAGAGAATGGTATATCACACTTGGGGTAGAGTACATGTATACATACGTACAATTACCTGATCACTGTGTGGAAACAAAACTTATAGTATAATTTGTACATAAAGCAGAGCATTCAGGCTTGATGTACTTCATACCATTTTCATTAAAACATGACCTTTTTTAAAAAAAGGTCCCTTTTCCCCTCTTGTTGCAGCAATGGTAACATTCAACAAAACTTAACCAATTTTGAAATGGGATTTTAGTAGGGTAAACATTTCTAAGTCAGACAGCTAGACACATAAGAAATCCTTAATTTCGGTTTGGGAAATTTTACCATGATACCGTCTATCAAGCCTAAATTTGAGGTAGACCCAGCCGCTGGACTAATAATACACAAGAGCAACAAAAACGACACTTAAAGAGATTCTTAAAATGTGAGATTCAAGCCAGAGGGAATATTGTAACTTCCTCTGACGGGTTGATGACAGTGCTAAGTTCGCTTGATCAGAGCAAGAAAAAAAATCAAAAGAAAAGAAAAATAAACTCTAAAACAACAACTAAAAAGCGTGAGAAAATAGCCATATAAGTATTTGAAACTTAGCATGATGGACAATATATACATGATATAGTTTCATAACACTGTGTTATATCTGATGTTTCTAATGTCACTCAATATTAAATGTGATTATAAATACAATTTATTGATGGTTCATTAGACTACAATGAATAAAAACATAATGCTTTGATATTGTTGTCGCTTTTTTCATTTGTGTTTTTGTCTTCATAACAATGTTGCTGATAATTAAATATGATTTAATATGACGTTAATATAAATGCATGGAACAGTTTAGAACGTGGATGGCTGTTATATAACCTGTGCAATAACAGTGCTGGTGATATGAGGCGTGTGATCACACGCACACGCCATCACACGCCTAAAACAAAGTTGAGGTGTAGGAAAAACAGGACGCCTTGTACAATGTACAGATACAAAGGCAACACTTAGTGGAGTGCGAATCACACTCCTTGATCACACTCCTTGCTCATTCAAGGGGTGTGATTTTCCGCACACAACTATTTTTTAAACGACCATCAATGCAATAATAATAGGTAGCAGAAACAAAGCTTTGAACCAATATCGTTTCAACGTTGGGCCACTATCTGCGAGGCTGGTCCGGCATTGAAACAACATTGGTTCATCGTCTCATGTTTGAGGGAGTCTAGCTAGAGCGGGTCTTGTTAACATGTTCGCGATACATGCGGTATGTAAATGCTTTGTTAACAAAACTAGCGCTGTAGTGTTAGGCCATTTTCCGGCCAGTAATTCATTATTACTGCCTACTTGAGATCATAATCTCGGTAAATTCACTAGATATCATTATAAATCAATCTCTCGAAGGTTGACTGAAATTATTAGATCTACCAGCATTAGCATACAGACGTGAAAGAGCGGACATGATAGAAACATACAAGTTAATAAAGGAACTCTATGATCCAGAAGTAGCCCCTAAATTAGACTTAATGAAGAAAAGGGAACACAGGAGGGCAATTCCACCAATTACAAAACTTTTACAAAAAAATTATTGAAAAAATGGTAAAACTTGGAAATCCAAAATTCTGTGCCACCTAAACCTTAAAATTACCAAGCTTTGAGATTTTATGAAGCTAAGTACATGTAGTTATATTTTGTAATATTACTTTAACAAATTTGCAAAACAAAAATTCTATGATTGAAAAATAATTTGTGAAAATAAATTATACTTGTGTACGTCCGAAACCTAAAATATACTAATTGTTCTTTTACTATTAAGTGAAAGCGAGAAAAAAAAACTTGACTTAATATATAAAATTAACTATTTCCCATGATTAGTTTTCAGTATATTTTAGGTTTCTCACTGGGGCTGCTTTCTTAGAAATAACGGTTTCGGACGTACAAGATAATGTACGTCCGAAACCACAAAAAATAACCCTTACAACTGAAATAGGAACACCTATATTTCAACAATATAATATTTTTGGTGTCAAAAAACAGGCTCATGTTCATTTAGTTGCTTTGACATGATATCAACATCTTTTTTATTATTATTTCCCTTTAATTGTTATTTAATTAAGTTTATAAATACATTATGGTGGTGATGTACATCCGAATCCAAAAAATACAAGCTTTAAAAAAAAATTCATTAATCCACGGTCTGAGATACAGAAATAGACATAAGGATCTAAAGCTAAGTTCAGAAGTTGGTTGTATTAGTAAAGTTTCAAAGTTATCTTCTGTATTGATAAATACTAGTTTCTAGACGAATGCAGTTTCAGATACCCGGTATACACATTACATGTTTTCCCTGTGAAGATTTTGTTACCGGTACATAAATATGGGTCATCATGTATGAAAAATAATTTAATTTAGGTCTTGCCTTTTTCAAATTTCAGAAATGTAATTGTGAAATATTATAGAATATATCTAAGTTTCTGGTTATGTCAAGATACATACATAATATTGCATATTTTATACATGGAATTCAGACAAACACTACAAAATGTCTTATGAACAGTTGAAACAAGCACTTCTAGAACATTTTATGTAAAAATAGTAGTTTCAAATTTCTATTGCAGTGAGTCATCATTATGAGAAGTGAGAGTCATACATTTATTTATATTGCAAGAAGAAAAATTGACCATTTAGCTCAGTTACTAATAATTCTCTTTACATGGGTGTCATAATCACTATCAAATTAGGTGTACCTTCGAAACCATACAAGCAGAGCTTTCCAAAAGGTTTATGCATTTCATAGCAATCTATAAATCACCAGAGTACTTTTTTATAGCTTTATCATGCATGTGGTGGACTCAAAATTAAATCTAGATACAGAGTGATACCATAACTGCTACATTTAAGTATTGAATTCAGATGCGTACGTCCGAAACCAAACTTCAAATTATTTTTCACCATGGAAAAAACACTAAAAAATTAAAATTTATGAAGGACCCTTCACACATATGTCTTTCCTCTAAAAATAATCAGAAAAAATTCCCATTCCACACCACACATCACAGAAATTTTATGAGATAGCCTATCATGTATGCATACAAAATGACCATTCTCTGAGTACGTCCGAAACTGACATATTTTACTAATTTTTCTTCCAAACTACAAAAAATAACTAAATGTTCAATAGTGCTACTTGTAAACAAGACAAGACACTTTTACTATTATATATATTGATAAATTTATGACTAAATATAATACAGAACTGTCTGAAGTGTACGTCCGAAACTGTGGAATTGCCCAGGAGATTAAGAGGCCATGACCTTAAACTTCTCAAGGTCAGAGCAAATGAGAATATACGATTAAAAGCCTTTCCAAGCAGAATATTAAACCCCTGGAATTCCCTACCAAAGGAAGTAGTGGAGGCACCAACACTAAACACATTCTAAAGGAGGCTGGACAAATCATGGAAGAGTCAAGAAATTTTATACAATTATAAAGCGACACTAAATGTAGGAACCGGAAAATTAAGTAAATTAGAAGACTAATGGTGATGTGGTCCTAGAAGATCGAGAGGACTTGTGACCACTACTACATTTTAAGACATACTACCACATAGTCATAGTAAGTAAGTTATTATGGACATTTTAAACGTAAATTATGGTTATCCATGGTTATTCAGGGTTTTTCATGGGTTTTGTCGCACCCGAAAATAGTCCTCGCCAAATTTTTATAGAGTCTAAATACCGTTTGCAAATCGTTTGGTGTCAATGCTCCCCGTTTAAAGGTGTAGTCAACTGTTAAAATTCCCGGGACAAGGGTCCCCCAGAAGGCAATAGTGCCCGTGGGTAGGCCAAGTCCCTATTCCATAATAATACTAAATATGCGTTTCATACCTAAAGCCTCATTAAGAGCAAGTTCTCAAATCACAGCAAGTTCATATATACTTGAGCGACATCTATGAGTTTATAATTCAAAGATCTTGGCCCTTACCCCTACTTGGTCGCTTGCTTGCAAACAAACTGACTGTATTACTGCGGGGATGTTGAAACTGCTTGACCCAAGCTTGTATTGACATGCCCAGTAAACACAAAACATTTGTATGACTTTATGCAATGTTGGACCAACGTCGAAGACGTTGGGCCGACGTTGTATAAATGTTATACAAATGTCTTGTGTTTGCTGGGCAGGAGGACTTTCTCTCAAACATTGTATATTTTTTCAATGTTGGTTTAATGTTGGGCCAGCGTCGCAGACGTTGGCCTAGCATTAAAACAGCATTGGATCAATGTCCCGTTTACGTAGTATCTTGTAATCAGTTCAGTGGCTATATTAATGCCGTCAATCTGTACTCAATAGGCTACTGTTGGCCTACACTTGACCGTCCCAGGCATGCGCGTCTTGCAGTTGAATCATTCTTTAAATTCGGTGAATACTGAATAGATTCTATTATCGCCCAGTTTGTTTATCAATTAACGCTAAGAATTAACGTTAATCATCATGGACAAAATTATAATAAAAATACAAATGAAATGCTTAAAACATGCGGTACTTACTTTGATATGTATCCCTTTATCGTTGTGATTTTGTGTGATTCTACTGAGAAGAATTCAATGCTTATTCAAAAAACAAACCCACGATTTACTGTTGTTGTTGTCAGACGCCTTTCTTAACAAAACATGGCTGCCCTCTGGTGAATGGCAGCTTCTAGTAGTTTACCCACTCACCAGGTGGGCACCTTTGGTGACTGAATATTGTTTCATGGTCACAACACAGAAGTCAGTGGCGGTGGCAAGAATTAATTAAACGGGGGTGGGGGGGGGGGGTGTGATCGTTGATTTTTTGCAAGAATTTCTACACACAACAGCTGACAACGCCAGTCTTATAAATATGCTTCAAAGAGGGATCCGGGGGCATGCTCCTTCAGAAAATTGTGGAATCTAAGGCCTGAAATAGGCCTATGTTTTTAGGAGAGGACCCAGAACGTGGGGGGGGGGGAGGGAGGGGGGGGGGCGTCGACAGCGCCCCTCTCTGGATCCACCACTGGAAGTAGAAGGCACATTTGCACATTTAACAATTGGGGACATCAGCATTCCACCAACTTCTTCCGCACGGAATATTGGTGTCTTCTTCGATAGCACGTTTCAAATTGATGCGCAAGTTGGTAAAGTGTGTCAAGCTTGCTCTTTTTGGCTAAGAAACATTCGTTGGGTAAAGTCGCACCTAACACTCACAGAATGAGATAGTTCTTTGCTAACACTGACGGCAACCGCTAGTCCTGAATACAAGTCTAATTCGCCCGAGCTACATAGCCTTGATGCCAGCCATAGAGAATATCCCAGCTTCTGCCCTGTGCACGCCTTACTGTGAACAGTGAGCCAGCGACACGATCCGCTGTCGCTGCTCACTATACTCGCATACAGCTGAAACCCAGGATATACTCAATGAGTGGATTAAAGGCTATGTGACATGGGTGGAATAGCCTTGTACTCAGGGCTATCCAGTCGCTGGTTATCTCAAGACTAGACTCACTTTTACAAGGTCTGCCAAAGTATCAGCTCGCAATTAAGGCTACAGCCATTCAAAATGCGGCAGCAAGAGTAATTGCATGCATCCCACGCCATGAACACATCTCTGAAATAAGGATGCAGCTTCACTGGCTACCGATACAGCAGAGAATTACAAGATATTGCTCCTGACATTCCTTGTGGTACACAGAAAGGCCCCTGAATATTTATCTGAGCTACTGGTGCTGCATAAACCAAACCTAGCGCTGCGATCGGCTAATCAACCTATTTTCACACAACCAAGACACAGGGCCGGCGGAAGCGGTCCGGCCATGGCCAGACCATTTTTCAGTCAAAATGGCTCTCCGAGCACTTATTTCTTTAAAATTTTCCAGGGGGAGTATCACAGCCGGACCACTTCTATCCAAGCCGGACCACTTCTATTTTGCTTCGGCCGGGCCTAAAGACATTTGGTAATCAAGCTTTTGCGATCGCTGCTCTAAAGCTGTGAAGCTCGCTCCCCACATTACTGAGGGATATTCACGACCTCAACATATTCGGTCCCTAAAGAAATATTTGTTTGACGAGGCATATCAGAGTCTAATGGTGTAAAGCATATCAGTGACACATTTGTTTTCCTTGGCGCCCATGAATCACATGAGATATGTGGCGCGTTAAAAATGCTTTATTACTTAATATTAATTTGGTAGCCTATCGGAAGTTTTACAACATTGTCCTTCCGACAATTATTTAGTTCAGAATTTAGCCTATAAATATGTAGGCCCTATTCCAATCCAGCTTCAACCCCTCCCCCCCCCCCCGCGGTAATTGAATGGTGCCCTGGTAGGCCTGCTAGGCCTAATTAAAGGGTGGCCTGTTCAGTGTCACAAAAACAAAAAACGACCCGATCATATTTGGACAGAGATATATGCTTACTCTTCTAGAAGGCTCATAATTTAAAATTGTCCCAGAAGCATGCCTACCCAGCATACAAAAAAAACACGTTTTTCTACCACTTTAAAGGGCCAGTCCCAGGCTAAAATCATAGAAAAATCGGTGATTTTATTTTGGCTTTTTAATATGACTATATGATGTAAGCATGTTCATAGACTCGAACTGCAATTTTTTTTTAATTTTTGTGCTGCGCATTTATCAGTTAGGCTAGATATAGAGACGAAATTCCCGTATTTCTTATTTTTGACATGGTTGTCAAAAATAAGAAATCGGGAATTTCGTCTCTATATCTAGCCTAACTGATAAATGCGCAGCACAAAAATTTAAAAAATGCGGAAACCGCGAATTTTTAAGTTTCCAGGAATATACCATTAAAAATACATTAGCGAAAATGTAAACAGTCATATCTCAGTCAATTCTCTTGTAACAAAGCCTTCGGAAATGTAAAGCAAAAATTCATTTTTCATCTGTTTGTTACACATCATTGATTTTAATTTGGCTTTGACACCCCACAAAAAGCAAATAGCAGTAGGCCAAACTGCTTACTTTATAAGTTACCAGTTACTGGTGTTTGCCTTTACATTGTAGACAATTCAGTTGACCCAGTTTTAAAAACGTGCTTTATTCAAGAGTTTGTTAGCTTAATATGTTAGAGAGGGGTACATAGATGGATATTAACCCTTATGCTCCGTATATATATAATAGGCCCATATGCGGCTTTAAGTTCGTTTAGTTAGCTTTACATGTTAAAGAGGGAGATATGAGGGATATTAACCGTTTTGCTGCTAAATCTGCGTATATACTACAGGTGCTAAAGCCAATATTGCGAAGCACGTTTTTGACATTTAAAACATATTTACCTGTTTTGTGACATCAACATGTATAGATGTGAAACATTGACAACATTATCACATCTAACATTTCAGGATGTTGCAACCCACGTCAAAATCACATCGTTTTGTGACATCAACAACATGTCGTCAAATAGATGTGAAATATTGACAACATCATATTGACATCACATCTGACATCTAAGAATGTCTAAGAGATCTCAACAATGTCCCCTGGCACACAGTTGAAACCATGGACAATGTTGAGGACTCATGGCATATGTGAAAAAGTCTTTTTTTGCGATATTGTTAACACCCATGCTCCGTTAAAGACCTTCAGAGCCGGAAAAAAGAAAAAGATTAATTTTAATGAAGAAGTGGCTTCACTGCGAGTCACCCGGGATGAATATCATGCAGAAGCCATCAAGACTGGGGATTCCAACACTTGGTCTGTTTATCGTAAACTTCGAAACCATGTCACCAAATTGGCCAGAAAATCTAAGACCAACTTTTTTTTATATCAGCAATTCAAAATTCTAAAGGAGACTCTAAAACAATGTGGAGTCATGTCAGTAAACTTTTTCCAAAGACCAAGTCAAGTGGGATTCCTAGCCTTGAAATTGATGGCCGCCTTATCACTACACCCAAGGATATAGCCAATAAATTTAACAATTTCTTTGTGTCAATTGGTGAAAACCTGGCAAATTTAATCGCAGTGCCTTCTCGCAGTGCACTTGATTGGCTACGGTCTTCATGCGAAGCAGTTGGTGACCAGTTCCATTTCACACCTGTCGCAGCGTTGGAAGTTCAGAAATCGCTTGAGGCTCTAAATTCTAAAAAGGCCACCGGCCTTGATGACATCCAGGCAAGACTTTTGAAAATCGCGGCTACTGCAATATCAGAAAGCTTGTGCTTCTTACTGAATTTTTCATTAACCAGCGGTAAAGTCCCCAGTGACATGGAATTGACTTTTTTTGATCCATGTTTATTTTTTAAGCGCTATTAAATGCATAGTCCTGGGGCTGATTCTGAAAACTAAGATTTTGTTGCACCCCCAGAAGAACATAGGTTTTATGGTATATTTTGTTTCTTTGGTTCACCAGCTTCCATTTTAAAAACATTACCCCTTTCAAAATGTGTCCGAAAGACCCTTTGAGGACCATTTCCTGCAGTCAGTCATAGTGCTCTGATGAAAATATGAATATTGCCATTTGTACACTTGTAGCTGACAGAAACCTTAACAATTATTACAAATTTCACCCAGAACGTGATATACAGTATACTTATATATATATAGAATATTGCAGTGTAATAATTGGTGTTTACCTAGGCATAAATTGAAATTTAAACTTTTTTGCTGCAAAAAAATGAAAAATCATAATTCTTTTAAGAGGCAATTTTTTTTCCTTTCGGACACATTCTTAGATGGGTAATGTTTTGAAACTAGTTACATAGGTACCAAATAAAGACAAAAAAGTGAGAGACCTATGTTCTTTGAGGGGGTGCAGCAAACTCTGGATTTAGACTAGTTCTCAGAATCAGCCCCAGGACTAGCATGAGTGATCATCACTTTTGTCATTGCAGTAGAATTTTACCTGATCTATGTTGATTGATATGTATATAATAATAATAATAATAATAATAATAATAATAATAATAATAATAATAATAATAATAATAATAATAATAATAATAATAATAATAATAATAATAATAATAATAATAATAATAATAATAATAATAATAATAATAATAATAATAATAATAATAATAATAATAATAATAATAATAATAATAATAATAATAATAATAATAATAATAATAATAATAATAATAATAATAATAATAATAATAATAATAAACTTATAAAGGCTTAGTGCCTATTATTATTTCAGTTATGTAAAAATACTCATTTAAATGACTCATGAACATTAAGATTAAATAAGACTGTGATGTGTAATCCAAATAATAGTTGTAACAAGATTGCTCGTGCTAAGTTGGAGCAATTCAATCTAACTATCACAGATTGGTGTGTGTGCATATACTTGTTACTTGTTGTTACTTGTATACACCCTTGATTTACCCCCCGCAGACTGGTGTAACCAGCCGGTAACAGTTTTGTCGAGAAGTGCGACTCAAGACAACTTTTTTTATAGTGTCAACACCTACTGTATATAGTGTTAGAGAATTACCATCGAGTGGCTGAATAATCAGCAAAATGAGACGCCGAGCCGGTGAAGAGCCTAATTAGGAATGGGGTTATATCAGGCATGGGGTGTCAAGTCAGGGTCAGGTGTATGCGCAGGGTGTGGTGCGCAGTGGTTGGGGAGGGGGTGGGTGGCAACGGGAAGTACTATAAGTGTCGCATGGGTGGATGGTCATCATCCAGATTTTTTGTCAACATGGATATGTCAACTGAAGCAAGTGACACAACAACTGACCTAACGGAAAACAAAAAAGCCAGAACAAAAATACCATTCGAGGATGTTAGGCACTATCTAAAATACGCTGAATATCCTGATAGCTACTTTAGGCAATCTGGGAAGAAGACGTCACTAAGAAAGTATTGCCGACACTTCAGATATGACACTGAAGGTAAGTCAACAATTACTTTAATTATAACTTATGTCTTATTCATGTTGTAAAACAGGTATAGCCATGAATAGCTGCAAAGTCGTTCCTAATTTTATCACTGTCAGGTAGGGTCTGGGCCCAATGCTTAATTTATCAACCAGGCCCATTCCTAATTTTGCCACTACCAACACTACCAACAACCCATTCCTAATTTTACCAGTGTCAGATCATGCTTTATTTATCAATCAGGCGTTACCTAATTTCGCTACTATCAGGTCATGCTTAATAATTAGGCTTAAGTTCACAGTGGTAAAATTTATAAAATTATTGATCAACTAGGCCCATTCCTAATGTTGACACTACTAAGACTAACAGCAACCCATTCCTAATTTTACCACTGTCAGGTCGTGCTTAATTTATCAACCAGGCGCATTCCTAATTTTGCCACTAACAATACTGCCAACAACCCATTCCTAATTTTACCACTGTCAGGTCATACTTAGTAATAAAGCATGACAAGACAGTGGTAAAATTGATAAAATTATTGAACTAGGCCCATTCCTAATGTTGACACTACTAAGACTAACAGCAACCCATTCCTAATTTTACCACTGTCAGGTCGTGTTTAATTTATCAACCAGGCGCATTCCTAATTTTGCCACTAACAATACTGCCAACAACCCATTCCTAATTTTACCACTGTCAGGTCATACTTAGTAATTAAGCATGACAAGACAGTGGTAAAATTGACAAAATTATTGATCAGCCAGGCGCATTCCTAATTTTGCTACCATCAGGGCATGCTTAATTTAAAAACCAGGCGCATTCCTAATTTTCCCACTGTCAGGTCATGCGTAAATTTAAAACGAGTAAAAAACGAGTAGGGCCTAATTATATATTATTAAATGTTATTAAATGTCATATTGTTTTCCATTTATTTTTTCTTCTCAATCGCAGAATTACATCTACTTCCTATAGTCAATAAATATATATCCTTCTAGCTAACATTTCCTTTTATATTACCTATATTTCGTTTCTACATTTAAATCATTTAATTTCTTGCTATGGGACATGAGCTTCTGTAATTCACTTCCCTTTGATGATCAACTTCGAAATGATAGGAGTATGAAACTATGCTTTGATTGACCCAAGGTGATATGCTCCTGTTAACACCTCTAACCAAATAACACTGTCAAGACCTTTATGATCTGTACTCGCGCTTAGCGACACTGATTAACTCGATACATTTAGGCGACAAAATAGTACGGTCAAATGAATGAATGTTGTTTCTGACGTCAATCAAAGGATGATTGTCAAAACAACTTCTAATTCGCTCTCTGTTATTAATTCTAACCTTAATGGAGTAAACCACATAGACTCGAGGTTAAAATGCTGACTTATATATTATTCAAAGGTGAATAAAATATATTTTGTTGACGATCTAAGAGACATGATATAAATAGATTCGTTGGTTAATTTCATGTAAATTAAACTATTTAGTCATGAAACAAATCTAATTCCCCAATTAATTGCAAAGAAATTAGTATACGTTCAGGAATGTAGTACTTACTATTCCCGTAATATATATTTTTTTTAAATTGTATTCACATTATAAATAATATTTCATGTTCAGTAATGTATACTATTAGAATAGAAATATACCCTTATTTAATTTTGACTATAATAAAATAGTTAACATGTGATATAAATAATTGTATTTTGACATAAATTTTTATAGCGCTATTACACTAATAATTGACTGTCAATGAATGATTTATATAACTGTGAATAAGCAAATTAAATAAAGCACGACGTGTAATCATCATTTCCCTTTTATCTTATCTCGGGAAGGGTGCGTGGCAATACATGATGTTGTTTTAGTGAAGTGACAAGTAGCCGTGCAATTTGAAAGGGGGGCGGTGTAGCTATTAAGTCACACCCAATAAGGTGTGATCGCTTTGTCTACTGTCGCCCCTGATTGACCATCTGGCTCCGAGAGGCGTTCATTCAAAAGCTTAACTTTCCGTAAATAATGATGCTATTTTATGTTATTCTATAAAAAACATAATTTTAAAATATTTAATTTGTTTTTATTTGCATGTAGATAAGTTTTCTTATTTGTCTTTTCTTATTTCAGGAGATGTACTGTGGTATTCCTACCGATCCCTGGCGCCACATGAAAATTCCAAGACCTCAGACTTGCGCAAAGTGCTGATAACACGTAAAGAGGTGTGACTTTTATTTACTTCTGACTCCCCACCTTTTGCATTTTTGCAACCAACTTAATTAAATTACTGACATATTGATAACGTACGTTGTTTTGTAAACCACCTATGCAGTTGTTTAAAGTGATTTAGGTTTGCCGTAAAAATATGTGTAATGTTACACGTTTGATTTTAGTAAAATACATGTACTTGGTGCCACGATAATGCTAACGCAGAGTGATTTAAATTGAGATTTAAAATTGAAAACATGTTATTTTTTAGACTGTCCGCAAAACAGGATATATGTCGATCCAAATACATTTACCGACTATGAGATGGAGAAAAGGTATGAGTTTTTTGTAAAAGTTATTTTAAAAATATTTTAAAAACGTGTATTGTCAATTATATAAGTCAACAAAAAGTAGTTTTTCACATATGTATGGACGTCTCTACACTAGCATTAATAGAGCTTGTGTCAATAATAAAACAGTGTTTAAAGACTCTAATATATGTATTGTGTATGCTTTCAGACATATCAGCCATGGGAAGTTATCGGCATCGATATGATCGGCCCATTTAAGGAGACAGGACGTGGTCACAAGTATTGTGTTACCGCTACCTGCCTATTCAGCAAATGGACAGAATGTGAACCTGTGAAAGACAAATCTGCAGACTCCGTGTTGTATGCTCTGGGCAAGTGGGTGTATCGTCATGGAGCACCACTGAGGATTATCACGGATCAAGGGAAAGAGTTCAATAATAAGGTGGGTGTATAAATTTAGAGTATGATGTCCAGATAAGTCATAAATAACTCGCACAGGTGGTAATAATCTGCAACAGGCCTACTCTAAAGACAGTAAAGCTTTAACGTGTGTTTCATCTGAACTGAAAGCCAGTAAGATCTATATATAATAATGATAAATTATCCCATTATCAAAATTATAAACATTAGTCTAATATAGAGTAAATGTGTTTACAGCTGCTGAATCAGAAGATATTTGAGCGCTTCGATGTGAAACACTTAGTAACAGCCGCATATCATCCTCAAACAAATGGACAAGTGGAAAGGGCGAATGGTACATTGAAACGGACATTAATGAAGGTATATCTTATTATGTAGACTGATATTTACCGATTTCATTGAATTTAATTAGGAACATCATTATACAATATGCTAATTCAAACGTTCTCTTTGATATTATATTAGTTTGGGAATAGTAATTAGTATCTGAGATTTGCGATGAATAATACTTACTTACTTATACATGTGATACTTACATAATAGGGCATACAGTATAATTTTTTTTCTTCACAGTTCTGTAACGAAAGTCAGTCTGATTGGGACAACTATACAGAGCAGGCTTGTTGGGGAATTAATTCAACCTACAACGAATCTACCAAGTGGTCGCCATTTGAAGTGATGCATGTCCGACAACCAAGATTTTTATCGGAGGTTTGTGTTATATTAATATCGTGACACATATTCATTGCCTGATATGATATTAACAATAAATGTACGTGTAACTAATCTACATAAGTCATTTATAAATCCCTCTACAGCTCATCTGTGAAAACAATGTATGTAATATATGTATGTAAAACAATTTTATGTAATACAGCGGTGTACTAGGCCTAATGTAATTGAAAATTCAAAACAACATGTAATTATAAGATAAATTAGGAAAAAATATGTATTGTTATATCATCCTCAAACAAATGTATTGTTATGTGACATGTGTAGAATGTAAACTATTTGTGCTACAGCTGGATGATAAAGAACAGTTTACACCATATCAACCAACAGCTGATCAGGTGGATTCATTTCTGAACAGAAAAATGGAACAGCGTGATTTGCTACACGATGATGTGAGTGTATAACAAAACGCCGAATAACTGCATTTTTAATTTGTATCGCTTGTGATATTTGTTAAAAAAATAGTCCAACATGGAAAGGTCAACACACATCTACACACAGTACGAAACAATAATGGTAGACATAGTAATGAACATGCACCATTATATGTAACATTTTAGAAACGGTGCATTATTAAACTGTTTGATGCAATGATATGTCTTTAGTCTCAGATCAGTAATTTCTGCTTTTTGTTTAAGGTTACAGCCAACAGTGACGTCGCCAAGGACAGACAAAAGAAGTGGTACGCATACAAGCGGAACAAGGGTTATAAGTCGTTCGATTTCAAGGTAATATATCTGACAAACAGCAAACGTACATCTATCAGGCCTATTATTATTGAAAGGGATTCAATTTGTGTCTTAATCAGCTTCTCCCGATATACATGTATATGCAATCGTGTGTAATAAATAACACCTTTATATTTATATATCGAAAATACATCTATATTCACTGGAATAAAACACTAGTTATGTAGTTATGTTTTAACAAATTTTAGATTTTTAACATACACATTGTAAAATATTATTTGTACACATTTCTGTTTGCCGTAAAATATAAGGTTGTTGTCTAATTTTACATTCTTTATGTTTATAGCCAGGTCAACATGTTATGAAAAAGAACGTTAGGAAAGAAACCAGAAAGGGGGATAAACTGAGTGCTACATGGGCCCGGGGGTATGAAGTCGTGAGTGTGAGCAGTCATACCGCTGTCATAAAAAACAGAGACACGGATAAAGAACTAAGAACAATCAGCCTAGCACACTTGAAGCCTTATAAAGAACGTTCAGACACGACAGCCACCTCAAGTGATGATGATTTGCCATGTGACACTTCCAGTCACTTGGATGTCCTACAACTGGATTCTGGCTCTGGACGTCCTACCCACACAGACACCAATACATCTACTCAAGCTACTACACCCCCACAAACTGATACGCCACCTAAAGACACTACAACCCCCAGTGATATTCCCACTATTGTCCCCTGCAGTGACGATACCCCACCTGTTAAACCCCCCACAGACACTACAACTCCTGAGGATACGAGCGATGACGTGATAATTCTGCAACCTAGTGAAGTGAGAGTAGCGTCAAAGAGAAAAAATTCAGATCCAACTAATCCCGAACCAGCAAAGAGACTGTGTCGCCCTGTACATTTAAGTGAGCGTGATCAGCGAATCATGCTAGACAACAAAGCCTACTTGACAGACACCATCATTGATAAGGCACAGGCGATGCTAGCTAGACAGCACTCTAATATAGACAGTTTGCAGTCAGTGTGCCTCTTAAAAGCTACGACAACACAGTCACATTTAGGGACAGCCACTGGTGACTGGGTTCAAATATTCAATGTCAACGGCAACCATTGGATTACAGCCACAAATATTCGCTCGCCACCCAACACAGTCAGCATATATGACAGCTTGTGGTCCAAAAAAGCATCAGATAGCTTAATAGAACAGATCTCAATACTCACATTCAGCACAAATAACACAAAAATAAACATTGACTTCAAAGACATGCAGCGTCAATCAGGAGGAATAGATTGTGGGCTTTTTGCCATTGCATCTGCTGCTTGCCTATGTGAAGGCACGGATCCCTCTGTCCATGCATGGAATCAGAATGAAATGCGAAAACACCTTAATGACTGTTTTGAAACAGGTACTATCCAGTTATTTAAGTCTGCGAAAAGACGCAACCGAAAATCAAAGGCTGTACAAACAGTACTGCTTCATTGCCTTTGCAGAACTTTGCATTAATAAAAAGGACATGGTTTTGTGTAAGCAGTGCCACTTATATTACCACTACACTTGTGTCAACCTCAGTGCCCCACCAACAGAGCCATACACATGCCAGAATTGTAATGTATAATTGTAATGTATAATAAATTATGATTTCAGTGCTAGAATTGTAAGCAGTTGATAATTATATCATATAGATCTGATTAAAATAAAGAAATGTGTTATTTGATTATGACTGTGTTGTGTTACTTTTCTAATTTGCTGTTTTTTCGATCGATCGATAGATGTCATGTAAAAAATTATATAATTTTGTTCACCATTGCGTGTCAATACCGCCGACATAGACAAAATTAAGCACCACGTAGTTGACACACCACGGCCAGTGCGTGCACAGTTGGGTGTCAGCAGGGTGATGCCTAATTTCGCCAGCCTGTGACCAGGTGTTGTCAAGCCACAGGGTGTAGGCTACATGTAATGCTAGGCCTTTATACAGCCTACTTACAATTGTTATTAGTCCCGAAAAACGTCAGTTTACAGATACACAATTATTTGCATTGATTAAAAAGTATTTATATGGATTCTGTACTTTATCATAGCATGCATGATTTATGATTATTACAGGTTTATAATATTAACATCATACTTGACTGAGATTGATTGCAGAAACAAAAATAAACACTTGACACACCTTGATGTATATTTTGTAATATATTGTAATTATCATTAGGTATAAAATGTTGCTCTTCGTGGATTAAAGTGTACACATTTTCTAGTTATTATTTTTTTCCGTATTAATAATATAAGACTGCTGACCAGAGATGCAAATGTCACAGCTATGAAATGTTTACAGTAATGTCTTCCGAAACGATCTAAACACAACCCCCTGAGCGCACATCTCAAATATTAAAATAGGCGTTTGAGCTAGATTTAAAGGAAGTATATAATAACATTAATGTAAAAAAAATACGCTGCATAATCATCCGTGAGTGTTACACACAGTCATGCGCAATGCATAGGAATGTAGATGATGCCTAATATCTACCCCATGCCTAATTTCGCTTGACACCGGCGTTGGTTTAATGTTGGGCCGTCATCGCATTATATAAACACTGGGTCAATGTTTCGGCTTCGCTGGCTTAAAGTTCTTCGAATAATTGTACTATTATTTCATTATTGTTTTCCTTATATATTCGTGCAAGCATGATCACACTGTTTAACTATCACTTTTGTGTCACTCAATAGCATTTTTTACCAGATGTATTTAAAAAGTAATGTTTGTCTCATGGGCATAATTTTATTTCTCGTATTTGTTATATTTTTGTCATTTGGACGTCTATAGTTTATAAAACAATCACGAGTCATGATTAGACTTAGGTGAATGAATGGCTTGGAACATAACTATCGCTTGTCCTTCAAGTTGGTAGAACAAAAGAAATATCGGGACCTTGAAACTAATGCGTTTCCAATAGACGCTGAGCCAATGCTGATTTGATATTGGGAGAGCGCTGAAGACGGTGGAGCAACATTAAGGCAATATTGTGTTTTACATCCAGTGTTAGTAGGAAGGAAGTTATGCAACGTAGCCAAGCGCTCTAATTGACCCTTTGATTACTTCGCTAATATGCCTTTTGTGCCCTAGAGGTTATCCTGATATATTTTCCCAGGGTATATTTAATCGCTACACGCTAGAATTAGATATATAAAAAATAGTATAATCGGAAAATACAAATGTGAATAATTGCATCAATAATAGAAATACAACAATAGATCCTATGTTGCTTTATTTTTAATACGGGTTTATTTGAGTGAGGTGTGGGTCGACACGCCGTAGCCTCCACAGGGTCAGAATTATCAAGAGTTTCAAGGGACTTGTCGCGAGACATTGTGTTAATTACACTGCTGTCTTGATGGCAATTGTGGAGTAACAGTTAGTCTACAGAAATACCACGCTCACATCCGCGTCCACACGAGGACAATTCCGTCATCAGGTATTAAAAATATACTCCACCCTACTAATATTACAGTTTAGTAAGTATAACATGTTTAAATATGTTCACAAGATAATACATAAAATGTATTTTATTTTATATCAGGTGTTATTATTTTATTTTATATCAAGTTATTAAACAGCTGTTCTATGTGTATCAAAAGTTAGTCCTCTTGCTGAGGGGGGTCCTGTGTGCATTTTTAGTTCCCCTAAGTTACTATTTAAATTCGTTTAGGGGACCACCCCAGGAGTAAAAAAAACTTGGGTAGACATGCTGGATCATGGTAGCAACTCAGGAAAACGATTTTCAAAATGGCCGCCAGAAGCCATTCTGAAAAACCTATATATCTATATCTTTTGCACTAGTTGGCCCATTTGGATGATCAAAATGTCCAATATGAGGTTTTTTAGGGTGCTGAATCGATTGGAAGGGGTTTTGAAATGACCTGAAATAAGGATCATGCAAAATTCAAAATGGCCCCCATTCTGCTTCATCAAAGTTTATTTTTATTTTTATCTTAATTTATAATTGACACATGGTAGTCTATGCACCCCCACTACTCTCCACGAGTGGTACCATTTTGATCAGGGGACTCCTGTGAGTGATATTAACGATGTTACCAGAAAAAAATTGGGGTGCGATATGGGTTTAGGCCATTTTTCAAAATTGCATGCCGCAACGAAAATCTAATTTGGACAATATCTTCAGTTCTAATTTACATAGAATCATAATTTTGCTGTCTACGCATATGTTTTCATGGTCAAGGAATCGAGTGAAACCACTTATAGAAAGATTGGATCATTCCTATGTTGCGAATTCGGAAAAAAATCAAGATGGCTGCCAGCAAAAATAATTTTTTAACAAAATCATGGTATAGCATGGTATAGTAATGAGGACAGGTATGGTTTTAAAAGATAGCTTTGTGTCTCTAAACTTCTATTTTATGCCGTTATCGTTCAGAAATACGTATTAATATCCTATGATAGAAATTTAGCTGGGCCATTATCTCGAGTTATAATTGACATATAATCTCATTCTGGTGTTTATGGGTTATATGTTTTTGGGTCAACGAATTGACTGCAACCTCTAAAAACATAGGCTACTAGAGCAATACCATAAAAGGTACATTTGAAAGAATCCACGATGGATTTCAACCAATGAGTTTCGAATCACAATGTCTATGTGGATTTTTTTTCAATTAGCATTGTCATGGAAATATATATATATAATATTCGCTGTGGTACTGAAGACATGCATAGTTAGAAAAACATCACTTCGTGTATTTAAACTGTCATGTATAACTAACATTGGAAATTGTATAATATGTCGCTATTGTCATTCCATTTGTGTGAAGTAGTAGTAGTAAATCATTGCTTTACGTCACTTTTCGGCACAAAAGGTCTTTTAAGTGACATTGTAATAGGATAAAAACGTTGTAGTCAATTAATGAGATGAATGATGTACAGATGATAATGTGATGGTGGGGGTGATAGGGCATGGTGGGTTATTAAGAGCGTTTTCCTCCGCTCGACCGATAAGGGGTTCTGGGCATGTCTAGGGGATCTACTCCCAGACATGCCCAGACGGCCGGAGACTTGGGTTTCGCTGTGAAACCAAAAAAATGTACAAAAGAATTATTGGGGTTACAAATATAGCGGCATGTTCAAAATCAAAATGATCCATGTCTCTAGATATCCTATGTTACAAAATGGGGGTGGGGTAAACATAGCTCTCTGTGAACCAAGAAGTACTATTTTGGTGAAGGGGCGTCTAATTTAACTACAGCAAGAATGAATACATACATGCATGATTACAGAAATATGCACACTCTCCCATCTGATAAATAGCACGATAAATGTGCTGAAGCAGTTTTGACATTTCAATGCACTGATGGTGTCACAGTATGTGAACATATGGAAATCTGCGAGTCCTGTAGAGTATTGTGCTGTGAAGTCTCTGTCCAGTACACTCATACTAAGTTACCCCTCCCCCCCCCCCCTGGTAATCCTGTTTTTCGTTCAATATGACTAACATCAACTACAAAAGATATGTAGCTTATCAGCGTCTTTCGACCATATAGAATATTTGTATATTCACAAGATATATTTTATGAGCTACTACACATCAAACAAAATATGTTGCAGCTACTTACTCAGTAACAAAAAAACCTCAATACCACAGGTTATCATTTATTGCAAATTTACCCAAGAAAAAGAGTATGGATATATAATTATTCATAATAGTTACTTATAAATAATTCCTTTTTCTGTTTAATGTACATGTACACCATATGAAAGCAAACATAATATTCAGCACACAAGAACAGACAACAAAACGTATATTTGACAGTATAAGTGAGCTGGCGAATGAATTCGAAGCACAATACTCACAAACACTTTGCAATCGCAGGCACAGACAGGCCTATACTTTCAATAATTTTTGAAAGCTGATAATCAAATACTTGCAGAAAATTGGATGTTGGGCCATCAGAATCACTAAAGAGAAGTGCATCATTCACAGATGCGGATTTGAATTCACTGTTGCACTATGCGCATGTGCCCTGTTACACATATAATGTGCTAAATATCAGATGGTTATATGGAGGTGTGCATATATCCCTGTTTTTTTAAATAAAACCTGCGATCGTGTGCACTTTATGACTATTTGAAACATCTCAACATTTGAAACATACTCTAATAAGGGCCCATCATCATGTAATCTCAGGAGCTATTTTAATTGATGAACCCCCCCCCCCCCCCCGGCGAATAAATACGGTATTTCATATTGATTTGTATTGTTCTTCGCGTTCCTTCTCCAGCACGGCTCGCAATTTGCGTATGGTTATCTAGAACATCTAGTTCGTCAGAGAGTTTGCTCCACATTTGTTGTAGTTGAGCCTTAAAGTAAAATCCTATTATGTAAATTAGTGGTTTCTTTCTCCCGGTGACCCGGATACTGAGGTGTAACGTGGTGAGCTCAAATATGATTCTATATGTCAATTAAAACTCGGGGTAATGCCCACATTAGGTTGTGAACATTGGGTATTACGACTCAAATTTTATGACAGGTTGGTAAGGGAGTAACATATACATGTTCAAATACACGAAGGAGTGTTTTATAACCATGTGGATGTCTTCAATACAATAACAAAGAACATTTCGTTGGTGGCCATCTTGAATTTTATTCAAATTGGCCATAATAATGTTCCAGTATGGTTTTTTTCCATTCGAATCATTAACCCAGAAAACATAGGTGTAGACACCATAATTGTGATTCTATTCCAATTGCAACTCGAGACCCAGGATATCAATACTCATTTCTGGATTTTAGGCTGGTAACTGCACGCGATGTACAAGTTCAGAAACAAAAAGCAATATTCGATAACCATGCATGTCCTCAGTCCTATAGTCCTTTTTTATACAATGTCAGCAAAATAATTTGGTTTTCAGTATACAATGTATAGACATTGTGATTTTGTCAAAAAAAAATATAGTTATGTCAGCTATTTTCGAGTTTGCCATACAGAAATGCCCCAATATTTCTAATTTGCCTTATGGTATTGCTCCAGTATGTTTTAAGTAATTTCACGCGATTCGTTGACCCCATAAGACATAGGTGTAGACACTAGAATTGTGATTCTATGTCAATTAGAACTCGATATATTGGGTAAATTGTAACTTAGGATATCAATATTACGTATTTCTGGACGATAACCGCATAATATATACAAGATCAAGCTATTCATTATAACCATACCTGTCTTCTTTACTGTAACATTTTAACACGTAAGCAAATTATGTTTTCAATATAAACATTCAAATTTTGTCATTATATGATTTTCACCAGTTGCCATCTTGAATTTTTCCGAATTCGCCATATAGGAATGACCCAATATTGTTCTAAGTGGTTTCATTCGATTTTTTTAACCTGAAAACATAGACACCAAAATTATGATTCTCCGTCATTTAAAAGTGGAAATATTCCCAAAATTAGATTTTCATGGCGGCCATTTAAAAAAGTGGCCTAAACCCATATCGCGCCTAAAAGTTATTCCTCTTAATATCGCTAACAACTTTCCCAGGAAGCTCCTGATCAAAATGGAGAGTGGTGGGGGGTGCATGGTGACCAATTCTGGTCCATGGACTACCTGTGTCATTTATAAATCGGCATGAATAAAAATATAATTTGCTCGAGTAAAAATGGCGGCCATTTTGAATTTCGCATGATCCTCACTTCAGGTCATATTAAAACCCTTTCCAATCGATTCAGCACCCTGAAAACCCCCCTACTGGGCATTTTGATCAGCAAAATTGGCCAACTGGTTCAAAACATATTGACACATAAGTTTTTCAGAATGACTACTGGCGGCCATTTTGAAAATAGTTTTCCTGAGTTGCTACCATGATCCAGCATGTCTACCCAAGTTTTTTTCACTCCTGGGGTGGTCCCCTAAACGAATTTTAAAAGAACCTTAGGGGACCTAAAAATGCACACAGGACCCCCCTCAGACATTGGATTAAGTCTCATTCTTGGGGGAAATTAAAAAGGAATTGACTTTGTAGGAATTGGAATTGACTTTTCGTAAAACCAAAGGAATTGAAATTGACTCAGGAATTGATAAAAAGAAATTGGAATGGAATTTGGAATTGATAGAAAGGAATTGACCCCAACTCTGCCCAGGATCATCTGGATCTATCACTAAATGACAACCAAAGTGAACATGTTAAAGCCAGCCCCTACCTGGGCATCACCATTAATCAAAACCTAAATTTTAACATACAAACCAATAACATATCCAATAGAGCACTTGAAGTCCTGGAAAGGGCAGCACCTTTTCTACCCATTGATACCAGGGCTCTAATGCTCAACACCATGGTTCTTCCACACCTCGAATACATCACCACTAACATGGGTAAACTACAGAAAATTCACAACCGTGGCATGCATATCATGTTGCAATGTCACCCCAGGACACATATCGCGGACATGCTTTCAAACCTAAAATGGTTGAGTATTAAACAAAGAATTATATTTTTGACAGCTGTCCTGGTATTCAAAATTATGCATTCCAAAACTCAAATTACATGTCTCACTGGTTGGTCCCTGTCTCACATCAGTACGGTACAAGGAGATCCACCTCCGGGAATCTTTTTGTACCCAGATCACACCCAAATTCGCTCACTACCAAAGCCACTCGACTCTGGAATCAGTTACCAGCATCCATTCGAACTCTCCCAAACCTCAAGACATTAAAAAAGCCACAGCTTTCTTCATTGCACATAACTTCAACATCTACTAACCTACACTATACATCACATATACACAAACATTTGCACAACATATCCGCATGGTTACATATACCATCCTACCATCTGACTTAATTTTGTGATGACAGATCAATTCCCATGCCAGTACAGAGACACTTCCTCAACACCAAGCCTGCCGAACTGTTTTTATTTATTATTTGTTACTCTGTTAATATTTACTTGTTTTTTATGGGCACCACGAAAAACAGCAATTTATTATATAGCCATATTGTAAAAAGCTGAATGGTTTACCCAATAAATATTCTTATTCTTATTCTTAATGTTGCAACTGACGTCACAATCACATCATTTCGTCACGTTATTAGCTTCACTTAAATCTGACGTAATTTTGCAATGACAATAAGACTTACAATTGTTTATGTCACAAATAGACGTAATTATCACGTCGATTATTGGTTGATAACCAGTTGACAATAATTCAACTTGCATGTTAGGCTACGTGATTTTCTCGTCATGTGCCGGTGTCACGCCATATTAGGCATCCCCTCGATATTAGGCTTCCCTTCCGGTTCTGCGCAAGAAGGCACCTAATGTGGTCATAGTGAGACAGCTGTGTGTCTCATGGTAAATGATCAGCAGATGTATATATTGTATATTAGATTGCTAGTTGAAGAAAAAGCCTACCTGACTTCTGCAATTGCAATATTGCAATCAATGATCAATTGGACACAAATCTATTATCAAATATGTAATACACACACTTATTGAAATTCAGCAGGCATAATCATACTAATATCACAACAACCTAAATTAAATTGTACACTAATTCATTTGAATTCCTAATACATACTATTTAGTAAATTGGAATGGAAATGTCATTTATCATTGTTTAATACATCTTCAATTGTGAATATTATCAATATTTATCATAAAATTAATATTGATAGATTAGTCTTACGTAAAAAATACCACATTATTATATTACACTACTGTAATTCGAACCATATTATGTGTTATTTATATTATAAGGCCTTGGCAACAAAAAAAAATAATAAAAGTATATAATTAAAATATACTATAATACATATAAGATATAGTTAGATTAGGCATCCCTTCGCCATATAGTGTAGCGTGGCGTGTTCAGTGAGAGTGCATAGAGAGGGGTGCTTAATTTTGCTGACAGGTACAAGCACGCCAACACCCTGGCAAGACCTTGGCAAGCCATTGTCAAATTAGACATCCCCTTAGTCACAGTGTGGTGACAGTCCTGGTTGGGGGAGCTTAATATCGCTGGCTTGGCAAGTCGTTTCTAAATTTAAAATCGCATAGAATAATAAATTGTTACCGAAACTATTAGCATATATAAAAACACAAAATTATAAAAATTCAGGGAGCGTAATTATACAAATATTTCAGCAATATATCATGTCGATTTTTATTTGATTTTAACTTCCCTTCATCAATAAATATCTTTCCACCTATATTTGACATTTCAAATAGAAATATCGCATTGTTACAGCAATCTATTTCACTAATGTGATTCAAACATATCACATGGTAATAATGTTATCATGGCTTGACACTAAACAGATAAATAAAACAAGATAATTAACGCGTATTTGTGTGCTATTAAGCATCATAATCAGCGTTGTTCGCATAGTTAGACATGTATGTTAAGCCAGTTTTAATTCTGACTTTACTTGTTTTTTTTTAATGAATATTAGTATTTAATGACATGTTTAGTCCCCGACATCACAAGGGTTTGCTATTGTTAGTCACCCCCCCCCTTCCCAGCTCAAAGGTGTTTTTACTGTAACTTGTGATGGCATTGCCAAAAAACAAAGAGGTCACAACGGCGTATATGCAACAAGGCGTTATAATGTCCTTATCTAAACGATTAACCCTAGGCGACCAAGCAGATAAAAATGTATGGCCACAAAATCAAGTGCTAATATCATGAATATATTACATCACCGCATAAATGAATGATCGGAATCAATGATGGCATGAAAATATTTATTTACAGATGTATTTACAGGCATCATACAATTATTATTATATTTCAGTACATATTAAAGAGTAAATTACATTTTAAAAATGAAAAAAACAGCTAATATATTCACATTTATAGTAGCATTTTATACTGCCATCACAACAAGATTAAATATATTTTTCAGTTGATAATAACACTTTGGGTGTGATAATGGTGTGATAATGGTGATACACTTAAACGCCACACATGGTGGGAGTGTTGTATTTACGGTAAAGTAGGGAGTCATCACCATAGACACTAAAACTGTTTATACAGTAAGATGTTGTGCAGTACTAATTATAACAATAAACGGTATGTGATCTTGCGGATAAAAAATATTGTATACAAATATACAAAACAAACATATATATTTATATATATATATCTTGACAATATTTTCTATAGGTATCCAATGTCCATACAACATATATATTCTATATGATACAAAGATATAAGTAAAGCTGTTTTCAGCTATGCAGAAATAACACTTAATAGCATGACATTGCTTCACCATGATATATATTTTAAATTGTATATAATTATATACATTATAATTATTTATATTTAAATAATATATTTTAAATTATACTTCCAATGTATGCCAGCAGCCCTAATGAATATATTTTACTTTGAAAAAAAAATGATATGGCTTCAATCTATGTATGTGATAAATTAGTAAAGCTTTAAAGTTTAGTAAAAATAATAATAAAATAAAAATACTATCCACTCCGGTCTAAATTTGGTGGTGAACGCTTATAATCTTTTGTCTAGCACTAAATTTACTGCAAACATAACACTCCTGAGACGCAATGTTCGCACCTTTGGCTTCCACAGCTACTGCACCCTCTCTTGTTGATCAAACAAAGAACGAGGTGTGATAACACCCCTCCTTGAAACCCCGCCGCAATTAACACTTGTGAGCCCATGACTGTATATTAACGCATGGGTACAGCGGATAACAGTAATTAAATACGGTAATACATTTAATTATCTGAAAACTACAAATATTTTCCACATGATGTTGACATAGAATTTTATAATTGCAACAAATTTATTAATTGTCTTTGACAACCAAAGGGTGACTAAATGTGGTCATCGGCGGTATGATATGTATGATCAGTTAACGCTATATGTATCTTAAATCGGCACTTTATTTATTAGGAGGGTTATGCCTGGCTATTAAAACCCAGCAAACAGGATACATAGACCAAATGCTGGGCTGATGTCTTAGACGTTGGGCCAACATTGGGTCTATGGGTTGTGTTTGCTGTGAGCAAATCCATGTGTGTACAAATTTGCAGAACTTAAATTAAGTTATGACAAACCTATCAAAAAATGCACATTGAAACGTAGCTTAATTATGTCATGTTTTGATTACACTTCCTTCAGTTTGTTTTTGTATTTCTATACAAAAGTTATATATATGCACAGACAGTCCCTGGAATAACATATCATTGCATAATGATTACGGTGGAATATCATTTTCTAATCGGGAAAAGACATGACATTTTTTCAAAAAATTTAATTTATGTCTATCGCAACCTTTGTAGTAATTTTTATATAGACAATCGATAATGAAGTGTGGGCCCAATATTAAATATAAATTGTTTGCCATGTTCATACAAGCCAGCTTGCACGGGACGAGGGGGATGTCTAATTTGGCAACGACTTGCCAAGCTCTCGCCAGAGTGTTGGCGTGCTTGTACTTGTCAGCAAAATTAAGCACCCCTCTGCATGCGTTCTTACTGAACAGCCCACGCTACACTGTGGCAAAGGGAATGCCTAATATAACTATGCCTTATACTTATTAACCTTGTAAAGCATTCCCTGTATAAAGATCGTCAACATATAATCTAATATATAAAAATCTGTCAATGTGAAAATGATCGTTTTTATTCTAATAGGCTAGAAAACATGGCGGGGAATCTAATTTTCCACCATCTGTCTTGTTATTCTTATTGCAATATTAGGCATCCCCTCATTTGTCTAGAATGGATAGTTTACTAGCGACCACAAGCTGGGATACGGATTATACTTTCTAACACATTGGTTAACGTAATTCACTTTAAGTGTGTGTAAAACTATGTTGGCTACTAATAAAACTAAGTATTAAAACTAAGTCATTTTAAAAGAGAATAATATGCAAGTGTGGTGGATTGCTCAAGACACCTTTGTGTGACTTCCGCTGCGTAGACACTCTCTGCGCATGCCCACACAGTCACGTGACTTTTTGACTTGTCAGGGATGCCTAATATATGGGGATGCTTAATATTCTGCGGACATTTTAGACTATGCGCGTAGATTATTTAAATAATCTCTGCTATGAGTTATAGAACAAGCGACAAAGTCGGAAGGCCCGGTCAGCCTGTATTCTGGGTCAGCTATCCCAAACAAACAACAACAAGCAACCCAGGTAATTTATATGAGTGTAGATCTATGTTTTAACTTAAATAAGACAAACTAGCATCAACTATCAAGACTGCAAAAACTACTTCCAGTCTACCGTGTCATTCAGAAACGTGTTTAAATCAGCTTCGCCTTCGGACAAACTCCGTATTAACCAGGTATCTGCTCAATCGTCGCGCATGGCGTGAGCGATAATTGGGTGTTTCTGGGGTACACGGACTTTTCGCACCATAGTCGGTTTTAGCCGCAGCAGTGTCTGACAGTGTTTGCGATGGCGCTCCCTCGCGCTTGACCGAGGATTAAAATCTTAGCTAAGTCGGTTCTTACTATTATTTAATGAGACGTTTCGCCCATACCACGTCCTATAGTGACTATAGGCCTAGGCCTACATAGGAAAGACGTTTCGCCCCCCCCCCCGTGGTCATAGTTTGGAAAGACATTTCGCACCCTATGGGCCTATGTCAGAAAGACGTTTTGCCACATTATTAGCCCTGTTTAGCAAAAGTCATGATGCCAGGGGTAAATTAATAATTTCGTCAAACAAAAAGTTATACCGTTTGAGTCTATATGAGATTGATGCTGAGGTAAGTAAGTAATAGTAAGTAAGTAAATGTTTATTAAAGTGACCAGTACATACATATATTTCACATAGTATAATAATACACGAAAATAAATACCCAGCCCTCTAGGGCTTATTAGTCACTGTGTTATAACATTTATAACAACTTATTTATAACAACTATGACAATACACACACATATATATATACATATATACATACATATACATATATATATATATATATATATATATATATATATATATATATATATATATATATATATATATATATATACACATATATATTTGAAACATGGATGAACAACCCTACTAGCAGATGAAAAATAAGTAATATAAAAATAGTAATATTAAAAAAGCAGAAGAAATATGTATTTTAATTAAACATAACGTTCTGTCTAATTTGCCAAGCTCCATATATAAAATTTATTGTCAGTTTTACAAATCTGTCGTCCATCAAAATTCTAAATTTCTCAGTATCCGTATATTGAGGGAAAAGGCAGTCTAAAGATAGAACATTCTGATATAATTCAGTTCTCAATTCCTGATACCTAGGGCAAAAACATAGGAAGTGAATTGCATCTTCTACTAGATTCAAATTACATATTTCACACAACCGTTCATCTGCAGGTACATTGCGATACCTGCCCGTCTCTATTGCTAAAGGAAGAATACCGCTTCTAAATTGACAAAAAATAGATCGTTTACACTTTGGGATTAATAAACTAACATATAATTCTGTTTTGAGATTTATTTTAAATAGAGCATATGTTCGTAACTTGGGTTTAGATGCCACGCTTAGCTTCCATTGATGGGTATCCTTTTTGACTAGATGTTCTTTAACAGTTTGCAACGGTATATGTGAAATGTCATTTGAGGTTATATCTAAATCTAGCTCTAGAAATATAGACTTCACTCTTTTTACCCAACCCAAATTATTGTTTCTCATGTACTTCAACACTTTTAAAGGTAACCTCTGCTCATTCATCATTATTGTTCTGTTCCATAATTTTGTAATACATGCGACATGTCTCGAGAAGGGAGAAACCCAATTTACTTCACCATGTAGTGCTGGGATTGGAGTTTCCGGTCCAACTCCTAAAAAATACCTCAACGCACGGTTTTGTAATTTAGAGCAATCATCATGCTTAGTATGACCCCAGACACCAGCAAAATAGTCAATAATGGGTACAACAGTACAATCAAACAATTGTTTATATTTAATGTATCCTACATCTTTCAACGTCTTAAATTTTGATATGCATGCTCCTAATGCTCTCCCTCCTTTAGAACATAGCTCATTGATACTTGCTTTGAAATCCAGGTGTTTCTCTAAAATTAAACCCAAATATTTATATTTCTGTACAATATCAACAGTTTTATTTTGAAAAGTGAATGAAAAATCTGTAATTGACACGCGCACTTTGCGAAAGTGTACAATTTTAGATTTAAGATGATTTACACTCATGCGCCATTTATTGCACCAATTTTCAACACAGTTTATTAAAGTCTGAAGGTCATTTTCATTTTCTGCCATCAGAGTTAAATCATCAGCGTACAACAGATGCGAAATTCTATCATCACTAAGGGTAATACCTATTCTCAGCGAATTTAATTCTGTGGACAAATCGTTTATAAAGATATTAAAAAGCGTCGGAGAAAGCACATCTCCTTGGCGCACACCACATTCAGTTTCAAACCAGTTTGACAAATCATCATTAACTTTTACTGATGACCTAGTTTTAGTGTACATAGATTTAATTGCAAAATAGAAGGGACCGTCTACAGAAGATCGAAGCAATTTATACAATAGAAGCTCTCGATCGACCCAGTCGAATGCTTTTGCAAAGTCTACGACTGCAACAAAGGTATGTTTATTTTGATCTATACGGCTGCTAATAACACTTGATAAAACAAAAGCGTGGTCTTCACACGATCGGTGTTTTCGAAACCCGTTTTGCTCTTCTGTTAAAAAGTCAACGTTATCCAGATAAGCTACTAGTCGGTGATCTAAAATAGATGAGTACAGTTTATATACATTAGATAACAGGCTGATACCTCTGTAATTAAGAGGGACAAATTTATCTTTTGTTGAACATTTTGGAATGGGTGATATAATGGCTTCTTGCCATACGGAAGGAATAATGCCCCAATCAAAACATTTATTAAAAAGTGACCACAATGGAATAAGAAGGGAAGGATCAGTAAGAACCTCGTTTGGCAAGCCATCAATGCCAGGGGATTTCTTTGGTTTTAACCTTTTAACTGCATTTTCTATTTAATGATAACCAATGGGTTCATTCAGCATAACCACTCCAGTATAATGTGTACCCATTGTATTTTCTAATAATAATTTGTGTTCCAGGCACGCATTATAGAAATTCAAACTAGTTTCTTCAACATCACCATTGGCTCTATTATACAGTTTTTTAAAATCCTCACCCCATGTATCTAGTACATCAAGTCGATCTGTGACAAAATTCTCCCCCCTTTTCACTCTATCTGGTAATTTTTTACGTTGACTTGGTAGCAGATTATTGACCCGATTCCAAAATTCTTTTGGATTTTTACTGTTTAGTGAATCTATTTCATTAATTTTCTCTCTTCTATAAGCACGCTCTTTTTTCCTAAGATTTTTATCAAAAATATTTTTCGTTGCTACAAAATCTCGTTGTAGTTGCTTTTTTGTCAGACTGGACCCTTTAAATTTCACAAATATCTTCTCAGCAAAACACATAATCTGCCATAATTCGTTTAATTCGGAGTCCCAGTAAGGTTTTGTTTTTCTATGCCTCTTTCTGGTTGGCTTACGTACATCAAATTTTTTATAGAATTTATCTAGCTCTTGATAAATATTGCTACATAATAGATCATACAAATCATCTATATCGTTTTGACATCGCTTAGCGTTGTTAATATGATTGATAACATCATTCAGTGCCAGTCTCCAGGACTCATTATTCATAAACCTATCTGAATTTTTATGTAGATCGTATCTTTCGAAATAGCGTGATGATGGCACTGTAGAATCTACGTTATGAATTCTTACATCGTTTGACTGTGTGTTTTCACTTAGTATGCTCTCAGTCTCTTTAACACCATAACTAGATATATTTACCTTCAACCATATAACATAGTGATCAGGCGGCTTACATACTGTGCTGACTAAATCTTGTAATGAAAACAAATTTAGCAAATCCAAAGTATTAAAAACTTTAAACTCAGCGCATGTATTAAGAGAACACTGCTCTGTTAAAAAATAATCAACAACAGATCGACCTCGTGTGGAAACACATGTGAAGTTGTCATTCTCTGGAGACACACGTCCATTGATTATACACAGCTTCATATCCTTTACAAATTCTATTAACTTTTCTCCATACATATTATATCGTGTGGTGTCAACTAATTTGCGTGGTGGTATATCTTCATCCTCTGGTATGTAATCACATAAATTACCAGTTCTAGCATTTAAATCACCACAGAGGTAAATAGCGTCGGCGTAAGTTCGAAGATATATTTTTGAAATAAGGTGAGCGTAAAACTCTGTGGGATTACTCCACAGTTTTCCGGTGGTAAATAAAAACTGTATATGACAAGAGTATGGTTCGTGAATTTATGCTGTAATTCCATTCCCAAAACACCATCAAAATTCCGGTCAATTATGCGAACATGAAAGTTTTCAAAACATGAATCCTTAACGAGAATTCCAACTCCTCCTGATGTTTTAGTGGCTTTCACGTGTCTCGTCTGTCTGTTAAAGCCGAACCAAGTATAACCAGAAACATCAATTATATCATTTCCACTCAAATGCGTCTCATTTAAACATACGATGTCACAACTCATATTAACAATGATATTCTCACGTAATGTTTTATTGTTTTGTGTCCAGCTATTTACATTCCAGCTCATTATAGTAATGTATGACCCGGAGGACTGGGTGTGGTCCTATTGCGTCTGGTTGGAAGGTCCTGGCTGAGGTGCAGTACATGTGGCTGCATTAGAAGACTGGTATTGAACTGAGTTGGGGTACAATGTTGAATTGCAAGGTTGTAAAGTGGCATATGTGGGTTGCGATTGAACTGTGTTGTGACACAGTGTTGGGTCACAGGTTTGTAGAGTGGCATATGTGAGTTGCGGTTGAGGGGCGAGCACTGTCTTAGGCCTACAGGTAGCATTAGAGGTCGTATCAGGCACGTGGCCGGCCATGGCCTGGGGCTGTGCTGGACCCGACATGTTTACATTCTGTGACCTCGCATGGTGCTCACCTTGGAAGGCATGTGTTCCCTGTTGTTCAGATCTTTGGGGCTTTATTGCTGGTTGTGATGGTGTGATTTGACGTGTGACATTTGCAGTGGTTGTGGCATCTGGTCTGTCTGGTTGCATGCCGACTGAGGGGTTGTGAACTTGGTACTGCAGCTGTTGGGGTACTGGATGTTTTTGTCCTTGTTGTTGGTGAGGCTGATCGGGCTGTCGTGGTGGCGTTTGAATTTTAGGAAGGTGCTGTTGGAAGTCATTTTGAAAATTGCCGTCACCATGTCCTCCTCTGGCTGCAAAATGTGCGCCTCGCCCGACACCCCTGCCGCGAGGTATGGGAAGGTGAAATAATCAAACAATTTTTTTTAGAAATTCTGATCCGAAAATCTAAAATTGGTCATCTAAATGGCCTCTTTGGGACGTCATCGTTAAGCTCCTCTGTGATTGACCGAATTTATAATTATTTGGGTCAGGTGGAAAAAAGGTCCTACTACAAATGCAAAATGAGATTTTTTTTATCTCCAAAAACGGTATGGTTAAGAGTTAACCATAATTTATTAAATACTGTTTTTTTCTAAAAAAGACGAGATATTCATTGATAACAACTGATAATATTTTGTGATTTTTTTTCATTTTAATTTAATAATTTTTTAAGTTCGTCAAGGTGGATTTACATATGCTATACTGGCTGCTGTAGCACCGTAAGGCCTTGTTAGCGCTAGCCACATATATGAGGCAAATTCGCTGATTTCTCAGTCAATTCTCAACCAATTGTCAATGTCATGACACTTTACAAGCACTATTTTCTAGTAAGGCGGCGACCACTCTGAAAATGCCATTGGAAAATATTTTATAGTTTAAAAGTGAGTCTATTTACCATGTAGTAAATAAATAAAAATGTCACCCTCTCTAAACCCTTTACCCTCGTCTCAGAATTTCATTACATGTCAAATGATCTTTTAAAATTGTGAAATACCCTCTAAACCTTCCTTAATTTTCAGAGATTTGCCGCATGACTAGGCAATAGCGTGTGCCACATGAAAATTGTGTTCAGAGTTGACCGAGCAATTCGCGAAATTCATTCACCCTATAGGTAATTGTAATAGCGCGAAACAAGAACAAACATCAACCAACATGGCCGTTGTGGAACTGTTTATTTCCGCCCAGCGGGGCCATATATTATTCTGTAAATACCAATGAGTAAGGGATCATGCAGTGACATGATGCGTGGATATTACATCCCTCTTCAACTTGAATATGAACTCAGTGTAATTATTAAAAGTCAATATCAGATAACAAGGTAATGTCTTAAAATGCAAATGCAAAGTCTGTTATCATGCATATATATAGTGTCTGATTAAACTGATAAAAAATAGAATAGTATTATCAACTCTGAAAATTTATTTAGCGAAGTCGGTCATCCATGTTTTTTGTTAATGGCGAGTGTTTTTGTTAATGGCGAACTATCTATTACATTTCCTTGTCAAGTTGGGGTTAGACAGGGTGATAGCTTATCACCTCTTCTATTTGCTATTTATTTATCAGATTTAAATAAATTTCTCTCCGAACACTGTGAAGGGTTAAAGTTAGTGCCTGCACTTGCATCAGAGTTTATATTTGATGAGAAACTGTTATATTATTTAAAACTTTATATATTAATGTATGCAGATGATACAGTTGTATTAGCAGAATCCGACGATGAAATGCAAAAATCATTAAATACCTTGCATGAATATTGTGAAGAGTGGAAGCTTAAAATAAATAAGACGAAAACAAAGATTCTGATATTCTCCCGTGGAAAAATAAGGAACTTACCGGATTTAATGTTTGGAAACTCTAAAATAGAGGTTGTATTTGAATATAATTATCTAGTAATAATTTTTAACTATAATGGCAATTTTACTAAGGCTATAAAGAGTTTATATGATAAAGGTTCGAAAGCGATGTTTTCTTTACTGCGTAAGGCACGTAGTTTACAATTACCTATTGATTTACAACTACATTTATTTGACAAGGTTGTTACTCCAGTCATTTTATACGGCTGCGAAGTAGGGGGTTTTGAATCATGTAAAATACTGGACAAAGTGCAATTAAAATTCTGCAAATATATCTTGAAATTAAACAAGAGCACCTGTTCTAATATGATTTATGGAGAGCTAGGTGTTATTCCTATATCTGTACAAGCCAAATGTAGTTTACTGATTTTTTGGGCTAAGCTGGTGGATGGCACTACGTGCAAGTTAGGCAATATATTTTATTAATTATTATATAAGATGGATGAACCCGTATTCTTTACAAGTAATTGGATCAGATTTGTTAAGAGTAATCTAAATGCTCTTGGTTTCTCTGAATCGATACAACACAAAATATACCCTATAGTAGCAATTGTTTTAAGAATAGACTACAGTTAAGAACAAAAGATCAATTCAGACAGAATTGGGCATCAGAAGTATTTGACAGCTCGAAGTGCCTCAATTATCGAATGTTTAAAACAAATTTTTAATACGAACATTATCAAACTATTTTAGAAGATAGTCAAAGAATTGTATTTACGAAATTTAGATGTAGAAACCACAAACTTCCAATCGAAACTGGGAGTCATAACGATATACCAAGAGAATTAAGAATATGTCAAAAATGTAACGGTAACTCCATCGGTGATGAGTTTCATTATCTATATGTATGTATTTTTTTTAGACAACATAGACACAAACTTATAGCTGCAAAATTTTACAATAACCCATCAATGTTAACTTTCAATGCTCTTCTTCTTGAAAAGTTCTTATATGACATCGAGCCTTTTCGGGTTCTTATATATTATTAATGCCGAGCTGAGCTGTTTTTTAACGTGGGATTAGGGTGGAGTGAATTAATGTGGCGCAACTCCCAAGAACGTAGACTCAACTTCTATATAGTACCGTACAGTTTATTCATGAAGACATTTCAATGTGCAGAGATAATAATATACAGTGCTTGATGACCAATGAGATGATGAGGTGGTGATGGTGACAGGTCTGCAAAAAGATGAAACACAGCATTAAATAAATACATTAGTGTCGTGCAGACACAAAGCGACGATGTTGAATATTATGTTAATGCTGATACAAGATTTAGCCAATCTTGTTACCGTCAGTGACCATTGTCACGACCACAATAATGTAAAACTGCCAATACTTAATAATAATAATCCAGACCAGGCTGGTCTGGCACCACATTGCGAGATATAAAATATAAATTAAAACCTTACTGCCATCAGGCCAAGTTACAACAATGATACTTATACTTATAGGCTAAACCTAGGACTAGTCTCACTAGATTATTTAAACAGTAATTAAACGGAATTTACACAATGAAATAAACATGAGAATGAGATCAAATAACCAAGTCTGAACTGAATTAATATAACGATTAGACTAGACCTAACAATTAATTATTTAAACCTAATGAAAATGCAGTACATTGGCATTCACTGACATTCCGTACATTAGTTAAAACCTAGAAAACAGCTGTCAATAGATGGGCGATAATAAGTGAATTTAGCATTACGATCTCAAAGCAACCAGATAAAAGTTATTAATTTAGACAGAACGTACAAGCGGTCACGTAACTGCACAAAAATGAAACACAGCATTAAATAAATGCATTAGTGTCGTGCAGACACAAAGCGACGATGTTGAATATTATGTTAATGCTGATACAAGATTTAGCCAATCTTGTTACGGTCAGTGACCACACGACCACAATAATGTAAAACTGCGGCGCGAAAATGGTTACCAACGCTTAAATAGTGGACTACATCTACAGAAATGAGTCCCTGGCTACGGAAAAGCATTATGCAAATTACCTCGCGACCACTCGTGACGTTCCAACCTCCTTGTGACCAGCTTGAAATGGGTTAAACACGCGCCATCGCTGGCCTCACAATGTAAACAGAGATCTTGAGCAAGGTGAAGGACAGAACTGTCAAAATAATTGTGACAGCTACGGAAAACTGACGCGGAAAGAAGTAATAAAATACAGGCATATAGCCACAAGGCTACATACACCCCTTTTCTGAAAAATGGTGTCCTCACCATAAACTGGTAACACCAAGGGCATATGAAACAATAAAACTAGCATACAGAAGTATTAAAATAATCAAATCCAATGGAGAAAATACACCCTAGGACAAAACAAAGGCTCTTACTGACCCTTTCCTAGCTCCCAATACTCCAAATGAACTTGCCGACTAGAACGGACACAAATGAGAGAAATGATGAAATACATGGAAAAATACATTATTATGAAAGTGTACTCATGAAAATGACAAAAAAATACATTATAACAGGGAAAATCATGGACAGGGAAGATGACCAAAGCAGACCACAAAATCTGCGATCTCACAAAATCTGCAATCACGGATTTTAAGCAAAAAAATATAACAGATCACAAATAAGTCAGCGTGTGGCTGGCCATACTCCTCCCCCTTAAAAAAATAAATGGACTATCCATCATAATAGGCCTACATATAATATAGAAAAATGGTAAAAAAAACATGCCATTAAAGAGTCAGTACTTATTATTTACTCATTAAATAGCCGAGCATATTCTTAACAATATCGGCCTTCTCTATTTCAATTTACTGAGATGTGTTAAACTGGTAAACCCTATCGTCCATCCACGCTGGTTTCCGACGTGTACGGCAAGGCCTAGCAGTGACTGGGGCGACACTAGCTCCATCATCGGGAACATCGTCTGACACAGCCAATTCTACATCACTCTGGTCCTCTACCAGTACCGAGGGCTCAGGATCTGAATCCTCCCCAGCAATACTCAACTCATGGACTATTTCTACTTCCTGTTCTGATTCCAGACTAGAAATACTACTAGCTAAATCTATGATAGGCTGTTCGCCATCTACCAGCGGTGTATCAACCTCATCCACAGGTGGCTGCGGGGGTGGCGCATCTGGAACTACCACGGAAAGTCTTCGACGCGGTGCAGGAACGGGTCTAGCCCTTAAAATTGGTGGTGTGTAACTGTCTTCTGCATCAGAGTCGGACGAGTCTGTCGAGGATTCGGATGAAGATTTGGCTGGTGTTACTGTTCTAGCAACTGGCCCTTTTCTTCGTGGTGCAGCCTGAGGCGGCTGAGGTGGTGGCACCAGGGTTTCTTCCGTCAGACTAGTCACAGGGAAAAGTAAATTACGATGAAGGGTTTTGACACCCTGTTAACCGTTTTCCCTCCTAACCTTAAACACAAGTATTTCCTCATTAGGTTTCCCTACTACATCATAGACGTCTTCTTGCCATCTGTCTGCGATCTTCTGCTTTCCTCTTAATCCAACATTCCTAACGAGGACTCTATCACTGTCCTCAACGGTACTACCCCTCACCTTCTTATTGAACGTCTTAGCCTGCTTGCCATTCGCCTCCTTTGACTTCTCTACCGCTAAACCATAGGCAAACTCCAGGCGCTTCTTTAAGTCTGAGACAAACTCAGGGTATGACCCTTTGTCACAGTCGATCTCTTTATGACGAAAAGCTAGGTCTACTGGAAGTCGAGGATGTCTGCCAAACATTAAATAAAAAGGCGAGAAACCTGTTGAGTCGTGTCGTGTCGCGTTGTAGGCATGGGTCAAGGACGGGACGTACTTCTTCCAGTCTTTCTTCTCGTCCGGATCCAACGTACCCAGCATACCTAAAAGGGTCCGGTTAAAACGTTCAACTGTACCGTTACCTTGCGGGTGGTATGGGGTGGTCCAAGACTTGGAGACTCCAGCGAGTTCACAAAGGCACTTGATGGTCTCGCTTTAAAAATTACGTCCTTGATCACTATGAATACGTGTTGGGAAACCATAATGGACGATGTAATTGTCATATAAAACTCTGGCTGTTGTCTTCGCTGTCTGATTCTTGGTGGGATATGCCTGCGCGTATCGAGAAAAATGATCAGTTATGACCAGAATATTCTCTATTCTGCCCTTAGACGCTTCAAGGGACAAAAAATCGACGCATACCATTTCCATGGGCTGTGTGGTGGTGATACTGGTTAGTGGAGCTCGCTGCTGGACAGGTGCCTTCCTTCGGAGACAGCGCTTACACCGCTCAATGTCTTTCGCCATACTGGGCCAAAAAAAGCCGTTCCCGAAGCAAGTCTAATACTCTGTCCTTACCCATATGACCGACGTCATTGTGACAACCTTCCAGGGCACTTGGCCTACGCTCCTTAGGGATAACCAGCGGATATATGGTGTCATTGTTGTGAATTCTCCGACGGCACAAGATGTCATCACAGATCTCTAGATGACCCTTCTCCTTGAGGAGGTCATGAATATCTTGGTCGTCGAAATCGTAAGCGGATGCGTGTCCCTGTAAAATATTGATGACGGCACCAAGGACTTCGTCATCTTGTTGAATCTTCGGCCAATCTAACATGTCAAACTCAGCACCCAAGTCTTGGACAGGAGGTACAACCTGTGCAGCACAATTTAACACCTCTGCGAGTGGACATTCCACCTGAGCTCCCTCCAAGATTGCAGAAACACTGTGAGAAGTCACATGACTCCCAGCTTCCGGTGGCCATTGAATTCGTGATAAAGAGTCTGCGTCGACGTTGTTAATTCCAGCCTTATAAAATATGTCGAATTTGTAGTTTGCCAACTGGGCTACCCAATGATGACCAGTAGCGTCGAGCTTGGCTGTCGAAAAGGCATAAGTCAGCGGGTTGTTGTCAGTAAATGCTGAGAATTCCTGGGCGTAGAGATAGTCGTGGAATTTATTTGTCACTGCCCACTTCAAAGCGAGGAATTCCAGCTTGTGCACAGGATAATTCTGTTCGGATTTGGTCAGTCGGCGGCTGGCATACGCTATCACGCGATCCTTTCCGTCCTGGGTCTGGTATAAGACTGCACCTAAACCATCCATACTGGCGTCAGTATGCAGCTTGAAGGGCATGGTAAAGTCAGCGAACGCCAAAACAGGTGACGAACAGCACGCATCCACAAGCTTGGTGAACGCTTCCTGCTGCTCTTCACCCCAGATCAGGATAAACAGCTTACTAGGTCGTCTGGTTCCTCTCTTCTTACTTGAACTCCGGATCGCATCATGTAGGGGCCTAGCCAACTTTGAAAAGCTCTTAATAAATCGACGGTAAAACCCTACAAACCCTAAGAAGCTCTGCAGCTCCTGCACGTTGGTCGGCACTGGCCAATCTCTCACAGCACGCAGCTTCTCAGGGTCTGTAGCCACACCTTTCTCCGAAATAATGTGTCCCAAATAAGTGATAGAGTGTTGAAAAAGATGGCACTTAATCGGCTTCAGTCTCAGTCCTCTGTCTCTGAGGCACTGAAAAATAGCACTCAGTCTGACCAGGTGCTCCTCATAGGTAGAGCTGTATACTACAATGTCATCAAGGTATAAAAGACAATATGTAAGGTGAAGATCTCCCATACATGACTCCATAAGTCTCTGGAATGTAGCCGGCGCATTAATCAAACCGAATGGCATCTGCAAACACTCCCAAAAGCCTAAGGATCCTACACTAAACGCTGTCTTGTGGCGATCCTCTTCTGCTACGTCCACCTGCCAATATGAGCTCTTCAAGTCAAGGGTAGAAAACCACTTGCCTCCTTTCAGGGCGTCAAGCGTGTCATCAATGCGCAGAAGAGCATACGCATCAGGAATCGAGATGGCGTTGAGCTTTCTCAGGTCAATACAGAAGCGTAGACTGCCGTCCTTCTTCCTGATGAGCACAACATTCGACGAAAACGGGCTCTCTGAACGTTGAATGACCTGTAAATCTACCATCTCCTTGAGATGTGCACGCACCTCCTCCAACATAGCTGGTGGATCCTACGGGACCGCTCCTTGAAGGGTGCGCTGTTCTCCTTCAGACGTATGTGGTGCTGGACATCTGTTGCGTGACCCAGATCGAGTGAGTGCTGGGAAAAAACATCTTTCCATTGACGTAATAAGCTGCGCACCTCACTGATCTGAGCAGGCAACAGATTCTCCATGCTCCTGTCGAACTGTGAAATGAAGTCGTCGTCTACATCGGGTAGTTGGGCCTGCATACATGTAGTCTGCACTGGAGCAGGTTCTGCAGAGGGCACAATTCCGACCTTGTAAACTTCACATAAGTGGGTGTTAGCTGGCAGCGTAACAGAGTGACAACTCATGTTAGTGACTTCAACGTTGATTCTCTCTGTTGACTTCCCTCCTGTCAACCGTATCAATCCAGGGGATAACATCAGACCTCCAGGCAGGATTGTTCTCGGCGACTCGTCCACCATGGCACTGATCGGCATGCAACATGCCGAAGCTGCATGGGAGAGTCCCTTGATTACCATACGTGAACCTGGGGGAACAACAACAGATTTTGTAGACTTGATGGTACCGAGGCTGCCAGTCCTCGAGTCTACATTCAGGTGGGCCAGTAAACCCTTAAAAGCTATGTCACACTCTAGCGGTACAGCACTGGTCTTGACACCATCAACCCACTGAGACAAAATATTGGTACCTACTAACACAGGAACCTTCTCATGGTAGCTACTATTCGGTACAGTCAGAAATACACCTTCCACTACTTTATCTACACTGGGTAGCCTAATATCTGCAACGGCATAACCTATATAATGCATTTTACAATCCTGAAATTCAGACACACTGATAAGATTCTCCAAAGAATGTATCTCCAGCTCAAGTTCTTTAGCCATACTCTCACAAATTGTGCTAACTTGCGAGCCACTATCAAGGATCGTTGTGCATGCGGTGTCTTCAAGAAAAGTGGTGGTGGTGTTGGAGAGGCCTACTGCTTCCCTTGCTGCCTCGGCTGGGCCACGGCTCCGCTTGCTGCCTGCTGTCCGGCCCCCGAAACAGGCGGCTGCCAGTTTAAAGGACACTGTGTCCTCGGGAGACCTTCTTGTCCGCACCCGTAACACCGACCAACAAACGGACGCGGCTGATAGCTGTGTGCCTTCACAGTCTTCTGCTCACTGTCTGTCTCGAGCTCTGCGACACGTGCTGTCACGAGCAGGTCTTCGTAGGACTTCTTACTGTCGAACTGGTGACGGATGGCATTCTTAATCTGCCCCATTCTCAAACCAGAGAAGAACTTGGTCCTAAGCATCGTGGCTGCAGCTGACTTATCAACTAGCGGGGATGACTCATCTTGGGTATCTTGCAACTTCGCAAGTATATTTTCTAGACGACAAGCCCATGTCGCGACTCTCTCACCATCTATCTGCTTTGCGGAAAAGAACTTCTCCAAGATAGCCTCGGGTGGTAGGATGTTCCCAAAAACTTTCTCAAACTTCCCTAACACATCATCCACAGACACAGTCTCACCTAAGCGTAAGAGAATATCAGCCGCGGTACCGCGCAATGAACGTCGGACAGCCTGAAGGATAATGGCCTCGGGATAAATCTTGTCTCTAACCATACCCTTGACCTCATATCTCCACTGTTCAAAACTTACCTCTCCTTTGGCTTTCTCACCAGAAAAGTTAGAGAGCCTGGCATTCATATTATGCCCAGGTGACATCACTGAGGCACTGGAGCTAGTGGGGGTGGTCTCTACTTTTATAGACTTACCACAGGCGGCCATAACTGCTGACCGATCATCTGATGACATACCTTGCAGCTGATCTATAAGACTATTGACATCAGACATGATGGCTACTTATCTCAATCAAAACTAAATTGAAGTCTTGATATGACCAACCGGTTAAATACCAGTGTCAAAAACTACATAGCGATTACAATAACTATATCTGTATAACTACAATATGATTACAGTAGGTATCCTGTACTGGATAACCACAAAAATATCCAACTTACCAACCGCTATCAGACTAGTCGGGCTAGAGAATCATACAGAGTATACCCTGCTGGCTCAACCAAACTTACCAACACTGTCCACTTGAACAGTTACATTTACACATAATAGCTGAACACAATGGCACTTACCAACTGTCCAATTGAACAGTTAACATAATTATGAAAATATTTAAATTGGAAGGCAATTGAACTCACCAACTGTCCAATTGAACAGTAAACATATAAAAAAAAATGAAATCAATTCAACTTACTCACTGTCCAATTGAACAGTAACCTCAGTTAATATTCAAAAATGACAAAGAGACCAATGGGCAATGCAAAATAATAAGGCAGAATAACCAAGTGCTGGACTTCCCAAGTTCAACAATTGAAACTGAATATCAAATCCAGACAAGTCAAAATGGAAAAAATAAATAATACATACACATGCACAAATAACTCAAGTAGGTCAAGCTCACCGAAGGCGAAACCCCGAAAATGTAGAGTCGGTTATGAGTACATGAATAATAACCGGGCTAAGTCAGGGCTAAATCAATTAAAGTCAAGTGGAGATACAAATACATGTGTCACCGGACTAAGTCAGGCCAATCTCAATTAAAGACAAGTGATATACAAGTGAGATACAAATACATGCAAAATAAATTATGATAATATGGAGGGAAATATTATGTCTGCTGCAGAGTCACTGAGGTTGGAAAGCTACGAAGTAAGTCGCGAACAGTTTCCTACTACCTCCCCCTCAAAAAAAAAAATTAAATTCATTGTCACTGAAAGATTGGCTAGATCTGGCAATCTACAAATGAATTTGAATTTCAAAGTAAATGTCAAATATTATACAGAAATGTGACCGCGAGTACGCTCCGCGAAAAAAAATCACATTTTAATAATTTACTATGCTTCACTACAGTGATACCAAATTAATATATTTCAGTTCAATGCTAATTAATTATTGAAATGAAATGTCAGATAATTGTAAATAAATATCACAAAGTGAAGAAGCTGATATCAGACACCAAATAAAATGTAAACAAAATAAATGATAGGGATGAAATATCAGAGTTATCACCAGCTAATTATTATATCTGAAATCCAAGAAATGAAAAGAATGCCAATGAACTGTATTGACTATCAAAAATAAATCACTATGTAAATGAATTATTTCAATTTGATTTGAATTAATACATTCATATATGTGTGAATATACCAACTCCTGATCAAATCAAACCTGAAACTGAAATATGAATATGTAATTGAACTATGTATGTAATCTAATAATTATCTATGGAAAATGCACTAAGTTAAAAAAATATCTAGAAAATACCTGTACTGGTGAATATTTTTCAAAGTACCCGCTCAAGTTTAACTATTTTCTCAATTAATAATTATTCCTCAACAAGTAATTATCAAAGAGTATTTGAATAAATGGCAGGGTTCTAACCAAGCCCTTTTAGCGTGTCGGGCCGACACGCTGAGTTTCTCTGCCGCTACGCTACCAGTATCGCCGACACGCTGCCGATACGCTTAATAAAGAGCGACACGCTGCCGATACTCTGGAAATAATCCTTCTTTTCTTAATCCATTTGAAAATTACGAGGCTGCCGTATCCCAGCAAACGCGAGGCGCTGACGCAATGATTGCCTGATGAAGCGTCGACTTCGCAGAGAGCCGGCCAGCATTAGGCCTAACACATCATTTGTGCAGCGACTCCTGTATGTTGGTTAAGCAGTAGCCGTGACGTCCTCATTGAGGCTGTGGATTGCTGTATTTTTTTACCCGAAAAAATCAACGTTTTTTCAACATGGCGGTGACTGAGAGCGATCTCGACCACAAAAAATGTCCATAATGTTTTATTAACTGTGCGAAAAATAAACCCATCATGTGATCTCGTTGCTAAAATGCTACTGATTATAAAAAACATTATTTTCGACCTGATTATTCAAGGCTAAATCTTAGTTATGACCGTCCAAAGAAATGTCCCACGATTTTGCACAGGGTCAATCTGTGGCTGAAACCTTCAGCCACGCTGGGGCTGTTTAGCAGCGCTGAATACCGCGACCGCCATTGGCGGATTGCCAAATTTCAGATGCGACATAGGCTCATACCTGGGTTGCAGCGGAGCTGGCATAATATCTTCTACGATGCTCTGCCTATTAGGGTTTATATATTGTGTGAACTATTTGCACCATAATAAAATTTATCTACCACCTCCTCTATATGATACAACCTAGACCTAGAAATAATTTAGACAGTGTATCTCTAATACTGATATGGAGATGTGTAAAAATATACATGTAGGCATACATGTAGGCCCCTATTAATAGCTTTAAATGCTATAGAATGTATAAGTGTAACGAAAGGTGCATGCACAAGTTATTGCCGTGTATCTGGCGATTATGGATTTCTAATTAATAGCGGCTGTGCCGTGGTTTGTCTGCAAAGTAAGTCTATAAAAAAACATTGAATCTATATATAGATGAGACAGATGTCAAGCTTTTTCAAGTGTGGCTTTTTCCTTTATTTAATCACTGTTGCCACCGAGTGACGCGATCAACAGCAAAACATCACAGGTTGATGTAAAATCCCAGATTTGTCATGGTTTATTTATATTTTAACAAAAAAATGAAGGAATTTTCAAGTCCCATATTTCATTTTTTCCTATTCACGGACTTTTCCCGTTTTCAAGGACCCGTGGGAGCCATGTATCAAAGTGTATAGAAATGCTTTAGGATGCATCTCAGAGGAGCTAGTATCTACAAATTTTTCGGGGGCCTAGGCGGCCCCCTGACCCCTCGCCGATTTTTAAAGTCTCCGCTGGCGCCTCGACCGATACGCTGACATTTCAGGCTGGTTAGAACCCTGAATGGTATTGTCCAAAATAGTCTAGAATGTAGCTAATTAACCACAGGCCTACAGTATCAATAGCAAAAAAATAATTCAATAGCACACTATAAACTTATGTAAAATTATTCTCAGAACAATGATCAGTGATCAAAATTCATCAAAAACACTTAAGTTCTGACTAATAATAATCAATCTAAAAAATATTGTTCCAAATTCATCAAAAGCTTCTAAGTTCTGACAAGTGTGAGAAATGATCTGATATGAACCATCGAATGATTTACAACAGACAATATTCACACCCAGCAATAAAACAATCAAATATATATAAACCTGGAATGATTATGAACATGCACAATTATAACATGCACAATTATAATACAAGCATGAATGAATCACATGCAATCTTATCAATCAATGGGAAATAATCAGTGATTTGTGAAAACATGCCATTTAAGTGTGAGCAGTGAACCTGAAGGAAGTATTACTAAACTAAAGAGTCAATAATTAACTATTATAGCGCAGTGATGCTCAAATATCAGATATCAATTATAATTTAATAGCCCACAGGTTGAAAAGTCACCTAGATATTGACCTCTCAACTACACAACAGACTATCAAACAATAACTGGTATTAACTGGTATTAAGAAAATAGGTCAGTCAAGAGGATATGAAACTTGAAAGATGGAAAATATGAAATATGGAACACATGCAAATGAAAATAACAAGTATATCATGCAAATTGACATTGAATTTGAATGATACAAATGCTAAACAAAGCAAATAGATGTAATCATATAGCATTTATCACTAAAGAAATATGATTAGACCATTAACTTAACCTTCTGCAGAAAGGACATAAATTTCACTTTTCATTCATACCAGGCCACAAATCGCTATCGCGGTCAACGACTCAATCCGAAGGAAAATAACAAAATTGAGAAATAATAAAGGGGCAAAATTCTTATTTGATAAAAGACATATGTCTACGTCACAGTAACATCATGCATTTAACAAATCAGAATGGAATGCGGAGGGTTAAACTAAAGCTCTGAAAAATCTATCACAGCCTAACATGCAGGTGAACTGGAACTGACTAGCAAGGCACAGTCAAAAGACAACAAAAAAATGTCCGCTATACTATAGTACCATGCAAAAATTAATGTTCAGGAAAATAAGACCAATAATTGTCCGCCGTCTTATTTATAGATGAGAAAAAAATTTTCCATGCCAAATAAAAAGATCAATTTCCGCGAAAATAAGACAAATGAATGTTCGTAATGTCTTATTACAAATGAACATGCACTTAAACGTAAAAAATATATCGAAAAACTCACATAGTTCTCGAAATTGCCAAGCAGATGCAGTGTACCGATTGTCTCGGCACCACAAGTACAGTTAGACGCAGCACGCTCTCATATAAAAGTTCATCATCCTCATGCCGAGGATTGTGGCACTGGCACACACTTCAAGAGGTACAGATGACTTTATCTTGTGTATGTCGCTGTCCTCTTCTACATACCACTTCACACTATAGCTGCTCCGGAGCCTTTCTTGCCAGATATGAATGTGAGCGCCCGTCTTCTCTCCATCTTGTTCTGCTTGTCACCACAATAAACGGTCTACTCAAACACATTGGGCGCCATTTGTAGCCTTTTCGGGTTCTTATATATTATTAATGCCGAGCTGAGCTGGTTTTTAACATGGGATTAGGGTAGAGTGAATTAATGTGGCGCAACTCCCAAGAACGTAGACTCAACTTCTTTATAGTACCGTACAGTTTATTCATGAAGACATGTCAATGTGCAGAGATAATAATATACAGTGCTTGATGACCAATGAGATGATGAGGTGGTGATGGTGACAGGTCTGCAAAAAGATGAAACACAGCATTAAATAAATGCATTAGTGTCGTGCAGACACAAAGCGACGATGTTGAATATTATGTTAATGCTGATACAAGATTTAGCCAATCTTGTTACGGTCAGTGACCATTGTCACGACCACAATAATGTAAAACTGCCAATACTTAATAATAATAATAATCCAGACCAGGCTGGTCTGGCACCACATTGCGAGATATAAAATATAAATTAAAACCTTACTGCCATCAGGCCAAGTTACAACAATGATACTTATACTTATAGGCTAAACCTAGGACTAGTCTCACTAGATTATTTAAACTGTAATTAAACGGAATTTACACAATGAAATAAACATGAGAATGAGATCAAATAACCAAGTCTGAACTGAATTAATATAACGATTAGACTAGACCTAACAATTAATTATTTAAACCCAATGAAAATGCAGTTCATTGGCATTCACTGACATTCCGTACATTAGTTAAAAATCTAGAAAACAGCTGTCAATAGATGGGCGATAATAAGTGAATTTAGCATTACGATCTCAAAGCAACCAGATAAAAGTTATTAATTTAGACAGAACGTACAAGCGGTCACGTGTGTAGGGGGAGGGGGGGGGGGGTGGTGGATGTCACCTCCGCGTGGTCCCCCCTGGGCAGCTTCTTAGAAGGCCAAGTACACCAAAACCTTTCATCAAACCAGGTTTTGCTATTTTTTTGACGTGAAGTTTTTTGTGTTTGCTTTCCGGTAGTTTAGGGTTTTTCACTGATGTTGTTATGTTTATTTAGTTTTCAGTTTAAATTCTTTAAATAGTCTTTATATATTCATATTTATATATTTTATATATTTTTTCATTGTACTTGTGGTGCCTTACAGTGCTCTCACGGATTGTGATCGCTCTGTCGTGCTAGTTCTCGATGACAGACCCGATCCCCAGCTGTGGGGGCATTGTAGGTCTACTCATAGTTCCTCTATGATTTGTTTTTTTGTGTTTGCAGTGGTTTCTCTTTGGCATCCTGGCGATGGACGGGATGTCCGAAAGAAACCAGTGCCATATAAATTTTTTTTCACTTTATTGTTTTAAAGGTTTCTCTGTGGCATCCTGGCGGATAATGCAGCATGTCATAGAGAAGCCATTGCCGTACAATTAGCCTGCGGTGACTTACGGTGTCCTCACGGTTTGTGATCGCTCTGTGATGTCCTCCAATATCACAGACCTTATCACCAACTGTGGGGGCACTGTAAGTCTTTAATTTTTGAGAATTTTTTGTGGTTTCATGATGTCTCCGGCCATACTGGCCGAAAAGTAAAGTAAAGAACGACATTTACTTACTTACTTAATGGTTTCTCTGTTTATTGTTTATGTCATTCATATTTATGTCTAAATGGGTTTACTTTTTTTGATTATAGTATATAGTATTATAGTATACATTATATATTTGTTTTGACAAGAATACTGTTTTGACTTAGACTTGTAGTTTTTACACAATCACTCCAATTTCATGGAGATATAGTGACTTGAAAAGTTGTTCATTTTATAATCACTTCATATTTTACATTATTTATACTGATATTTTTATACCCATTAAACTGTGTTGTAGTGCAGGCGCTTTAACATGTCATCAGACTCGTTACATATAGGTGACAGGAGCATCGTCATCTTATCATATCAAACACTTTAAACTGAATATTTTAGTACGAACATGCTTTTATTGGCTTTGTCTTTCCTTTACTACTTTAACTATACAATATGGGATATTGTAATACCTGGAATTTTCACTTAAATGGCCATACTGGCCGAAAAGTGAAGTAAAGCAAATATTTTACTTACTTACTTACCTGGACAAATGGCGGCTGCTCTGGCGGGACTACTTCGATGACAACTGGTTTTTCAGGGGGGACTGGCAAAACATTTGCAGGCCTTTGTTCTGGGCCAGGCCAGTCTATCAGATCCCCATCATCATCATGATTGGGAGAGAAGGCTACTGGTGCCAGCTTAAATGCAGAGACATTACGGGTAACAGTACCGCTGTCAGCTCTCTTAGCTGTAATCATTGAACCGTTTCTTTTGGTTACAGTGAGTGGATGCATTGAAGACAGGGGTCAGTTTATTGTTTTTCCTCTGCTTAGTAAATACAGCATCACCAACGCTAATTCTCCTGTCTGTGGCATGATTGCGGGTGTCAGCTGCACTTTTCATTATACGCTTCGCCCTCTCATCACGGGAACGTACCATTTGGTCAACCGGATCCGTGATAGGAGAGGATATTTCAGGCAGTTTGGTTCGGGGTTCACGTCCGAACATGAGCCGATAGGGTGTGAATCGAGTAGTACTATGTGGCGTGCAGCGATAAATTCGCAAGAACTTGTGCAATTCCTGCTGCCAGCTTTTTTTTATCAACACAAGCGGCACGTAGCGATTTGATAAGAGGTTTATTAAAGCTCTCAGCTCTGGCATTAGCACGGGGCCAGTAAGGTGTAATTTTTCTATGTTTCACCCCACAACTTTAAAGAAATTTTCCCCATTCCACTCCTTGGAAGGGTGGGCCATTATCAGTTTTTAAGACTTCAGGATATCGGAAGAGGCTAAAGGCTTTATCAACGACGGGAATTACAGCATCAGCAGAGGTTTTGCGCACTATGTCAACAGACGGATATCTAGAGTTTTCGTCCATTAAAACCATTAGGTAGTCTCCTGAGGGAAGGGGATGTTCTAGCCGTGAGCCTGTCAGGTACAGTTTTTCAGATATTGCACATTAGTCAATAATTGGCCCAAGACTTATTTAAAATTTTATGGCGAATTTATTTTTCAGGGCATATCCTTTTCTGACACCGCAAATTTTGTTTTATAGTAATGGTCTAGCTATCTGTAAAGTAAAAAAACTACTAGTCTGCCATTTTTAATTTTACAGAGTTGACATTTTTCAGGGCACATCCCCCCCCCCCTCAAACCATAAATTTTGTCCTATAGTATTCTTTAGTAATGGTCTAGTTATCCGCCCCGGTTTTACTTACTTACTCACGCGGAATCAGTAGGGCATGCCCAGAAAGCCTTGGTGTCGGAATCCTCTCACGTGGAGACAGTAGGCCATGCCCAGAAGGCCTTGGTGTCGGACTCCTCTCACATGGAGACAGTAGGCCATGCCCAGAAGGCCTTGGTGTCGGACTCCTCTCGCGTGGAGATAGTAGACCATGCCCGGAAGGACGCCGTGGAGTCAGTAAGCCATGCCCAGAAGGCCTTGGTGTCGGACTCCTCACACGTGGAGACAGTAGGCCATGTCCAGAAGGCCTTGGTGTCGGACTCCTCTCACGTGGAGACAGTAGGCCATGCCCAGAAGGCTTCGGTGTCGGACTTCTCTCACGTGGAGGCAGTAGGCCATGTCCAGAAGGCCTTGGTGTCGGACTCCTCACACGTGGAGACAGTAGGCCATGTCCAGAAGGCCTTGGTGTCGGACTCCTCTCACGTGGAGGCAGTAGGCCATGCCCAAAAGGCCTTGGTGTCGGACTCCTCTCACGTGGAGACAGTAGGCCAGGTCCAGAAGGCCTTAGTGTCGGACTCCTCTCGCGTAGAGGCAGTAGGCCATGCCCAGAAGGCCTTGGTGTCGGACACCTCTCACGTGGAGACAGTAGGTCTTGCCCAGAAGGCCTTGGTGTCGGACACCTCTCACGTGGAGACAGTAGGCCTTGCCCAGAAGGCCTTGGTGTCGGACACATCTCACGTGGAGACAGTAGGCCATGCCCAATAGGCCTTGGTGTCGGACTCCTCTCACGTGGAGACAGTAGGCCAGGTCCAGAAGGCCTTGGTGTCGGGACTCCTCTCACGTGGAGACAGTAGGCCAGGTCCAGAAGGCCTTGGTGTCGGACTCCTCTCACGTGGAGGCAGCAGGCCATGCCCAGATAGCCTTGGTGTCGGACACCTCTCACGTGGAGACAGGAGGTCTTGTCCAGAAGGCCTTGGTGTCGGACACCTCTCACGTGGAGACAGTAGGCCTTGCCCAGAAGGCCTTGGTGTCGGACACCTCTCACTTGGAGACAGTAGGTCTTGCCCAGAAGGCCTTGGTGTCGGACTCCTCTCACTTGGAGACAGTAGGCCATGCCCAGAAGGCCTTGGTGTCGGACTCCTCTCACGTGGAGACAGAAGGCCATGCCCAGAAGGCCTTGGTGTCGGACTCCTCTCACGTGGAGACAGTAGGCCATGCCCTGAAGGCCTTGGTGTCGGACTCCTCTCACGTGGAGACAGTAGGCCATGCCCAGAAGGCCTTGGTGTCGGTCTCCTCTCACGTGGAAACAGTAAGCCATGCCCAGAAGGCCTTGGTGTCGGACTCCTCTCACGTGGAGACAGTAGGCCTTGCCAAGAAGGCCTTCGTATCGGACTCGTCTCACGTGGAGACAGTAGGCCATATCCAGAAGGCCTTGGTGTCGGATTCCTCTCACGTGGAGACAGTAGGCCATGCCCAGACGGCCTTGGTGTCGGACTCTCTCACGTGAAGACAGTAGGCCATGCCCAGATTGCCTTCGTGTCGGACACCTCTCACGTGGAGACAGTAGGCCTTGCCCAGAAGGCCTTCGTGTCGGACACCTCTTACGTGGAGACAGTAGGCCATGCCCAGAAGGCCTTGGTGTCTGTTTCCTCTCACATCATGTGTACATTTTTGTAACAAAAATGGCTTACAGCCTGTGCCTAATCTCAAACTCTATGGACAACAGCTTCCTGTTGAAGAGCAGGTCAAATTTATTGGGCTTTCTTCGATAGGAAGCTCAGTTTTACTCTACACATCAAATATATGAAAGATAAGTGTAGGAAAGCATTACTATTACTACGAGTTATATCCAGCAAGGATTGGGGTGGTGACCGGACAACCTTAAAATTTCTCAGACAGACAGCCAGGACAATAAGTAAGTAGAGACAATGATATCAATCGAAAAGTTCGAACAAAAGCCAGTAGCTACATGGGGCTGTGCGAGCAAAGACTTTAAGGAAGGAGAAAAAAAGGTAACACCCTTGCCACGGACACCGTGGACACCTATAACAGATCGGCAGAAACAGCATGTGCTACGCATTTGCGAGCAGCTGGCAAAGTTTCAGGAGCTGACGGAGGAGGGAGAGAAGATGGAGGAGGAGATAGAGGCCGCTATGAGGGAGTGGTGCTAAGAGGTAAATACCTTTTGAAAAAGTGTGAGATCTTTATTATAAACTGACTATAAAATGGATCCCGCACAGTTTAAACTATATACAGATGGCCTAGCCAACCTGGAAACTACCAGGGCTAGGCAGGACAGTCTTCGGAATGTAAAAAGGCGCGAAGAACAAATTGTGCAGGCTTTGGTGCGTTAAACGTCGCCTTGCGATGGTACAAGCACGGCGGGCGTCAGGACGTGGTTCAAGGAGATTGAACTAGCAGGTGCCGAGGCAGGCACAGAACATATCATTGAAATCGCTGCCAGGTCAGCCGCTGGTTCCTTGAGGGGGGAACTAGAGGGTATATAAAAAAGAGATTGACTGCACCCACAGCAATAAAACAACATCGGTGCGTTGGTGGACACAGGCGCCTCTTGCACGCTCCTACGACTAGACATTTTTCGTAAAATAGCTGATCTTGCTCATCGCCAGCGAATTCTGGCCGATGCCCCAGCGTTACAAGGTGTTTCCGGCACAGCGTTGGACGTCAGGGGTGTGACTGAAATCAAAATCAAAGGAGTGGCACAGCCAATCCGGGTTACGATTTTAGGCGACGTGCCGTGCAAGATGGGAGAAGGTGCCTTACAGAATGGAAAAGGTATTATTGATTTCCATAGAAATGTATTGAGATGGTATCAAAAGGAGTGGCCGATGCGACGCATCGAACACACCTTTGAAGCCAGTCTGGGGCAGGTATTACCAGAGACTGGGGATAAGCAACTAAATCAGTTGATCCAAAAGAATGCTGATCTGTTTTCTGCTAAAGGTGAGCCTAATGGTTTTTGTGCTACCACCCCCATAAATATCAAAACCAATCATCCTCCCATAAGTCAGGCTGCATATCGTACCCCATTATCCAAACGTAAACTCGTAGAGGAGGCCGTTGCGGATATGTTAACCGAAAAAGTAATCAGGCCAAGCCAGTCGGCTTGGCTAGCCCAATTACACTAGTACCAAAACGCGACGGTTCTACGCGGTTTTGTGTAGATTATAGAAAATTAAATGCGGTCACTGTTCGGGATCAGTATCCCCTACCACAAATTCAAGACATTTTTGATCAAGTACGCGAAAGTACCATTTTTAGTACTCTAGATTTAAAGGCCGGGTATTGGCAATTGCCAGTTGGCGAAGAGTCAATTGAGAAAACAGCGTTTAGGTGTCATTTAGGCCATTATGAATTTTTACGCATGCCTTTCGGCCTAACAAATGCACCTGCTGTTTTTCAAAGAACGATGGACCAGGTTCTTTCCGGTCTCATCGGCCGTATTGTGATGGTCTACCTGGCCGATATAGTCATATATAGCCGCAACAAAGAGGAGCATATACAACACCTTAACCTTGTATTTGATCGCCTTCGTGCAGCTGGATTACTTTTGAAACCAACAAAATGTTTCTTTGGCTTAAAGGAAATAAAATTACTTGGTTATATTGTAATTCGGGATGGGATTACAACTGATCCGGAAAAAGTAAAAGCAATTGCCAAATTAGCACCGCCTACAGACTTAAAAGGCGTCCGATCATTTTTAGGAATGACTGGTTTCTATCGCCAATGTTTGCCAGATTGTGCGAAAATCGCAGAACCGCTCGAGGAATTAAAACGGAAATATGCACGTTTCGTGTGGGGGCCATCTTAAAATCAAGTGTTCGAAAAATTAAAGCAGTTGCTAACGTCCGTTAATGTCATGGCTGCCCCTCGAACCGAAAGGCCATACAAGCTGTATACAGATGCTTGTGACTATGCAGTAGGGGCTATTTTAGTCCAAGAGGATGACACGGATACTGAGAGAGTTATTCAGTATTTGTCACATTCCCTTTCGAGCGTCCAGCGTCGATGGGCCACCATTGAAAAGGAGGCCTATGCCGTAGTTTATGCCATTTCAAAATTACGTCCATATTTATATGGAGCTGAATTTACAGTATACACTGACCACAAACCACTTACCTCATTATTTACTAAAGAAATGCAAAATACCAAAATTCAAAGGTGGGCTGTTTTGTTGTCAGAGTATGGGGCGAAAACGCTTGATCGGTTAAGAGAAGCGTATGTTTGGCAAGGAATGCGACGTGATATAGAATCACACATAGAATTGTGTCCTCTCTGCCGTGTTCATCAACGACGGCCAGACTATGTGCCAATGGGTGAAATGCCTTCAGCAGCTTACCCTATGCAAATAGTGGGTGCCGATTTAATATGACCTTTTGTCTCATCACTGAATGGGAATAAATATGTTTTACCCATAATTGACCATTGTACTGGGTGGGCAGAAGCTTTTCCCCTCAAGGACAAGAGCAATGCTAGTGTGTGGCAAGCATGGGCCAACCACTTCCTGCCACGTCACGGCACACCGGAGGTCCTTATTACTGATAATGGGCAGGAGTTCAAAGCCAGTGCTTGGAGAACTTATCTAAAACAATTAGGAGTAGAGCACCGTACCACCACTCCTGTACATCCCTAAAGTAATGGTAGAACAGAGCGATTTAACTGTACTTTAAAAGAATTTATGGCTAAATCAGTAAACAATTTTGCTCCAGATTTGGAAAATCGCCTTGGGGACTGTCTCGCAGCTTATCGTGTGAGCGTTAGTAGCGTGACGGGATACACCCCTTTCTTTTTGCTCTACGGGAGACATGGCAGAGCACCACTCACGAGCTTGCTCCAGCCACGTTTGGCTAATCACTTTGGTAACCTTCTTGATGACTTATCGTCGGCGCTACAAACCGCTCGTCACTTCACAGCAGACAGCCGTAAATACAACCGCGCACGGTTGGCCAAGCGAGCAGCCGCAAAAGACATCCGTGTGGGTGACACCGTTTTACTAAAAGCAATGACCTGGCTATTCTTCTGCAGGACCACAGCCCAACAGCTGTGTGCCTGCAGGAGACTAACTTAAAACCTAACACTAACATAAGTTTCAAAAACTATACAATGGTCAATTGTTTTGGCCCCGCCAATAATGAAAGGGTCTGCTGAGGTGTCTCTATCCTTGTGAAGGACGGAACACCACATCAACATATCACATTAAAAACTAATTTACAGGCTGTGGCGGTTAACATAAACTGTCACACACCAATGACGATATGCTCTGTTTATTTACCGCCAAACCGCTCAGTAGATGTTGTGGAATTGAGGCAGCTGCTAAAACAATTGCCCAAACCCTTTATGCTACTGGGAGATTTTAACGGGCACCACACAATGTGGGGCTGTAGGGACATCAACCCACGGGGCAGAATAATAAAAGACTTCCTCTCAGAGGAAAACCTCTGCATTTTTAGTGATGATACCACCACCTATTTACACCCTGCTTCAGGATCTGCAACAGCCATTGACCTATCCTTTTGTGATCCCGATTTATATTTGGATTACACTTGGAGGGTCAACAAGGATCTCTGTAGCAGTGATCATTATCCTATATTTATAGAGAGCAACAACTCTATTGTTGAAGAAAGAGTGCAGCATTGGAGGCTGCACAGAGCAGATTGGGAGGCCTTCCAACAGTCTTGTGGGGAGAGCCAAACAATCTCTCAATTTGAGAATGAAGAGGGGGTTGATAACCCTATAGCCCTTTTTACAGCCAAGTTACACAATATAGCAGATAAAAGCATACCCAAAACCTCGACAGTTCCTAAAAAACTCGACAAACCCTGGTTTGATGAAGGTTGCCGAAAGGCAATAGACAAAAGGAAAAAATCCTTGCAAAAATTTAAAAAACATCCAACTAGACAAAACCTTGACGGATATAAGAAAGATTACGCTAAAGCTCGAGGCACAATCAGTGAAGCCAAGCGGCAATCTTGGAGAGCATATGTCTCCACACTAAATAATAATACATCGGCAAAACATACTTGGCAAATGCTGCGCAGAATCAGTGGCAAGAGGAAAGATAAAACCATCAAGTACCTTGTCACTGATTCTGACACAATAACCAATAAAACGGATATTGCAGAAACGCTGGCGACATCCTTCGCTGCTAAATCATCGCCAGATCATTATCAGGAAAAATTTCGAAAGATTAGGGACAAGGAGAAGGAGAACACATTGGACTTTGAGTCAGATAATGACGAAAAGTACAATGTTGATTTCTCTAAACGAGAACTAATTAAATCTATCGCTCAGGCGACTGATTCGGCAACTGGCCCTGATGAAATTCACTGCCAGTTTCTGAAACATTTGCCTGATGTATCACTTGATCTGTTGCTTCTACTCTTGAATGATCTGTGGCAATCTCAGGATTTCCCAGATGGATGGAGAGAAGCAACAGTGATCCCGATCCCTAAACCTGGAAAAGATCGAACAGATCCTAATAATTATAGGCCAATAGCATTGACAAGTTGTCTTTGCAAAATCATGGAGCGTATGATCAATCATCGTCTCACATGGTTTTTACAAGACAATAACATAATAACTAAATATCAATGTGGTTTTCAAAAAGGGAAAAGCACCACAGACCATTTGGTCAGACTTGAGACTTATATCCGTCAAGGTTTTGTTAAAAATCAACATACAGTTGGAGTATTTTTTGATTTAGAAAAGGCCTATGATACCACATGGAAGGGTGGTATCATGAAAGATCTCCATGAAATGGGCCTGAAGGGTAGATTACCCTTATTCATTGATAATTTTTTACAGGGCAGAAAATTTAAAGTCCGCTTAGACAACACCCACTCTTCACTAAATCCACAGGAGGAGGGTGTCCTACAAGGTAGTATCCTTTCACCAACTCTATTTACCGTTAAAATAAACAGTATAATTGATGCTTTACCAGACGATATTGAAAAATCATTATATGTTGATGATCTGGTTGTTTACTGCCAGTCAAGCAATATGGCAATAATTGAGCGGCGCCTGCAAGGTTGCCTCGATAAGTTGGTGACTTGTGCGGATGAGAACGGCTTTAAATTTTCTCCCACAAAAACTTGTCTTTCAGTTCCAGTTCCTTCGGGAATGTAACCTATATTATATGTTTTAATTATTAGACTCAGACTTGTAGTTTTTACACAATCACTCCAATTTCATGGAGATATAGTGACTTGATAAGTCGTTCATTTTATAATAACTTCATATTTTACATTATTTATACTGGTATTTTAATACTCATTAAAATGTGTTGTAGTGCAGGCGCTACAACATGTCATCAGACTCGTTACATATAGGTGCCAGGAGCATCGTCATCTTATCATATCAAACACTTTAAACTGAATATTTTAGTACGATCATGCTTTTATTGGCTTTGTCTTTCCTTTACTACTTTAACTATACAATATGGGATATTGTAATACCTGGAATTTTCACTTAAATGGCCATACTGGCCGAAAAGTGAAGTAAAGCATTTTACTTACTTACCTATATTGTAATACCTGGAATTTTCATTTAAATGGCCATACTGGCCGAAAAGAGAAGTAAAGCAAATATTTTACTTACTTACTAGGTAGGCCTATTTGGTTATCAAAGCTTCACAGAAGGTATACCGTATTTAAAGTCATGAGTATGAGTAGGCCTACCACTTACACTGGTATCCGGTACTAGGTTTTAGGAGAGTATTAAATTTCAAACACTAGTATAAACGGCATGTTGCACATTAAAAAAAATCACCATGACTACTAGATCCTTGCATAAAACAGACAATAAGTACATTAAATTGCAGAAATATGATTTTAATTCTATTTAACACAAACCAATATAAATGAGTACAGTAACACCGTAGAAATAAAAAAACATGACTAGTTAACTTTTTAAATAAACATTTGAAGGGCTCAAAAGAAAAAAATCGCTAAATCAGGATAACTAACACACATTTATACTTTAGTCAACAAAATCAACTACGATTTTTTTTCTCCGCGTTTTAATAGCAATGTTTAACAGCACAATAGGGTATATATGCATGTGTATATTTTGAAGCATATTTCAATTTTGACTAAACAATTTAAAAGTGGGAATAAGCTTTGTTTCTCCACGAACCCTTCAATGTTGTATTAATACTTCGGCACAATTGCTATTTTACATGGTTACTGGTTGCAACTATCAACACCGGTATGAAAAAACGTTAAAATGAAAAATACATGGCAAATACCATTCATGCAATATAATGCCAGTCTTGATATATAATAAGCAATACTGAATGTTGTATTTTGGTGTGACTAGTAAACACATTTGAGTATTTAATTATAACCTTAGTATAGGTATATAAAACCTAACTAAAATTCTCAAAAATACTTTGTTTTGTATTGTCGATATGAAATTAATTGCATTGGTTCCATGTTTGCAGCGACACTGTCCCTCTTTCTTACAAATTTAGTTATTGTGCCGGCATTTGGATCTACTGCTCTAGCATTGGCCCCAGTGAATTTATTTATTGTTGACCGTCACTTAGTCGACCTCTTGGAATTTTTTCTAGTATTTCTAGCAGCTTCTCGTGCCTTGACTTGCCTGTTGCGACTTTTCCCATAGGCTGTATCACACATTCTTAAGAGATCAGTAGCCTTCAAGTAGACCGTATTTATTTCTTCATCCCCGTCTTTCCCACTTTTCAGAGTAGTCTTCCAAAATTCTTCTTCTTCCTTCCGCCCTGCAAGTCCCTTACTGTAGCAAGTTTTGCTGTTATCACATCCAGCGTGGTGGAAATTTGCACTTTAATCCCACTGATTTCTTCTTGGCAGTGAGTCACTCGTTCATGTTTAGTTTTGCACCTCTAAGCGGTTATTATGGGGTACTGGGATGATTGCTAGTAGTAGTACTTTTCGCCCCCATCCGGGAAGGGTCATTAGGGATCTGTTTCGTTTGTTGGATGATGTGTACGGCATTGTACGGAAGCACTAGTCTACATCAATCATCCAAGGGCAGCTGCAGCGCACAATTGGTCTTATATATGCTGCACTATAGTTGCCCTGTACATGAGTATAACGATGGAATATTCGAATAACGTCTTAACCTTTTCAAGCCTGAGTTTACCATTGTCATCTTCATCCACTACAAGCCGCGAATTGCTGTCGCAGTTCGCGACTTGTAGTGGATGGAGATGATTTGGTGTGGTTTAAAAATTAAAGAAATTGCCATATATTGGTAAACCAGTTTCATGGAAATATTCATTCTAAAACCCTTGGTTGTAGGAAAATGAAGTCTGTTTTCAGGGATGTAAAATGATGCTTTAATGCATCGTGAGGACTTAAAGGGGTAATCAGTAGGCCAGGCCCATCCGACCATTTACCAATGGTACAACATACCCAAAGGTATATATAGGCCGGACCTATATTCAATATATAAATATGTCAATAAAATATCTATCTATCTATATATCTTATCTATCCTTAACGAGTATATTCAGGAAGTATAGTCAATTTATTAGTTTATTGTATTCCGTTTGTCATATTTGCATGTACACACTCTCACTTTTATTTTTCTGTTTATATTCATTTCATGTATTTTGTATATATTATGTTTTGAGGGCCACATTGAAAATGTTACTATTCACCAGGTGGCTCTACTCTTCGCTGTCAAAATCATTGCTCACCACGTGTCGCTGCTGATATTCGTTGTTGAAACTGACCCAGTATTATTTCGCTGGAGGGGGGGGGGGGGATGGGTGTCACCTCCGCGTGGTCCCCCCTGGGCAACTTCATAGAAGGCCAAGCACACCCAAACGTTTTATTGATATTGTGTTTTTCTCACGTTATTACATATGGGTCTAGAATATTTTGCATTATTTTTCAATCTATATAAAATCGGTTTGGCGGTAAATACAGAGCATAGTCATTGGTTTGTTATGTTTAACATAATGTTATGTGTGTCTAACGTTTTATTAGTATACGGGACTGTCTTAAGTATTTATATTATATATTTATATTATATTATATATATTTATATAAAATATATTAAGCATGATTTATTTCTCTCATTATATATTTGTTTTGACAAAGACACTGTTTTGTGACTTTCAATTATAATTATTTTTGTCATGTTTTTGTGTTAATTTATATTGTGTATCGGCGCTGGCGCTGTGTCAGGTTCTTAGAATGTATCTACAAAACTCGCTACGTATAGGTGCCATATAGGCACTATAATGCTATCATCAATCGTTTTTATCTCAATGCCTTAGTGCGGCCATACTATTATCAGTTTGGACTTTTTACCTGATCTCTTTTACTGTTCAAGATATCATATTATTATTTTAGTCTGAATTGTCATTTAAATGGCCATACTGGCCGAAAAATGACGTAAAAAAGATATTTTACTTACTTACTTACTATTTCGCTGGATTCGTTAGAATATAGGCCTAATTATAATAGTCAAACTGGCAAAAAAATATTTATCGCTGTTTATATCTGGAAAGTGATTATAAACAAAATTTTAACAAATTTTATAAAAGGATATTGAAATATATCAGCGTAATATATATGACATATAAAACCTCTGGAGGACAGTATTCTGTGAAACTCAATGACCTCGACCTCCTTTGTTTTTACCAAGCTGACTAATACAACCTTGTTTTCACCGAGTGACGTCACTGCGTTTCACTGAATGAAGTAAGGGGGGAGGGGGTGTTATAAAATCAAGGGACGTCACTGTTTTCACAGAATACCAAAACATTATAACTGTGTTAGTTTAATCGCCGGTGCCGCATATATTCTGTTTTTCATTTTTTATTAGCACATGAAGTACCACCTTTGAAACATGTTAGAGATAAAATGTGACATCAATCAGCAATATATGAAAACAGCTGACCTCCATTTTGTCGAATCTGAATAATTTTCACTCACTTGAAGTTGTGGATCGCGTCAGCGATACACAACTTCAAGTGATTGAAAATTCAGATTGAATAATTTGCCGGTTAAAGGGTTAAAACTCCTTCAACTTGACTTGTGTCTCGCTACCGTCAACCAGTGGCGGATCCAGGAATTGACAGTCAGGGGGGGGGGGGGTGCGCCGATTTTTTCAAGAATTTATATCCACACACAGCTGGCAAAGCCAGTCTTTTGTATGCTCCAGATGTCTCCCAATGAAAATGTTGGATTCTAAGGCCTCAAATTACGCATTTCGGAGCATATTTTGGCCGAAATCTGATCTTTTTTTTACCCCTCGGCCCGTTTGGCCCGTAGGGGTATTGTCGTCCCCTATAATTGTTAATTGTTAAGGCGATAATTTGAAAAATAATTATTGGATCTCTCCAATTTTTTACGTGAAGTTACCCATGAGTATGGAGATCACCTGATTAGATTTTCAGCTTTCTACCGATAATCAAAATGGCCGCCACCTGCCGGCTAATTGTTTTTTTTCGACTTAATTGGGATTTTTTTCAGAATTCCCTTGAAACCTGGTATATATTTAACTATAAAAATATTTCAGTATAAACCAAAAGACCAAAGTTTTTTTATTATTTTTAAGTCATCATAAGTTATGGTTCTGTGGCCATTATAAATATTATATGGGAGCATTTTCTGTGACAATTTTTATTTTTTATTTTTTACATTTTAATAGTGTAAAGGGGAAACAATACTGTTTAAAAAAAAATCGTCAATTTGTTTCTTTTTTCAAGTCATATTTGCTATTACGCGTCTCTAGCCTAAGAAGATATATACTATCGAGGCACTCAAATCTATGAGAGATTATATGGGTGGTGCAAATTAAATAATCTCAACTTATATTTGTGGTCAAACCTGACCTGAACCCAGTTGTTGATTTTGTCGCATCGGGAGTGCTCGTGATCCACCAGGGGCGATGGTGGTATCCAGGACATTAGTTACCTGGATACAGTTGTCATGGTAACCAGGTGGAGGACATGTCTAGATCAATTCATGCAAAAGCAAACAGAAGTAACTCGTAACGGTACAAATGAGCAGTTACCGCTTTTTGTCTTAGGCCTAAGTAAAGACAAACTGAACTAGTGACTGCGTACTGTATATATCCACTTGCTCAGTAGGTTTTTAGTTAAAACGTAAGCAGTTACTAAACAAACCTACGTTTTACTTGATTATGTATTTAAAACTGCTACCATTTGGTCGTCTACATTCTAGTGGATTACGGTTAAAAATGTAAGAATTAATTTTATGCGGGTCATTCCACACAAAAAAATAAATTTATTCCCGTCCTAACCACTCCTGTTCAATATATGATAGGCCTAATACCCAATCTTTCATTTAGCTGAATTCTTGTCTTTTTGGTTTTGGTTAAATTCGTTATCTATGGTTAGAGGGGTACTGGGATGATTGCTAGTAGTAGCACTTTTTGCCCCCATATGGTGAGGGTCATTCGGGATCTGTCCCGTCTGTTGGATGCTGTGTACGGCATTGTACGGAAGCACTAGTCTACAGCAATCATCCAAGGGCAGCTGCAGCCTCCTCGTATCTGGCTATAATTTTCGGGCGGATTGCCAGTGGCGTACCCTGGTTCCTCCGCTCAACAGCGGAGCCAATGCAGCACCCGCATCAGTGCTGGCGCTGATGTAGGCCGTGGTAGCCTGCAATAACCGGCAATAGCGTGTTTGACATTAGGTCTCTCACGTGGGATGAATGGAGTTACCCAGAGGGAGTGATCCTTCCTATTGTTACTCTGGGGACTATCCGACCCGAGGATAGCGGAGCTGCGCGAAATGCCACAGAGTTTCATCATTAAATTGTACAGCGAAACTCAAGTCTCTGGCCGTCTGGGCATGTCTGGGGGTATATCCCCTAGACATGCCCAGAACCCCTTATCGGGCGAGCGAAGGAAAACGCTCTCAATAACCCACCATGCCCTATCACCCCCACCCTCACATCATCATCTGTACATCATTCATCTCATCAACTGACTACAACGTTTTTATCGTATTATAATGTCACTTAAAAGACCTTTTGTGCTGAAAAGTGACGTAAAGCAATGATTTACTACTACTACTACTATGGTTAGAAATATGTAGTCGCATCTGAAACATTCTGTCGCATCAGACAGAATTTTCAGGTGCGACTCTCAATCCCGTATTTCATAGTTGTGCAAGAAATTTGGAGTCGCATTTAGTCGCACCAGGGGGGGGGGGAAGGGTGTCACCTCCACATGGTCCCCCCTGGGCAACTTCTTAGAAGGCCAAGCACATCCAAACCTTTCATCAAACCAGGTTTTTCTATTTTTTTGACGTGAAGTTTTTTGTGTTTGCTTTCCGGTGGTACTGAGGTTGTTATGTTTATTTTCGAATAGTTTTTAGTTCAAATTCTTTATATATTCTCTATATATTCATATTTATATATTTTATATATTTTTTCATTGTACTTGTGGTGCCTTACAGTGCTCTCACGGATTATGATCGCTCTGTCGTGCTAGTTCTCGATGACAGAGCCGATCCCCAGCTGTGGGGGTATTGTAGGTCTACTCATAATTCCTCTATGATTTGGTTTTTGTGTTTGCAGTGGTTTCTCTTTGGCATCCTGGCGATGGACGGGATGTCCGAAAGAAACCATTGCCATATAATTATTTTTTCACTTTATTGTTTTAAAGGTTTCTCTGTGGCATCCTGGCGGATAATGCAGCATGTCATAGAGAAGCCATTGCCGTACAATTAGCCTGTGGTGACTTACGGTGTCCTCACGGTTTGTGATCGCTCTGTGATGTCCTCCAATATCACAGACCTTATTACCAACTGTGGGGGCACTGTAAGTCTTTAATTTTTGAGAATTTTTTGTGGTTTCATGATTTCTCTGGCCATACTGGCCGAAAAGTGAAGTAAAGAAGACATTTACTTACTTACTTAATGGTTTCTCTGTTCATTGTTTATGTCATTCATATTTATGTCTAAATGGGTTTATTTTTTTTTATTATAGTATATAGTATTATCGTATATATTATATATTTGTTTTGACAATGACACTGTTTTGACTTGGACTTTTTACTGTTTTTAAACAATCACTCCAATTTCATGGAGATATAGTGACTTGAAAAGTCGTTCATTTTAAATTCACTTCATATTTTACATTATTTATACTGATATTTCTATACCCATTAAACTGTGTTGTAGTGCAGGCGCTTCAACATGTCATCAGACTCGTTACATATAGGTGCCAGGAGCATCGTCATCTTATCATATCAAACACTTTAAATTGAATATTTTAGTACGAACATGCTTTTATTAGCTTTGTCTTTCCTTTACTACTTTAACTATACAATATGGGATATTGTAATATCTGGAATTTTCACTTAAATGGCCATACTGGCCGAAAAGTGAAGTAAAGCAAATATTTTACTTACTTACTATTTAGTCGCACCAAACAGAATATTTCTGGTGCGACTCCTAATCTCGTATTCATAGTCGCGCGAGAAATTGGGAGTTGCACCTGAAATATTCTTTCGCATCAGTCGGAATACTTTAGGTGCAACTCCTTAGGGGGGGGGGGGGGGAGGGGTCACTATTCAATCTCCGGGTGGGGGAGGCTGGAGTATTTTTTAAATAAATATTTTCAGACCGAATTTTCATGAAATAAATAATTCCCTCAAGGACATAAATGAAATGAAATGAATCGGGCTTTAGGCCACCTTTGTGCACATATAGGCTAAACTGGGCCAGGAGAACCTCCTGAGGATGGTGAGATGATTGAGATGACACTGTCCTCCAGACACAGGATTCGAAATTCGAGCCCTGGCGGTCTGAGGCCGAGCACGCTACCTCTCGGTCACGGAGGCTCCCCACAATACTGACTTTCACACGTGGATGGGGAAGAAACATTTTTGTTTCTTTCAAACCGCCGAGACCGGGAACCGAACCCTGAACTCTGGCGTGAAAGGCAGCGGTGCTAACCACTACCCTAGGGCCCCCGCCCCCCTCAAGGACATGTTGCACATAAATATTTAATGGCCATAAAAAAATTGCCTCGCTTCGCCAGGCATTCTTAAATGACACTTAAAAGACAGAAAAAATAAATTCTGGGAAAGTGAAATAAATATTTTGCTTCGGGTACAGTGTGAAATAAACAAAATATTGCAGACAGGAGATGAGATAAATAATCCAGTGCAAAAACTCCCCCCCCCCCCTAGTAATTGATTAGACACTTTAAGTCGCACTAGACGAGACGTGACCTTTAAGAACCCTCTGATTCCGGCACAGTTGTATAGACATCACGATTACATGTCATTTTGTTTAATCATCCAGTGCTCGCAGGCTGTGACATTAGGCGGCAGGGTTAAGCACCCAGTGACCCAGACAACACCATACTTAAAACCAATGTTGGCGTCAGAATCTGACGTCTATGGACGTCAGATTCTGACGTCTAAAGTCGGTCCCCGCACTGAAAGAATTAAAATATTTCTAATGGTCGTAGACCCATAACACAGGTATTCAAATGAAGCAGAAAGATGTAACTAAGACATTTATGATGATTTGAAATTGAAAATAACCCTTTGGTCTCTATGGTTTTTTAAAAATATTTCAGCGGTTAAAACAACAAGCACGAGACGTTAAGTCAATGCCCAGCAAACACGATACGCTGAACCAACGTTGGGACAGCGTCGCAGACGGCGGGCCAATATTAGACCATATTAGATCAACATCTGGCATTTTCTGGGTGGTGTGGGGATGCTCAGCATTTGTCATCAAACCCTTTGATCTTCACATTTGTGTGACATATTTTGATTTAAATTCAGGAATTTAGAAATGGTTTAAACAATAGCAATAGGCCTTACCCATCACAATATGAGCGGTGTGAGCTTTCGTTTCAGAATTTTTGAAATGAGGATATTTTGTCTTCACCCTGAGGCAATTCCCATGTCAAAAGACAAAATGCACGAAAAAATATTTCATTTTGCCAAATCATCAAGTGCTGCCAGGCTGTGACAATATGAAGAAGAGGCGCTGAGACAATGATTGGCAAACATTTACACAAATTGCTATTTAAACGCGACAATGCACCCCAATGTTGTTTTAATGTTGGTTCAGCGTCTTAGACGATTGACCAGCATTTAGCCAGCATTTGGTTTGTGTCGTGTCAGCACCGAATGGTCGTGTTTGGGTGAGTTTTTTCAACAATTTTCGCTTGTCATTAATTGTGACATTTAAGCTTCCTCGTTGCACTTAGGCCACTGTGTTTTATTTCTCTGTTTTAGATCAGAAAAAATTCAAAATCTAATGAGGGAAGGCGGTAAAAAAACATTTAAGAAAAAAAAAACATTGGACCTATTTTTTGAATAGTTAATTAGGGCGCCCAAATAAAAAAAACATTTGACAAATTTCTAGAAAAGTTAATGAGGGTGACGAAATAAAAAACTTTTGACCTATTTGAAAAAAAAATTATGAGGGCGACGAAAAAAACAAGCAAAATAAAAACATAGCTGAGAAAATGTTTTTTTTTATCTCCTGAAATAAATTTGTTCTTTCGAAATTAACTGGGGTTTTTTCGGAAATCGGCAACAATCTAATGCGCGCGCTGGACAGAAAAAAACACATGTTTTTTTTGGTAATGCGCGGCCTAAATCTAATGCGCGCGCTCATCTAAAACAGAGAAAAAAAACATAGTGACCTTAGGCTTATATATTCTGAATAAAATCCATAGAGTAACTATACAGGCATTCAGAGACTGAGGCAAACATCTGCCGAAATTATTTATCGTAATCCGGATTATCCAAAAAATTAATAGATTTGTCCATGCGATCCGGAACAGATCGGGATCGTAATCCGTATCCTGAATCGGGACCACCCCATAAAATCTAATCGATTATTCCTTCGCCCGAGACACAAAGTTTCATGCAAATCCGTTCATTACTTTCAAGTAATCCGCGGGACGGACAGACACACAAACGAGCACGACGAAAAACATAACCTTCTTGGCGGAGGTGATAATTAAATAGCCAGTAACCAGCGTCGGACAAACATGGCATGTTTGGTGGAGGTACGTTCTGATATTCCATTTGAGATGCTATATTTGCGATTTTCAATACTTCGTGAAATCAGGTAGTTTTTTTCATTAAACGAGTTAAGATTTATTTTAACTTTTCAGAAAAATAAGATAATCTTAATTTTAAGCTTTTTAGTAGGGCTCGTGGGGAGTGAGCGATAATAGATATAAATGACCAGTGGGGTCAGTTAGGACACCTGGTGGATTTTGAGCCATTAAATAAAAGGACGAATAATTTGACTATCGTCACTTTACAAAATCAATAAAAAAGACAAAGGTCTTGCTTGGCAAGCCCCTGCCAATTTTATTATATGTTGAAACTCAATAGCCTTGGCCTCTAATATTTTCACCAAGCTGGCTAATACAATGAAGTATGTGGGAGGGGTGTTATATGATTGGCTCAACGTCTAGTATTTGCAGGGAAAAAAGTATCCGTGTCGTCCTCTCCGAGGCCGTGGATTGATGTATTTGCTTTACCCGAAAAATCAAACATGGCGGTGACTGAGAGCGATCCCGACAACAAGGTCCAAACAATACTCATAACTTTTTAATGAGTCTGCGACCTCTGAGCTGAGCAAGCGGGCATGGAACTGAAATGTTACTGATTCTAAAAAAACTATTCTCGACCTGATTATTCAGCGATATATTCAGATATGACAGTCCAAAGAAATGTCCCACGATTTCGTACGCAGTCAATCTGTGTCTGTAACCTGTTTCAGCCACTGGGGCTAAGAAAAAGTGTCCATGTCTGATTGTTCAGGTCAATCTAGTTAACCTGGTGACAATGATCACAGGCGGCGCCACACTAGGCGGGTGTTGGTCACTCTACCACAGGGCTTGGTCAGTCAGGGCCGGGGCTTGGTCAGTCGGCTGGTCATTAATCATCACCATAAGCGGCTCGTGTTACAGTCAGCGTTACGTGCAGCGTGCGGTTGACCACTAACGCTCACAGCTCTGTAACCTATACACCTTTATATTGCTATTATTTCTTTAACCTAAATTAACCTACAAACTGTGCACCCTTTTATTGCTATTAGGCCTATATCTACTTAATCTAAAAAAAAAAAAAAAATATCAACTTTTTTTTTCTGTTTTGCCTGTAAACCTATTTTATTTGCAGCTAGACATTGCGTCAGAAACTCCAGCTTAAAACGGCGAAACATAGGCCTACTCATTGACAACTCATCAGTCTGACAAGGGTGCACCCATGCATAATCTATTGGCGGGGGGGGGGGGTGAGGGACAAGTTGGTAAATGTGTTGTCATGGTTAACCCTTTAAGCACACATGACGCATAAATGCGCCGTATATACATTTAGCAAGTCTAGGGAAAATGGTATATTAACGCTGTATACCCTTACAATGCATCAAAATATCATTTTTCATCTCTGATAAAATTAATTCATTTATCAAAACCTCGGAGTTTTAGAAAGAACATATTCATGAAAATGTTTCAATAATAACATATATATTTTTTTCATTTGCCTGTATTATATTTCACTATTAGTTTTTGCCTTTATTATATTTCACTATTAGTTTTGTACATATTTTAATCATTGTACTATTGTATGTGTATAAAGAGGGCCCATTGCAAATTAGTAGGCTGTAATAAACCCTCTATATATAAAGTTTATTATTATTAATGGACGTCGCACGTTGGCAGTCAAAATGTGATAGGCCTAGCACATCGACTAGAACCCGCAATGTCTTCCTGGGCTATTCATGGATATAAGCCGCACCCTGGCGATCAATGAGTCACTGTGATTAATCATCTAATACTAGCCGCACGCACGTGTTGCGGTCACTTTGTCACTGGTCAGCGTGATTTGACACATTGCGCATGCGCAAACAGAGTGTTATTGGTGTGTAAATAGGACAGGTCGGGTCACGCCCTGCGCTGATTAAGACAAATCACGTGATGCTCTCATTCAGCCACGCAGTAAGTGGACGTTGAACCAATGCTGGTTTAATGTTGGGTCACCGTCTATGATGATGGCACTTCATTAACCCTGTCAGTACGGGGATCGACGTTTTACCATGTCATACAAAGCTTATGAAATATGAAGGATATTATCTTGACTTTTTCAGTGCGGGGATCGACTTAACCCTTAGAGCACTGATGTCGACTACAGTAGACACTGTGTTTTAACCCTTAGCACTGATGTCAGCTGCAGTAGACATTCTGTGTTGTTATTGGCACCTGCATAACCCCTGATAACGAGCTGTTCACAGTAAAATATGCCTTCAATCTTGTAACACTGATATATCGGGAATTAAAATTTCAAAAATAACATACATTTTCTGTCACTTGAAGTTGTGTGTCGCGGTAGCGAGACACAACTTCAAGTGACTGAATTATTTGAATTGAATAGCTCAGTGCTCTAAGGGTTGAGACGTCAGAATCTGGCGTTTCAAGTCGAGCCCCCCCTCATTAAAAGTGTGAAATATTCAAAATGGCCGTAGATCCATAACATAGGTTTTCAAATGAAAACAAATAATCTGTAATAGTCATTGTGATTGATTTCAAATTAAAAGAAACATTTGGTCCCTTCGTTTAAATAAAATGATTTTAGAGCTTCAAGGGCTGCACCAGCATTGGATCGACGTCCCGTGTTCGATTGGGCGCTGCCACACGTCCATTGTGATATGACGAGTCACACACGTAGGCTAAAACGGCCCGACGGAAGCTCAAAGTCCCCTGTTTGATTGGGCGCTGCCACACGTCCATTGTGATATGATAAATCACACACGTAGGCTAAAACGGGACAACGTAAACATTTGAAATAGATAAGTAAATAAAAGTCTTTGAAGTTCTGAAAGCAAGTTGTCCAGTCGGTGGTCTGATGAATGGTACACGTATTGGGCATGGTACCTGGCGTGGTGGTTAAAGCTGCCCGCCTGTCACGCTGCAGCTAAAGCGACCGTCCCCCATCCAGCAAACACAGGACGTTAAGAGTTTATGACACAATTATCTGACACAGAGCATGCTTTTCGTTGATTTCTCCGTCAATTCTGAACCGATTTCCTTGAAATTTTACACAGGACATTTCCAAGTCATGTCCTAACATCGGTAATTCGCGAAATTATATTCAATATTTCAAAAGTTAGACCATTTGACATGTAATAAAATTCCAGAATTAGTGTAATGGGTTTATAGAGGGACGTCACATTTTCAATTTACTATATGGTCTAACTTTTGCAATTCTGCATATAACTTTACGATTTTTTTACCGATGTTAGGACATGTCTTGAAAATGTCCTGTGCAAAACTTCATGGAAATCGGTGACGGAGAAATCGACGAAAAGCATGCGCTCCAGATAATTGTGTCAAAGACTATAACCAATGTTGCTTTGATGTTGGCCCAACATCAAAACAACATTAGTTGAACGTTCTGTGTTTGCTGGGTGCACTGGTGTTCAGGTTTCAATGAAACAAATGCAGTGTAAATTTTTCATTGCTTGCTCGTAAACATTCAGTATTGTGGGAAGCCTGCGATACCGGGAATTTCGAATCCTGTTTCTGGTAGCAGTATCATCTTATTCATGTCACCATCCTCAAGGGATTCTTCGGGCCCAGTTTAGCCTGTATATGCACAACAGTGGCCCAAAACCCCATTCATTCATTTTGCCCTTGTCCAGTTGCTGATATGATGAATCTTACAGAATGGCCGACGAAAACTTGCGAAGAAAAAAACCAATACATTTTTTTGCAGCTATGAAATAAAAGGAGCTGAGACATGCGCAATTGGTCATCTAATGAATTATACATGCGGGCTTTTGAGCCGGCAATGTAAGAGAAAGAAAACGTGTGTTTGTGTACCTCACTCACTGAGCAGCTGAGTGAGGTCTTGTTTGTGAACTTTACTCACGAGCAGCTGAGTGAGGTCTTGGTTGTGTACCTCACTCACTGAGCAGCTGAGTGAGGTCTTGTTTGTGAACTTTACTCACGAGCAGCTGAGTGAGGTCTTGGTTGTGGACCTCACTCACTGAGCAGCTGAGTGAGGTCTTGTTTGTGAACTTTACTCACGAGCAGCTGAGTGAGGTCTTGGTTGTGAACCTCACTCACTGAGCAGCTGAGTGAGGTCTTGGTTGTGGATCTCACTCACTGAGCAGCTGAGTGAGGTCTTGTTTGTGGTCCTCACTCACGAGCAGCTGAGTGAGGTCTTGGTTGTGGACCTCACTCACGGAGCAGCTGAGTGAGGTCTTGTTTGTGTTTGTGGACCTCACTCACGAGCAGCTGAGTGAGGTCTTGGTTGTGGACCTCACTCACTGAGCAGCTGAGTGAGGTCTTGGTTGTGGACCTCACTCACGAGCAGCTGAGTGAGGTCTTGGTTGTGGACCTCACTCACGAGCAGCTGAGTGAGGTCTTGTTTGTGGACCTCACTCACTGAGCAGCTGAGTGAGGTCTTGTTTGTGGACCTCACTCACGAGCAGCTGAGTGAGGTCTTGTTTGTGGACCTCACTCACTGAGCAGCTGTGTGAGGTCTTGTTTCTGGACCTCACCCACGAGCAGCTGAGTGAGGTCTTGTTTGTGGACATCACTCAGCAGCTGAGTGGGGTCTTGTTTCTGGACCTCACCCACGAGCAGCTGAGTGAGATCTTGTTTGTGGACCTCACTCGCGAGCAGCTGAGTGAGGTCTTGTTTGTCGACCTCACTGAGCAGATGAGTGAGGTCTTGTTTGTGGACCTCACTCACGAGCCGGTGAGTGAGGTCTTGGTTGTGAACCTCAATGAGCTGCTGAGTGAGGTCTTGTTTGTGGACCTCACTCACGAGCAGCTGAGTCAGGTCCGCCAGGGGAAGTGAAAAGTGAAAATGCACGAATGTAACAGAAAAAAAGCTCACAAAAAGATTTAAAAAACTAGGTGAAAATGGACGCATCTACCAGAAACAAAAAAGAGCGAGAAGAAAGAGAAACTACTAGTGATGCTTGTAATTATAATGGCTACAGTCATCATAGTAGCTCCGCTGTTGGTACTGTTGCTGATATCTCGCCATCTGTTCTATTTTTATTTCAGCCTCATTTGCAGAATTTCCATCGAGTCGGAGTCGTTTGATGTTAGGCCGGCGTGGCCGACGGTGAGCCAGCATTAAAACAACATCCCAACAACACGAGACCCAATGTTGGTGCAATGTTGGGCCAGCGTCGTAGACGATGGGCCAGCATTGTGCCAGCATTGGGTGGATGTATCGTGTTTGCTGTGCTGCTAGCCTCATTTCTGTCGTTGGAGCATCCCTACATGTAAGGCTTGCCTGGATACAAAACAACTCCCTACCCCCCTCCCACCACCCCAGTCAGGCATCACGTGACCGGCATATCTAGGTCATCCACACAGCTTTTTATATTTTCATTCACAAATCCTGATCGAGGCAGCTCCACGTTTTTGAGGAGCCATCCCAGTTACCACGATATGTTGACGTAACGCTTCTTTGAGACGTAACGCTTCTTTGAGACGTAACGCTTCTTTATGACGTAACGCTTCTTCAACCCCTAAAGCGCCGAATTAATTTGTAAAAAACATCGCAACTAAATCGTTTTTTTTCAATTTGAAATCATCATAACTGTCTTATTTAGCTCTTTCCGATTCATTTGAATACCTATGTTATGGGTCTACGGCCAGTAGAAATATTTTAATTCTTACAGTGCGGGGATCGACTTTAGTCGTCAGAATCTGACGTCTACAGACGTCAGATTCTGACGACTAAAGTTGATCTCCGCGCTGTAAGGGTTGACCATCACAGCGGAGTATTCTGGTATAAACCAGGGGTTTTCTCTTGAGCAAGCAATGTATAGAAAAAAAGTGTATAAAGCCAAGGTCACACCGCCACATGCCCAGCTGGTCATCTGATAAATCGTACACGGTAGGCTAAACTGGGTCTTTAAAGGGTCATGCCCAGGTCTAAAATCATCAAAAAAATCGGTGATTTTATTTCGGCTTCTTAATATAGCCATGTGATGTAAACATATCAATAGACTAGAACTGCAAAAGATTTTTAATTTTTGTGCTACGCATTTACCAGTTAGGCTAGATATAGAGACGAAATTCCAGATTTCTAATTATTGACAACCATGTCAAAAATAAGAAATACGGGAATTTCGTCTCTATATCTAGCCTAACTGGTAAGTGCGCAGCACAAAAAATAAAAAAAACTTTTGCTTGGGCATGTCCCTTTAACTAAACTGGGTCTTTAACCTTTAACCCTAGGATAGCGGAGCTGCGCAAAATGCCACAGAGTTTCATCATTAAATTGTACAGCGAAACTCAAGTCTCCAGCCGTCTGGGCATGTCTGGGGGTATATCCCCTAGACATGTACAGAACCCCTAATCGGGCGAGCGAAGGAAAACGCTCTCAATAACCCGCCATGCCCTATCACCCCCACCCTAACATCATCATTCATCTCATCAATTGACTACAACGTTTTTATCGTATTATAATGTCACTTAAAAGACCTTTTGTGCCGAAAAGTGACGTAAAGCAATGATTTACTACAACTACTACTTTAACCCTAGCTTAAAACGATGAATGTATAAACCATGGAAATCTAAGGTTTTTTTCAATTTGAAGTCATCATAAATGTTTAATTTAGCTCTTTCCGCTTCATTTGAATACCTATGTTATGGGTCTACGACCAGTAGAAATATTTTAATTTTTACAGTGCGGGGATAGACTTTAGTCGTCGGAATCTGACGTCTACAGACGTCAGATTCTGACGACTAAAGTTGATCCCCGCGCTGTAAGGGTTGACCATCACAGCGGAAATATTTTGGTATAAACCGGGGGTTTTCTCAAGCAATGTATAGAAAAAAAAGTGTATAAAGCCAAGGTCACACCGCCACATCTGGTCATCTGATAAAACATATACGGTAGGCTAAACTGGGCCTTTAATAGCTTGCAACGCTGAATGCATAAATCATGGAGACCAAAGGGTTTTTTTGTTCAATTTGAAGTCACCATTAACGTCTTAGTCAGCTCTTTCTACTTCATTTTAATACCTATGTTATGGGCTTACTGACATTATAAATTGTTAATTCTTTCAGTTTGGGGATCGACTTTAGACGTCAGATACTGACGTCAATAGACGACGTATCACGGCCCCCGCGCTGAAAGGGTTAACACATGATGTTCTCACAACGCTGGTTTATTGTTGGCTCAGTGTTGTTGACGCTGGTCCAACATTATTCCGGCATTGGAGCAACGTATCGTGATAGTTGAACTCAAATGCAGCTTGCCAAGCACACACAAGACGGTTAGCCGATGTTGGTTCAATGTTGAGCAAGCGTCGAAGACGGTGGGCCAACATTAAACCAACATTGGCTTCACATCTCGTGTGGGAAATCAAAGAATCCCTAGAAAACCTGAAACGTTGGGTAAATGGTGGCTGAATGTTGGTTTAGTGGCACAGACATCGTGCCAACTTGATCCAGCATTGGTGTGGCGTCTCCAATGCCTGGATCGCCTACTGATTTCAATAGTAACCTGGGGAATCAGAAGCCCTGCTCGATTCGGTTTACCAATCCAGAGCGTTTGATTCGCACCAGATCAGTCAAAACCCAGCAAACACGACACGTTGAAACGATGATGTTTTAATGTTGGGCCAGCGTCGCAGACGTTGGGCCTACATTAAAACATCATTGTTTCAACGTGTTGTGTTTGCTGGGAAGTAGAACCGAATAGACTGCTTGCACGAGTTTGCGCGTGAACAGTTTGTCTGATTAAAACAGTTCGGCGTTGCTCACTCTGTGGCGTGTTGTCATTGAACAGTGTGTAGCAGTTTTCTGATTAAAACAGTTCGGCGTTGCTCACTGTGTGGCGTGTTGTTATTGAGAAAGGAGTATTGACCAAACCATCAAACATGAAGGTTGGTCGTTGGATCTTGAACCGGTTTGCCAAACCATCCCAGTAAACACAAAACATTTGTATAACATTTGTGCAATGTTGGACCAACGTCGGGACCAACTTTGGGCCGACGTTGTACAAATGCTGGACAAATCTTTTGTGTTTGCCGGGATACGCTTCTTTGACTCAAACTGTCTTTAGATTGGCTGTAAATTTGGATCTGGAATCGGATTGCCAAACCAGATGGTTTCTTTGGCTCAAACTATTTCTATATTGGCGGCAAATGTGCTGCTATCAATTCATAGCGTTCGTTTCGGGCATACAAACCGAAGCAAATGAAATGAATCGGGCTTTAGGCCACTTTTCTGCACATATAGGTTAAATTGGGCCAGGAGAAACAAACCGAAGCAAGCCGAATCACTAAACTAGTTTGAGGCTAGTTCGAATCGAACAGGGCCAAGGAATACCCAGGAAAATAGACGATAATCAAATTCTCGCTTATTGTCGGGGTCAACGTCGCAGACGGTTGGCCAGCTTTGAGCCAACATTGTGCCAATGTTTCTGGGATCACGGACTGATTGCAATTGTCGCTAGAAAATCAAAGGATACCCCGAAAATAGACTCTAATTCAAAGTTCATGATGGCTTATTGCGAGAAGGAAAGACTCTTACCGTGTCGTCCTCTCAGAGGCCGTGGATGGATGGAGGCTAATTGCCTACCCGAAAAATCCAACATGGCGGTGACTGAGAGTGATCCCGACCCCAAGGTCCGAAAAATATCCATAACTTTTTAATGACTGTGCGACCTCTAAACTGAGTATGCGGACGTGTAACTGAAATGTTACTGATTCTAAAAAAAACTATTTTTGACCTGATATTTTCCGATATGACAGTCCAAAGAAATGTCCCACGATTTTGTACGCGGTAAATCTGTGGCTGAAACCTGTTTCAGCCACTGAGGCTAGAGAGACTCCACCTTTCTGGCGTGACAGGCTGTAGTGCTGTCTGGTTTGATTTAATGATGAGTCAGCAAACCTTTACCCTTAAAGCGCTGGATTACGGTAATTTGCAAAAAAACATTGCAACCAAATGGGGTTTTTTTTCAATTTGAAATCATCATAAATGTCTTCGTTAGCTCTTTCCGATTCTGTTGAATACCTATGTTATGGGTCTACGGCCATTAGAAATATTTTTTGCAGTGTGGGGATCGACTTTAGGAGTTAGTCAGTATGGTGGGGAGCCTCCGCGACCGAGAGGTAGCGTGCTCGACCTCAGACCGCCAGGGCTCGAATTTCGAATCCTGTGTCTGGAGGACAGTGTCATCTCATTCATCTCACCATCCTCAGGATGTTATCCTGGCCCAGTTCAGCCTATATGTGCACAAAGGTGGCCTAAAGCCCGACTCATTTCATTTCATTTTTTTTTATTTGGAGTTTCCCGGGTGAAGTAAACTTTCCATCAGTTTCCGAGTAGCTCAATGACCAAGCAAAGGTGTAGTTATCGAAGGCCATTAGATCTGGTGTGGTGCTGGTAGTGCGTGTTTGTGTTATCGACCAGGCGCGTCGTGGTGTCTGATTTTCCAATACAGTGTTCAAAACTGGCAAAAATTTGGGGTTTTAATTATTTGAGGTTAATAAACCCATAAGGCGCTGAAATATTTTTGTATAAACCATGGAGACCAAAGGCTTTTTTCTTTTCGAAATTATCTTAAATGTCTTTCATCCTCATTTGAATACCTATCTTACTGGTCTATGGTGAATATAAATATTTGACTCTTTTATTGCGGGGATCGTCGAAAGTCGGCCCCCGCTTTGAATGGGTTAAATGGGGTGGAGAATCTGCCAAGGAGAAAAGAAACAAAATTCGATAGATTCGTAGATCCGAATGTACGAGGCGCGAAGCGCCGAGTATATTCGGATCTACGAATCTATTGTAATTGAGTTCTTTCTTCGACTTAAAATACACAGAATATGTGCAGGTGTTCCAAGATTTGATATAATACACTTTTTGCACGATTTTGCGCATAAGCAGAACTCCCAACTAAATAGTTTAGTTTTAATCACTGTGTGGCGTGTTGTAATAGAAGTGTTACAGAACTCCCAACTCAATAGTTCAGCTTTTAGTCACTGTAGTGTGTGGCGTGTTGCTATTGGGAAAGGTGTATTTAGCCATACTTTTATTGTCAGTATAGCTAAACCATGGAATAGTAGACATGCAGTTTCATTGGTAAACCAGTAGTACCGGTACCTGACCAGTACAAAATAACAGTATATTAGATCCGAATCTACTGTTTAAACAGTAGAATGAAGTCACAGGTGTATTTCAAACTGTGATAATTGTGTCTCCAACGGCCAACCAGTCAGTCAGTCAGCTAGTCAGTAAGCGATACAGTGAGTCAATAAGTCAGCCAGTCGGCGACTCATGCAGAAAGTCAGACTGCCATGTAGATATCAACCAGCCAACCAGCAAACTATAGTCAACCAGATCATCATATTCTGTGAAACTCAATGACTAGCTTGACCTCCTTTGTTTCCACCGAGCTGGCTAATACAATGGAAGTATGGGGGAGGGTTCTTATATAACCTTGTTTTCCCCGAGTGACGTCACTTCGTTTTACAGAATGAATTATGGGGGTGGGGGGTGTTATATAACCTTGTTTTCCCCGAGTGACGTCACTGCGTTTTACAGAATGAAATATGGGGGTGGGGGTGTTATATAACCTTGTTTTCACCGAGTGACGTCACTTTGTTTTACAGAATGAATTATGGGGGTGGGGTTGTTATATAACCTTGTTTTCACCGAGTGACGTCACTTCGTTTCACAGAATGAAATATGGGGGAGGGGGTGTTATATAACCTTGTTTTCACCGAGTGACGTAACTGCGTTTCACAGAGTAGAGCCAGCTAGCCCGCCAGTCAGCCAATCAGACTGATAGCCTGACAGTCAGCCGGACAGCCTGGACATATTAAAGCGCTGAATTAATTTGTGAAAAAAACATCGCAACCAAAGGGGGTTTTTCATTTTGAAATCATCATAAATGTCTCAGTTAGCTTTTTCTGATTCATTTGAATACCTATGTTATGGGTCTACGGCCAGTAGAAATATTTTTACTCCATCAGCGCGGGGATCGACTTCAGACGTCAGAATCTGACGTCTATAGACGTCAGATTCTGACGACTAAAGTCGATCCCCGCGCTGTAAGTCAGTCAGTCAGTCAGTCAGTCAGTCAGTCAGTCAGTCAGTCAGACAAAGAATCAGCAACCATTCAAATAGCCAACATGCCAACCAGTCAGCAATCCAGTCAGCCAGGCAGTTTTTGTGCGAGCTTTTTTTGTGCTCAATCAATTATTATTAGCTACTCATTAATAAATTATCACAAAGAAGCACGTTTTCAAATTGCACAATGAGATTTGAATCTCTGAAATTTGAAAAACAACAAATTTCAGAAAAACAACAGGGGGGGAGGGTGTTACCTCCACGTGGTCCCCCTGGTAACTTCTTTTAGAAGGCTAAACACACCCTCAACCTGTTTGCCGTGGGGTGCATCCCGTATAGGTGGGAGAAGGGATCCTGGTGGTTGAGGGCGTAGGAGCCTGCGGACTCCATACTCCCAACACACCACTTTGGCCCTTATCTCATTGAGACGGGTGGTCTGGTGGGCCCGGCCAGATCAATCGGCTGGTCTCGTTGATTTGGTGTTCATACTTGTTTATTATTTATCGTTTCGCCTCATCTCATCATCAAAGACGTATGTATAAAGGTAGCGCTTTTTCATTACTATATACACGAATCTGAACACCAAATCACGTTGCTCATGGGCTAATCAAGTGAAAGGATGTGTACTGCGGTTATTGCAACTGCTGTTCTTTTGCTATGAGTATATCACCCTGGTAGCTCTGACAATTCTAACGCAGGGTACCGCGGGCAAATTGTCCCCTGGTAGGGCTCCGAGGCGGGTGGAGCGCTAGGGTGATGAAAAACAATACCAATTCAATATGGCTGATGACAATCCACCCCCGCCCAACACTAGTAATCAAAAGAAAAGGAAAAAGAGAGAAAATAACAGTCCATCAGATGAAGAAGCCGAGTATACTGCAAGGTACCAAAAAAATTTTTCCGAAATGCAAAAAGCAAAACTAACTTTCCCGCGCTTTTTGTTGATGATGTCTGGAGATGAGGACAAATCCCTCTCCAGACTCTCAACATTTGCCATACAAAAAGGCATAGAGGGCTTGGTTGGAGAGCCTAAGAACATCAAAAGGCTTAGGTCTGGCGACCTCTTAATTGAGGTCGACAGAGAAACCTTCTCCACCAAGCTCTTGGCAGTCAAACATATAGCTGGAATTCCTGTGAAGGTTTCTCCTCACAGGACTTTAAACACCTCAAAGGGTGTCATTCGAACCCAAGAAATTAAAAACACTACCAATGAAGAACTAAAAACACAATTAAAAAGACAAGGAGTTTCCGATGCTAAAATTATCACAATAAGAAAGAATGGAGATATAATTAAATTGAACACAGCAGTGCTCACATTCAACTTCCCAAAGCCACCGGCTGATATCAAGGTTGGATTTGAGCTATGCCCTGTACAATTGTATATACCACACCCTTTGAGGTGTTTCAAGTGCCAACAATTTGGACACCACCAGGAAGGTTGCAAGAGAGAGCGTGTCTGTGGACGCTGTGGTCAATCGACGGAACATCCTGACTCCTCTTGCACCTATCCAATAAAATGTGCCAACTGTGGTGGGAACCACACAGCCTATTCCAGAGATTGCCCCCGATGGAAAACGGAGAAAGAAATCCAACGTATCCGAACGGAACGGAAGATTTCTTTCCCAGAAGCTCGTAAAATCGTTGAAGGAGTAACTGGAAAACCATCATATGCCAGCGTTTTGGCTAAACAGGTTGTGTCGGTTGGTTGCCAGACTGACCTACCGGAGGTCACGTCTGCAGCTGGTGCAACAAATGTTACCAAGACAGCTGCGGCCCCTTCAGCAAAACCTAATACAAACAATAAAGCTACCCCCAATGCCTCAAAGATACTAGCAAATGATGCCAAACAAGATGCCAAGCAACCAAAGAATAACACAACTCAGCCTCAAAATAGCAAAGATAAGAAAAAGGAAACAACGAATAAACCATCAATAGCAGAAAAACCAACAAAAGAAAAGAAAGGCACGCATACAACAGTTAAACCAAGAACAAATAATAGTGGGATCGGTCGGCTGCAAAAGGGCATGGATGATCCCATATCTGTACATAATAGATTTGAATCCATGGACTGTTCACATGAGGCAGATAGCAGCGATAGCGAGGTATTCGTATCTCCTGACACCGTCGCTGCACTCCAAGCACAGATAAAACCAGGGAGGCATAAAAATTCATAATGGCCCACAAAATCATACAATGGAACTGTCGAGGTTTAAGGTCAAACTACAATGACCTGGCTATTCTTCTGCAGGAGCACAGCCCGACGGCTGTGTGCCTGCAGGAGACTAACTTAAAACCTAACACTAACATAAGTTTTAAAAACTATTCAATAATCAATTGTTTTGGCCCTGCCAATAATGAAAGGGCCTGCTGGGGGGTTTCCATCCTTGTAAAGGATGGAACACCACATCAACAGATCACGTTGAATACAACTTTACAGGCTGTGGCGGTTAACATAAACTGTCACAGGCCAATGACGATATGCTCTGTTTATTTACCGCCGAGCCGCTCAGTTGATGTTGTGGAATTGAGGCAGCTGGTAAAACAATTGCCCAAACCCTTCATGCTACTGGGAGATTTTAACGGGCACCACACAATGTGGGGCTGTAGGGACATCAACCCACGGGGCAGAATAATAGAAGACTTCCTCTCAGAGGAAAATCTCTGCATTTTTAATGATGATACTACCACCTATTTGCACCCTGCTTCAGGAACTGCAACAGCCATTGACCTATCCTTGTGTGATCCCGATTTATATTTGGATTACACTTGGAGGGTCAACGAGGATCTCTGTAGCAGTGATCATTATCCTATATTTATAGAGAGCAACAACTCTATTGTTGAAGAAAGAGTGCAGCATTGGAGGCTGCACAGAGCAGATTGGGAGGCCTTCCAACAGTCTTGTGGGGAGAGCCTCACAATCTCTCAATTTGAGAATGAAGAGGGGGTTGATGACCCTATAGCCCTTTTTACTGACAAGTTACACAATATAGCAGATAAAAGCATACCCAAAACCTCGACAGTTCCGAAAAAACTCGACAAACCCTGGTTTGACGAAGGTTGCCGAAAGGCAATAGACAAAAGGAAAAAATCCTTGCAAAAATTTAAAAAACATCCAACTAGACAAAACCTTGACGGATATAAAAAAGATTACGCTAAAGCTCGCCGCACAATCAGTGAAGCCAAGCGGCAATCTTGGAGAGCATATGTCTCCACACTAAATAATAATACATCGGCAAAACATACTTGGCAAATGCTGCGCAGAATCAGTGGCAAGAGGAAAGATAAAACCATCAAGTACCTTGTCACTGATTCTGACACAATAACCAATAAAACGGATATTGCAGAAACGCTGGCGACATCCTTCGCTGCTAAATCATCGCCAGATCATTATCAGGAAAAATTTCGAAAGATTCGGGACAAGGAGAAGGAGAACACATTGGACTTTGAGTCAGATAATGACGAAAAGTACAATGTTGATTTCTCTAAACGAGAATTAATTAAATCTATCGCTCAGGCAACTGATTCGGCAACTGGCCCTGATGAAATTCACTACCAGTTTCTGAAACATTTGCCTGATGTATCACTTGATCTGTTGCTTCTACTCTTGAATGATCTGTGGCAATCTCAGGATTTCCCAGATGGATGGAGAGAAGCAACAGTGATCCCGATCCCTAAACCTGGAAAAGATCGAACAGATCCTAATAATTATAGGCCAATAGCATTGACAAGTTGTCTTTGCAAAATCATGGAGCGCATGATCAATCATCGTCTCACATGGTTTTTACAAGACAATAACATAATAACTAAATATCAATGTGGTTTTCAAAAAGGAAAGAGCACCACAGACCATTTGGTCAGACTAGAGACTTATATCCGTCAAGGTTTTGTTAAAAATCAACATACAGTTGGAGTATTTTTTGATTTAGAAAAGGCCTATGATACCACATGGAAGGGTGGTATCATGAAAGATCTCCATGAAATGGGCCTGAAGGGTAGATTACCCTTATTCATTGACAATTTTTTAAAGGGGAGAAAATTTAAAGTCCGCTTAGACAACACCCACTCTTCACTAAATCCACAGGAGGAGGGTGTCCCACAAGGTAGTATCCTTTCACCAACTCTATTTACCGTTAAAATAAACAGTATAATTGATGCTTTACCAGACGATATTGAAAAATCATTATATGTTGATGATCTGGCTGTTTACTGCCAGTCAAGCAATATGGCAATAATTGAGCGGCGCCTGCAAGGTTGCCTCGATAAGTTGGTGACTTGTGCGGATGAGAACGGCTTTAAATTTTCTCCCACAAAAACTTTATGTGTACATTTTTGCAAAAAAAATGGCTTACAGCCTGAGCCTAATCTCAAACTATGTGGACAACAGCTTCCTGTTGAAGAGCAGGTCAAATTTCTTGGTCTGTTTTTCGACAAGAAGCTCAGTTTTATTCCACACATCAAATATATGAAAGATAAGTGTAGGAAAGCATTACAATTACTACGAGTTATATCCAGCAAGGATTGGGGTGGTGACCGGACAACCTTACTGAGGATTTACCGGTCTCACATCAGATCCAAACTGGATTATGGTTGTATTGTTTATGGTTCAGCGAGACGATCGTACTTAGCAGTACTTGATCCAATCGCGAACCAAGGTTTGAGATTATGCTCAGGGGCATTTCGAACATCACCAATCGAAAGTCTTCAGGTGGAGACCGGTGAGCCCTCTTTAGAGACTCGCCGGTTGAAGCTGAGCCTGCAATACTATATGAAGATGAAAGCAAATCCTGAGAACCCGGCATACTCGTGTGTTGTCAACCCAGAGTACAAGAGACTGTTTAATAACAAGCCAGGGACTATACCTACTTTGGGTATAAGGCTTCAACCCCATCTGGAAGACATGGAGGTGGAACTCGACGCAATTAGCGTTGTGCGCCCACCAGAATGTCCACCCTGGCTTCTCCAACAGCCTAATATACTTTTTAACCTCTCAGATCTCAGGAAAGGAGACACCTGTCCCCTTGTCTTCCAGAGCATGTTGCTTGAGTTATTTTGTAGATTTCCGAGGCACCGGAAGGTGTATACTGACGGATCAAAGGAAGACAAGAGGACAGCTATGTCCTTTGTCTGTGATGATCATGAATTTAGCTGCCGCATTAACGATGAGGCTTCAATTTGCACAGCAGAGCTGTTAGCTATTGAAGCTGCCATCGAATACATATGGGATAGTAATGACGAGGAGTTCATGATCATCACAGACTCGCTATCTTCATTGCAGGCTCTTAAGAGTCAAAAACTAAACAACCCAATTGTTTCCAATATTTTGCATATGTGTCACTACTTGTCTGGGCACAAGGACATTATTTTTTGCTGGGTACCCAGCCATATTGGAATACAGGGTAATGAACGGGCTGATGTTTTGGCCAAGGCTGCCCTGGATAAGACAAAACAGTTTTATTATATACCATATACTGATTTCAAGTATAACATCTCGGTCTACCTTGATGACATTTTGCAAGGTGAATGGAACATCAATGTCACCAGCAAATTGTTCGAGGTACAACCAATCATTAAGCGATCTTTTACACCAATGGAACGCCGAAGAGATGATGTTGTCTTATGCAGGGCCAGAATTGGCCATGCCTATTTCACAAACGGCTATTTATTGAGAGGAGAATTGCGACCTATGTGCTGCAATACTCGTCTCACTGTAAGACATGTCCTTCTCAGTTGTGCGAAATATGCGCACATCAGAAGGAAGTATTTTGCATTTAATTCCTTATTTGAGCTATTCAGGGACACCCCTGCTGGTTTTATTATTCAGTTCCTTCGGGAATGTAACCTATATTACATGTTTTAATTATTAAACACAGACTTTTTACACAATCACTCCAATTTCATGGAGATATAGTGACTTGATAAGTCGTTCATTTTATAATAACTTCATATTTTACATTATTTATACTGATATTTTTATACTCATTAAACTGTGTTGTAGTGCAGGCGCTACAACATGTCATCAGACTCGTTACATATAGGTGCCAGGAGCATCGTCATCTTATCTTATCAAACACTTTAAACTGAATATTTTAGTACGATCATGTTTTTATTGGCTTTGTCTTTCCTTTACTACTTTAACTATACAATATGGGATATTGTAATACCTGGAATTTTCACTTAAATGGCCATACTGGCCGAAAAGTGAAGTAAAGCAGAAATTTTACTTACTTACTTGAAAAACAACAATTTATCTTTTCAAACAATGATAAACACTTTAATTTTTTATAATTGACATCGGATTTTAAATCACAGATGAATATATAATTGCGAAATATATTGAAATATATTGATAATTAACATCGGATTTAGGTCACACATTGCTTTAAAATTGTGAAATATATTGAAATAGTTTTGTGCTAATCGCGTCAATAGCGAAAGTTTGAAGGTGAAATAAGATGATAAATCTGTTACATTGACATATATTTTGCTTCAAATTATACATAATTTGTATATTGTCACCCACTTGAAGTTGTGGGTCGCAAGTTCAAGTGGTTGAAAATTTAAGCAAGATAACAGGGTTATTGGAATTGTGCACATTGGATTATATTTCAGGTTGATGTACTGTTATATTGATAAATATGGTGTAAGTGACATTTCAAGGTGATGTTAAGGCGACACAATGAGGCTGAGATCATAAAAAATCGGTAATATTATTTTGGCTTTTTAATATGACCATATGATGTAAACATGTCCATTGCAGCTCTAGTCATTGCACATGTTTACATCATATGGTCATATTGGGAAAATAAAATTACAGATTTTTTTATGCTTTTAGCCTGATTGTGTCGCTTTAACCATTTGACTACACAATTATTTAATTGGGATGTTCATCCACTTGAAGTTGTGTCTCGCTGACGCGATCCACAACAAAATGGAGGTCAACGATGTAAGTGATATTTCGAGGTGAGGTTCTGTTGTGGTGTTAACCCTTCAATCGCCAATTGGAATGTTATCCCACTGGAATTTGTGTCTCGCTGACGCGATCCACAACTTCCAGTGAGTAAAAATTATTCAGATTTGACAAAATGGAGGTCAACGAATTTGAAATCTTGCTGGTATTTTATGTGCTAATGTAAAAATAATATATAATCGGAACCAGTTCAAGGTGTGTAATATTTATAAATTACTTAAAAAATAATAATCTACAATGATATTCTGGTAATTTAATATGCTAATAAAAATATATATTGGTAATCGGGACCAGCGGTTGAAGGGTTGGTGGTGTTGTGTATACTATTACATATACTGTAAATCTGATAATATTCGCGAAGTTTTAATTTTCGCGAATTTCGCAAAGAGGATAAGTTCGCGAATTCAAGAACCTCGCGAAAATTATTATTATAATAGCGTTACAGAAGAAAAATAAAAATTCACGAATTTTCACCTTCGTGAAAAGTCTCAAAATCAGAAATTCGAGAAAACTTTAACACGCGAAAATTACCAGATCTACAGTATTACTTACAGTATTACTTAAAAAATAATAATCTAGAATGATATTCTGGTAATATTGATGTACATCAGTTTTTATTTTAGGACCATGTACTCTGTGGTACATGGTCAGGGGATCTGTTAATCCGTAACCCAGCAAACACAAAACATTCGCATAACATTTATACAATATCGGACCAACGTCGAAGACGTTGGGCCGACATTGTATAAATGTTATGCAACTGTTTTTGTTTGTTGGGAAAGCGCTGACATTTTTTTATATAAACCATGGAGAACAAAGGTTTTTTTCTCAATTTGAAATCTTCATAATTGTCTTAGCTCTTTCCGGTTCATTTGTATACCTATGTAACGAGTCTACGACAATTAAAGATATGTTCACTCTTTCAGTTGGGGAATCGACTTTAGACGTCAGAATCTGACGTCTATAGCCGTCAGATTTTGACGCCTAAAGTCGATCCCCGCGCTCTATGGGTTAAATGTGTTTTGTGAAGCAGTTTTCTAGGATGTTGTAGTGTTGATGGTGATATGTAAACCATTCTATATTTTAGAGCTGATTTCCTTTTACGAATGTTGAACACACCTTGTTATATTTTAGAGTAATGTTGTGAAAAAAGCCTCGGGCTTCGGCCTCGGACCTTTTTCACAGCTAAGATTGTAGAGCTCTTCGGGCTTTATCCTATACATAATGATGAAAACACCCGTTTATATTTTAGAATACTGTTCAGTTAATGATAATGTTTTGTGCAAAATTGTATGTACCCAGAAAGCACCAGGCTGATCACAGAGATAGAGGCAACTGCATGGGGTACAACTAAAACGGTTTTACCAGAAACATACATACAGTGGTCTATTGCTTTAGTAATGTTGGGCATATCAGTTCATATTTTTGGATGATATTCCGGTCATAATGTTGTGCACGTCAAGTAATATTTTAGGATGATCTTCTGTTAATAATGTCATACACACCATGGCTATTTATATTGATGTATTCTTTATTGCTATTAGTAGTGATTTATTGAGAGCATGCAGTCTCTGTCTCTCTGTTGACTCACATAATCATAATTTATGGATTACACACGATCGACTTGAGCATAAGAAGTCATGGAGGGTGACACTAAAATCAGCACCAACGCAAGAGCAACAGCAGCTGCTGAGAATGATCCAACAACAGCAACTGCCCCGAATGACTAACAGTGGTGATCGCCTTTACAAAGGCAAACATCAGTAACTGCTTACTTGAAAAGTAGGGGAGACCCAGGAGGATTTGGACAGTGTCAGCATATTTTCATTTTTCACTTACTGTCTTCGTGTGACAAAGCTTTATTTTTTGCCCTAAGATGTAGACTCCATAGTGAATAGAAATGAAAATATGTTGCGCTATATAAGGACACCAATAATAATAATAATAATAATAATAATAATAATAATAATAATAATAATAATAATAATAATAATAATAATAATAATAATAATAATAATAATAATAATAATAATAATAATAATAATAATAATAATAATAATAATAATAATAATAATAATAATAATAATAATAATAATAATAATAATAATAATAATAATAATAATAATAATAATAATAATAATAATAATAATAATAATAATAATAATAATGATAATGATAATAATAATAATAATAATAATAATAATAATAATAATAATAATAATAAAATCAATAACAAAAATCCTGAAAATCAACGTTTTTATTTATTGGTAAACATGTGAATAACATTTACTGCTACTCTTCCCAAACTGTGGTAGGCATTTTTAGCTCCCGCCGTCACCGTAGGTGAGCGAAGGGAGCTATGGATTCTACCTCCGTTTTTTTTTGGCCTCTTCTTTTGCCTATAACTTTGTGAGAAAATAAGCTAGGATAACAATTTTTGGTATGTGGGTTACTTCCAGGTGGCTAATGGACGGGTTAAAATATTTTTAATCTGAATTCAATACGCAAGGTTGCAGAGGAGAAAATGATGATGTGACGGCGTTGGGCCGTTGGGCCGTTGGGCCGTTGGGCCGTTGGGCCGTCCGTAAACAATTCGTTTCCGGAGCATATCTCTGAAAGTACTTGTCCGATTGTCTTCAAATTTTACACACAACACCCCTAGGGGGTCTAGTTGTGCCTTTTGGGGTATTTGAACTTTGACCTACTTCTGGTTCAGAACTATGACCTATTTAGACGTTTTGACGCGCACTTCGTTTCCGGAGCAGATCTCGAAAAGTACTGGGCCGATGACAGTCATATTGCACATACATGTTCTCTAAGGTCCCTAGTTGTGCCTTTTCAGGTTTTTGGACCTTGACCTTGAAGTTGACCCAGCACTTTGACCTAATTTATAACATCGGTAAATCCGACTGAAAGATTTTGCGGAATATCATGAAAACCGCTCAAGATAGCTACACCATTACTATAAAACAAATTGTGAGGTTTCAGGAGAGGATGCATCTTGAAAAATTTCAAGTCGATAAAATTAAAAATGGCCGCCTATCGGCCATTATTCACCTCGACAGGCCTGATATTGCGGAATATCATGAAAACCGCTCAAGATAGCTACACCATTAATATCAAATAAATTGTAAGGTTTCAGGAGAGGATGCATCCTGAAAAAATTGAAGTTGAGAAAATTCAAAATGGCCGCCTATCAGCCATTATTCACCTCAACAGGCCTGATATTGTGGAATATCATGAAAACCGCTCAAGATATCTACACCATTACTATAAAACAAATTGTAAGGCTTCAGGAGAGGATGTATTTTGAAAAAAATCATTTTGTCAAAGTTCAAAATGGCCGCCAATCAGCCATTATTCACTTTCACATGGCCGTTATTTGGTAAACCGTGCTAGATGGCTAGACCATTACTATAAAACAAAATGTGTGATTTCAGGAGAGGATGCATCTTGGAAAAATTCGACTCGATAAAATTCAAAATGGCCGCTTATCGGCCATTATTCACTTTCACATGGCCGTTATTTGGTCAACCGTGCTAGATGGCTAGACCATTACTGTAAAACGAAATGTGAGATTTCAGATGAGGATGCATCTTGAAAAAAATTGACTTGATCAAATTTAAAATGGCCGCCTTTTCGGCCATTATTCATTTTCACATGGCTGATATTTGGTAAATCGTGCTAGATGGCTAGACCATTACCTGATTACTATGAAACAAAGTGTGAGTTTTCGGAGGAGGATGCACCCTGAAAATTTTAAACTTACGAATTCAAAATGGCCGACAATCAGCATTATTTACCTCGATAGGCCTGATATCAGGTAAACCGTGCTAGATAGCTAGACCATTACTATAAAACAAAATGTGACGTTTCGAGAGAGGATGCCTTTTAAAAACTTTTGACTCAATTGAATTCAAAATGGCCGCCTATCGGCCACTATTTACTTGCACATTGCTGATATTTGGTAAACCGTGTTAGATAGCTGGACCATTACTATAAAACAAAATGTGAGATTACAAGAGAGGATGCATCTTGAAAAAAATTGACTCGATCAAATTCAAAATGGCCGCCTATCGGCCATTATTCACTTTTACATAGCCGGTTTTTAGTAACCGTACTAGATGGCTAGACCATTACTATAAAACAAAATGTGAGATTTCAGGAGAGGATGCATCTTGAAAAATTTTGACTTGATCAAATTTAAAATGGCCTCCTATCGGCCATTATTCACTTTCACATGGGCGATATTTGGTAAACCGTGCTAGATGGCTAGACCATTACTATAGAATGAAATGTGAGATTTCAGCTGAGGATGCATCTTGGAAAATTTTGACTCGATCAAATTCAAAATGGCCGCCTTTAGGCCATTATTCACTTTCACATGGCCGATATTTGGTAAACCGTGCTAGATAGCTAGACGATTACTATAGAATGAAATGTGAGATTTCAGCTGAGGATGCATCTTGAAAAATTCTGACTCGTTCAAATTCAAAATGGCCCCCTATCGGCCATTATTTACTTTCACATGCCCAATATTTTGCAAACTGTGTTAGATGTTAGTCCATTACTATAAAACAAAATTTGAGGTTTCGGGGGAGGATGCACCCTAAGTTTTTGACTAATTTATATCGAATTCAAAATGACCGTAAATCAGCTATTAGTTACCTCGATTGGCCTGATATAGGGTAAACCGTGCCAGATAGGTAGACCATTACTGGGATACTGATTAGGATCATTAATTTCAATGGAGGTTTGCAATCTCTGACAGACTGTCTAGTTCTTATCCCACTCTTAGACTGGGCTTCTTAGACCTAGTTGTCTTGCGTCTTGTTGACCTAGCCTAGGACTACATTAAAAACCCTACACAAAATTGCTTAAATCAAATTCTAATTCGTCGCGGGAGCTCCTGGACTTATGTAGTCTTGTTGCATTAATTTTGAAATCCCCCCTTTTATTTAGAGGAATCACATCAGTATCATCAGCCTGCTGTCCAAATGTACCTTGTGTCCAAATCCTTCTGGGTCTCCTCCATTACATATATGGTAAGACATAATAGTTAATTTGCATATTTTTTCCTTTGCATATATATTACTTAAATGAAGAATATAATGATTAGTACATGATAAGTACAGTGATACTTGCAAGATAAATATAATAATGGGTACAGTCTTGATGATTTGGACCGGTGATTTGTCCAAATCCTTCCAAATTGTCCAATTCACCCTGACTTTTCTGTCCAAATGCGCCCATCAACACAAAATATTATAAACCCAATTCTCGGACATGTGCTAAAAAGTGAATTACACAAAGTGAGTAAAACAACCAGCCCTAGTATTGAAATATTTGAGGTCCAAGACTAGTCATTAAAAAATAAAAAGACATTGAATTTACATCTGAAAAGTTACTTCGACTATTCAAAATCAAACAAAATGTGAACAAACATTTCAGATTGAACCAAAGCGTCCACTGAGCTGGTTCTGATCAAAGGCTTCCCTAAAGGCATTTCCTGGGGGTGGTGACTCATTGTACACTGCTTTGGTGTACAATGATTTGGTGTACACTGATTTGGTGTACACTGATGTGGTGTACACTGATGTGGTGTACACTGATTGTGTGTACAGTGATTTATTCACAGCCTACAGTCTGTGCTGATAATCCTTATATAGATAGCACAGAATCGACTTTCCAGCAAAAATGAATCACCCAATGTTGGTTCAATATTGGGCCAGCGTCGTAGACGGTGGACCAACATTGATCCGGTATTGAGTAATTGTCAAATGTTTGCTGTTATATTCTGTGAAACTCGACAGCCTTGACCTGTAATGTTTTCACCTAGCCATCTAATACAATGAAGTATGGAGGAGGGGGACTTATATAACATTGTTATCACCAAGTGGGCATTCAAAAGGGTTCCTGGTGACGTCACTGCGTTTCACGTAATTCCTAGAATCGTAGAGGGTGGCACTAAAATCAGCACCGACGCAGGAGCAGCCGCAATGAACTGCAAAGATGAGCAGTAGTAAACCTTAAGTTGAAAAGTAAGCAGTTACTGCTGTTTGACTTTGTATGGCAGCTGTAGACAAAAAGCAGTAACTGACGAGCCGCCCTCTTAAATAATTTATAAGATATCAATGTCAGCTCAGACGACAGAGCTCAGATTTCACAAGTGCGACAATCGACATCAGAGTTGAAGGAGAGTCGAAGTCAAGGCGTCGACCGGGGGCTAGGCTGGAAAACCTAAAAATAAAAAACATGCATCTTTTTTTTAATTTTCTGAAAGTCAAAATCGATGCTGATTTTTTGCGGCTACATGAATTCCAGGGAGAATGACATGCAACAGAAAATGCCTTCGAGCCGATCTTTGTTTTTTGTTAGGAGAACATAAAGTTTGATGGTGTCAGAAGACCGGAGCATTTTAAGGTAGATAAGGGGGCTACCATTCAATTCTCAGGGGGGATTTTTTTTCATCCAGTTCAACCCGGCTCAGATATCGCACTGAAAATTTTGAATTTTATTACATGTTTAGGCCTATACGGGACAGTTCTTGAAGTAAATTATTTATTTCACGCCCAAAGTTATCTATGTCAAAAATATTCAGCACCGCCCCCCCGCCCCTCCCCGTGGAAAATGATTGGTGGGCCCCTGAGCTAAAGCGTTGGACTCTATTTGACCATTATGGACACGCTGTATTTTTAGCTCCCGCCGTCACCGTAGGTGGGCGAAGGGAGCTATGGATTCTACCTCCGTTTTTTTTTGGCCTCTTCTTTTGCCTATAACTTTGTGAGAAAATAAGCTAGGATAACAATTTTTGGTATGTGGGTTACTTCCAGGTGGCTAATGGACGGGTTAAAATATTTTTAATCTGAATTCAATACGCAAGGTTGCAGAGGAGAAAATGATGATGTGACGGCGTTGGGCCGTTGGGCCGTTGGGCCGTTGGGCCGTTGGGCCGTTGGGCCGTCCGTAAACAATTCGTTTCCGGAGCATATCTCTGAAAGTACTTGTCCGATTGTCTTCAAATTTTACACACAACACCCCTAGGGGGTCTAGTTGTGCCTTTTGGGGTATTTGAACTTTGACCTACTTCTGGTTCAGAACTATGACCTATTTAGACGTTTTGACGCGCACTTCGTTTCCGGAGCAGATCTCGAAAAGTACTGGGCCGATGACAGTCATATTGCACATACATGTTCTCTAAGGTCCCTAGTTGTGCCTTTTCAGGTTTTTGGACCTTGACCTTGAAGTTGACCCAGCACTTTGACCTAATTTATAACATCGGTAAATCCGACTGAAAGATTTTGCGGAATATCATGAAAACCGCTCAAGATAGCTACACCATTACTATAAAACAAATTGTGAGGTTTCAGGAGAGGATGCATCTTGAAAAATTTCAAGTCGATAAAATTAAAAATGGCCGCCTATCGGCCATTATTCACCTTGACAGGCCTGATATTGCGGAATATCATGAAAACCGCTCAAGATAGCTACACCATTAATATCAAATAAATTGTAAGGTTTCAGGAGAGGATGCATCCTGAAAAATTTGAAGTTGATAAAATTCAAAATGGCCGCCTATCAGCCATTATTCACCTCGACAGGCCTGATATTGTGGAATATCATGAAAACCGCTCAAGATATCTACACTATTACTATAAAACAAATTGTAAGGCTTCAGGAGAGGATGTATTTTGAAAAAAATCATTTTGTCAAAGTTCAAAATGGCCGCCAATCGGCCATTATTCACTTTCACATGGCCGTTATTTGGTAAACCGTGCTAGATGGCTAGACCATTACTATAAAACAAAATGTGTGATTTCAGGAGAGGATGCATCTTGAAAAAATTCGACTTGATAAAATTCAAAATGGCCGCTTATCGGCCATTATTCATTTTCACATGGCCGTTATTTGGTAAACCGTGCTAGATGGCTAGACCATTACTATAAAACAAAATGTGTGATTTCAGGAGAGGATGCATCTTGAAAAAATTCGACTCGATAAAATTCAAAATGGCCGCTTATCGGACATTATTTACTTTCACATGGCCGTTATTTGGTAAACCGTGCTAGATGGCTAGACCATTACTATAAAACAAAATGTGTGATTTCAGGAGAGGATGCATCTTGAAAAAATTAGACTCGATAAAATTCAAAATGGCCGCTTATCGGCCATTATTCACTTTCACATGGCCGTTATTTGGTCAACCGTGCTAGATGGCTAGACCATTACTGTAAAACGAAATGTGAGATTTCAGATGAGGATGCATCTTGAAAAAAATTGACTTGATCAAATTTAAAATGGCCGCCTTTTCGGCCATTATTCATTTTCACATGGCTGATATTTGGTAAACCGTGCTAGATGGCTAGACCATTACCTGATTACTATAAAACAAAGTGTGAGTTTTCGGGGGAGGATGCACCCTGAAAATTTTGAACTTACGAATTCAAAATGGCCGACAATCAGCATTATTTACCTCGATAGGCCTGATATCAGGTAAACCGTGCTAGATAGCTAGACCAATACTATAAAACAAAATGTGACGTTTCGAGAGAGGATGCCTTTTAAAAACTTTCGACTCAATCGAATTCAAAATGGCCGCCTATCGGCCACTATTTACTTTCACATTGCTGATATTTGGTAAACCGTGCTAGATAGCTGGACCATTACTATAAAACAAAATGTGAGATTACAAGAGAGGATGCATCTTGAAAAAAATTGACTCGATCAAATTCAAAATGGCCGCCTATCGGCCATTATTCACTTTCACATAGCCGGTTTTTGGTAACCGTACTAGATGGCTAGACCATTGCTATAAAACAAAATGTGAGATTTCAGGAGAGGATGCATCTTGAAAAATTTTGACTTGATCAAATTCAAAATGGCCTCCTATCGGCCATTATTCACTTTCACATGGGCGATATTTGGTAAACTGTGCTAGATGGCTAGACCATTACTATAGAATGAAATGTGAGATTTCAGCTGAGGATGCATCTTGGAAAATTTTGACTTGATCAAATTCAAAATGGCCGCCTTTAGGCCATTATTCACTTTCACATGGCCGATATTTGGTAAACCGTGCTAGATAGCTAGACGTTTACTATAGAATGAAATGTGAGATTTCAGCTGAGGATGCATCTTGAAAAATTCTGACTCGATCAAATTCAAAATGGCCACCTATCGGCCATTATTTACTTTCACATGCCCAATATTTTGCAAACTGTGTTAGATGTTAGTCCATTACTATAAAACAAAATTTGAGGTTTCGGGGGAGGATGCACCCTAAGTTTTTAACTAATTTATATTTATTATTGTGCATTTTATTACTATTTAATATGTTTTATTTGATTTGCATGTTAATCATTTATAATCTATTGCGAGACGTTTTATCGTTTTTAATAGGTTTGTCTCGTGTCTTGATGGCAGCGGCCATCTTGTTTGTTTACGTCTTTTGCCATTAAGTCTGGTGTCTACCTCACTTTCGAGTCAAATTATAATACTTTCTTCCCTCTGATCATATATACCTATGATGCTATAATGATCATCGGGAACTAAGCTAAAATTACATATGTTTTATCACCGCTTACTTTTAGGCGTTATTAGTGTATTTTGCGTGACTTTGTAAGAATATAATGTAAAAGTACAAGTCCCGCGAGATCCCGTTTTATCTCGTTTGTTTATATGCAGCTATTATTACTATTACTGATTTAATGTTTTGTTCAATATTACGATTAGGTACAGTATTATTATAGGAAGGTGACTGGAAAGTGTATGGTAATTATATAACGTTATTTGGGCTAAAAGGGAGCTTTAGCGTGACGTCATTCAGCTCACTTCCGGTCCGGTCCTATAAATAAGAGGCTCTTTCTGCCCCAGACCACTCCTGGTCCCAACTGGCTCCCAGCTCACTCCTGGTCTCAACCGTCTCCCAGTTCACTCCTAGTCTTACAACAGCCTTTCTACAGCCTTACATCCAGCCTCTATTCAGAGCCCATTAAGCGAAGTTTACAAGCCCCTGCCCTGTGCAGACTGACCCACAGAGAAAGCAACAGAGAGAAGTAGGTCACAGCCATAGTCTATAGCCATATAAAGGTCCCACGTTTTAATGTGATGATTGAAAGTAGGTCATGCCGTGTCCTGACCTGCTGACCTAGTATTCCTAATCTGCCACGGGTTTTCCTGATATATATAGTGTGTGTGATAGGTCACTGTGGTAGTGCTTAAAAATAGGAATTAGGTCAACAGTGTAGCAGAGGTTCTCGACCCCTCATTATCTAGTATTCCAATATATATGGTGTGTGTGAGAGGATACATTTAATGCAGGGTGACCTGGATTAGTAAATTATAACATAGGGGAGTGTCTTAGACTGACCTACATTCTTGTCCACATATCAGAAGGGAATGACCCAGATTAAATCTAGTTTAAAGCATTGATAGGTCAATGCTAGTAATCATACAAACCAGTGATGTTTACAAACCAGTGATGTTTACAAGCCAGTGATGTCTTACAAGCCAGTGATGTCTTACAAGCCAGTGATGTTTACAAGCCAGTGATGTCTTACAAGCCAGTGATGTCTTACAAGCCAGTGATGTTTACAAGCCAGTGATGTCTTACAAGCCAGTGATGTCAACAGATTTAGTTCATAATATATTTTACACTGCAGCTTAGTTACTTAATTCACATACACCTCCCAGATAGGTCCCAGAACTAGGGTTGGGAAATAACATAGTTGAGGATTATATATTGTCCCGTGTATTATTTCAAGTATTATTTTATATATAGTATTTCTAGTGAAATACTATATATGCTGTTAGTGCAGTACAGCACTAGCACAAGGCTATTGCTATTATAGCTGATTGTCCATTTGGAAATATCTAAATGGTGTGTGTCTGACACTTGACATACAAGTGCCAGATAAGAGTATATATATTATACAGATATATTTTTATTGTCAAGATCTACCTATTGGTAGATAGTGATAACCTGATAGAGAGAGAGAGATTATAACCTGATAACCTGTACATTATACTTACTGTCTTTGTAAATAAATATATGTGCCTATGTTAAACTTGTGTCCATAAACCTTTATACTGATAGCTTTATCAGCGATTGATTTTGGATTAGATTGGACAAATCTTTCGTTAAGATTTGAGTATTTAAATTAAGCGTTGGATTAAATATTAGATAGAATATTTCTTTCTTTGAAAATCCCGCGGTTATTATACTGGATGGCAGGAAGCTAAGATTAATTATTTATTTAATTATTCTTTGCTCCAAGCTCATCAGTCAGATTCCCATCTGCCTGTTGAGTGTTATCCTATTTGATATCTTATGGTACCTGGTGTCAGAAACTGATTATTTAAGGAAAGTGAGATATCCTGACATGTTCTTTTTGTGTTAAATTAAATAGCGCTAAAAGATAATATCTCACACGTCGTAAGTGAGGATTTTACAAAACCCGCTCGGAATCCCGCGACAGTATGTTCAAAATTCTAAATGAGTTAGTTGAAATTCCTATCAATGACCGTTTAATCCCAGCAGATAGAAGAACACGTGGTGGGCACAATCAGGCTTATAAACACATCAGAGCTAACACCACACTGGGACAAAATTCTTTTTGGCATCGAACTATCCCTGATTGGAATTCTCTTCCGGCAGCTGCCACAGAATCGAAAACTGTGGCAGCATTCAAGAGTCAGCTGGTCGACTAGATCTGCCAGCCTCTTTCCCCCCCTCCAGCCTGATACTCCACAATGGAGGACTGCTGGAGTATTATTTCAAAGTTCAAAGAGTCTACCTCACTCAACTTGGCCTTTCCCGGTGTTGACGTCTGGTTCATCTCCCCAGGCCGGTTCATCCCCCCTGGCCTTCTGCGCAAGCGCGCACATGCGCAGAGTAGGGGGGATGGACTGGCCGCTGTTTGATAACGTCTGGTTCATCCCCCGGGCCCTTTCATCCGCCCTGGGTTTCTGAGCATGCGCGCACATGCGCAAGGAGCCAGGGGGGGGGGGGGATGAACGGGCAGCTGTCAGGCTGTGGGTTAACATATTATCAGGTTAACTTCTGCTTCATCCCCAGTGGCCAATTCATCCCCCCCTCAAAAAAAAATCAGGCTTGTATCTAATTATCTACTAGACTCTATCTAGCAGAAACAAGATTGTTTAGTTCATTGTAAATACAATCATTCATGTCATTAGCCTACATCAGATAACGTTATCGGCCCTACCATGCATAACTTAAGGCCACCTGGTGAACACTTTCTCCAACACAGATTTTCACGTCTCCACCACGTGACAAGTCGTCAAGTGACAGGCGCCATTTTTTTGGAGACATGGAAATGTCGGGAAACATTTGGCCATTTTCTGTGAAATCATGCTACATACGATATATTTCACTGAGCCTAGTTTTTTGGCTAGTAGGCCTATATCATGTATTATAATATAGCCTATATTCTATAACGAACGTTAGGCCTAATTAGACCTGACCGCATCTTCGTCTGTCATGTCCCATGTCGTCCCATGTCCGGAAGCCTAAATTTGTCATCGATCTTCCCATGTGGCTATTGCGAAGACCCGGTCACATGGGAGCAGCGTGGAATTTGCTGTGATAGTTGTGATGTGTGGTTTCACAAAGATTGTGTCGACATGGGATCTTTCACCTTCCTGGCATATTCCACAACAAACGTCTCGTGGATATGCTGTCGATGCAATCATCCAAATTTTGATCGAAATTTATTCCATTCGTTTGAAATTGAAACCACTAATAATTTTGACAATCTAAATTTTAGTGGCTCTGAGAACGTCAATTCACCGAATTCAGATTTCGCTCCCACACAGCACAGTAGTCCAATTCCCCCCTTTAGGCCTAAAAACCGTCAAAGAAACTGGCGTACTTTATTGATAAATTGCAGAAGCCTGAAGGGGAAAGTAGCAAATTTTTTAGCATCTTTAAATTACTACCAACCTGATTGCATCCTTGGCACTGAATCTTGGCTTGACAAGGATACCACTACCAGTGAAATTTTCCCTCCTGAATACCAAGTTTTGCGTAAAGATCGAAATTCGAAAGCCCGAGGAGGAGGAGTCTTTATTGCTGTCAAAAAACATTATGACATGACCCTCCTCCCTGATTTAGAAACCAACTGTGAAATTTTATGGGCTAAAGTTCAGATATCGGCATCAAAATTCTTAACCCTCGGGTGTTTTTATAGACCTCCTGACTCCAAAATTAGTACTTCAGAAGAACTTGCGAAATCTTTAGACCTCATGCCAAAAAATTCAAATCAGACCATTGTCCTGGGAGGTGATTTCAACCTGCCTGGTATTGACTGGGACAATGGAGTAGTAAATCCTAAAGCAGCAAACAAATCACAATGCGAGCTGCTTTTGTCAAGCCTAGATACGCAGGCCTTGGCCCAAATTCACAAAGAACCAACTAGAGAAGAAAATATTTTGGACCTCCTGATCACAAATAAACCCGGTTTGATAAAATCTTCTCATAGCGTACCTGGAATCTCGGACCACTGTGCTGTTGTGACCGAACTGGATATTGACCCACCCTACCGTCGTACAAAACCCCGCCCAGTGCGTCAGTTCAAAAAGGCTAATTGGGAAGCTATCAGGCAACAAATTAGGAGCTGCTGGACCTCCTTCTCAGAAAACAGTCCCAGCTGTTCTGTTAATGAAAATTGGTTGAAACTCAAATCCATCCTAAACCAATGCCTGGACAAATTTATACCAACCAAAATGACTTCCCCTCGGGAAAATCTACCTTGGCTATCCAAATCACTCCTTGCATCTATTCGGAAAAAAGCATCTTTATATAGCAAAGCCAAGCGTACGAATAAAGCTGACCTTTGGGCAAAATATAAATTATGTAAACGGCAGACCCAGCGTGCCATCAGGTCTGCCAGGTGGTCTTTTTTGAAAAACAAACTTTCTGAATCTTTAGAACAAAAAAATTCAAAACCACTCTGGCGTTATATTAAATCTAAACGTCAGGATGGAAATGGTGTCTCTCCCTTGAAGGAAAACGGCCAGCTGCATTCAGATAGCAGACGTAAGGCCGAAATACTAAACAACCAATTTTGCTCAGTTTTTACCTCTGAAGACACCAAGAATATACCTAAATTACCAGGACCACCGAATACTGAAATGCCTAAATTCAAAATTACCGTTCAAGGCGTAACTAAATTACTTGAGGGTTTAAACGGCGGAAAGGCATCCGGACCGGACGAGCTCCCGAACTTGATTCTGAAGAATGCTGCCAACGAAATATCTCCCTTTCTTAAAATTATTTTCGACCAATCTCTACAGACGGGCAAATTACCAGATGACTGGGTAGAGGCTAATGTTGCCCCTGTCTTCAAAAAAGGGGATCGGCACTCTCCGGCAAACTACAGGCCGATATCCCTCACATGTGTTTGTGCCAAATTACTCGAACACATCATTTGTAAACAAATCATGTCCCATTTTTCGGAAAACAAAATTTTAACACCCGTACAGCATGGCTTTCGATCAAAACACTCATGCGAAAGCCAGCTTTTGATTACAACTGATGAATTTATTCAAAATTTTGAAAGCAAGACACAAACAGATGTTGTTGTCTTGGATTTTAGTAAGGCCTTTGATGTTGTCCCCCACCAACGCCTCTTGCACAAACTTGACCACTATGGAATTCGGGGAACAACTCTTAATTGGATTCAAAATTTTTTGACCAATAGAACCCAGAAAGTAGTAGTTGATGGCAGCTCTTCAGAATCAGCTCGCGTGAGGTCCGGGGTGCCCCAGGGTACTGTTCTCGGACCCCTACTCTTTTTGACCTATATTAATGACCTCCCTTCCACGGTCTCCTCGCAGGTTCGCCTCTTTGCAGATGACTGCCTCCTGTATCGCCCGATAAAATGTCGAGCAGATCAGGAGCAGCTGCAGAGAGACCTATCTGCGTTACAGGACTGGGCAGATCGATGGGGGATGTGTTTCAACCCCTCGAAATGCTCGGTCCTGAGGGTGTCCAGGTCGAAATCAAAAAACCTGGAATTTGAGTACACCCTTAAAGGCGAAACACTAATGAACGTTTCATCAACACCATATCTTGGTGTTTGCCTTAGCGAGACCCTGGAATGGGAGGCCCACATTAACAGAATTACAAGTAAAGCAAATTCCACTCTGGGCTTCCTTCGGAGGAACCTGAAGGCATGTCCCCCTAAACTAAGGGAGACTGCCTATTTCTCCCTGGTCAGATCATCCTTAGAATACTCTTCAGCAGTTTGGGACCCCTTTAGACAAAAAGATATTGATAAATTAGAAAAAATTCAAAGATCAGCAGCAAGATTTGTCACCCAAAATTATAGACAAACAGCCAGTGTGACATCTCTCCTTCAGAACCTGGGCTGGACTGACTTGAAAACAAGACGTAAAAATTCTAGACTTGTAAGCATGTTCAAAATTTTAAATGAGCTAGTCGAAATTCCTATCAATGACCGTTTAATCCCAGCGGACAGAAGAACACGTGGTGGGCACAATCAGGCCTATAAACATCTTAGAGCTAACACCACACTGGGACAAAATTCTTTTTGGCATCGAACTATCCCTGATTGGAATTCTCTTCCGGCAGCTGCCATAGAATCAAAAACTGTGGCAGCGTTCAAGAGTCAGCTGGTTGACTAAGTCTACCAGCCCTTTCCCCCCTCCAGCCTGATACTCCACATAGGAGGTGCTGCTGGAGTAAAAAATTTCAAAGATTCAAAGATGTTGTAAGTTGGTAAGACTAAGACTATTTTTTTATACTATAGTAAGAGTGGAGACGTGTCGTACGGTACTCTGGACTGTAGGCTCGTAGCTCCGACAGTGTCCGAATTTCGCAGACCTCGGCTGCTATTGCTAAAATAGGCCATTTTAAACACCACAATTTAAAAACTCTTGATTTTTTTTCTCCAGGAGAAATACCCCCAGACCTCCCACCCCTTTTGGACCCCCCCTCTTAAACATTCCTGGCGGAAACCCTGCAAATCTTCACTGACTTCAGTATTTTTTGCGTAATAAGCAGATTGTGAAATGTTGCTTTTGCGTATAGAATGGACATGTGATCCTAAATTGATCTTACTTGCCCAGAATGCAATGGGTCACGGATGGGACTATTAAAATACTAACAGCGCCACCGGTAAAAAATTCGAAAAATTATTTTTTATATTTTAAAAGTTACACCATTTGCCATGTAATAAAAATCTAGAATTAGTTTAAGGGGTGTTAGGGTTTGAATACAAAATGCCCTTTGCGAAATTTGAAGGAGAAATCCCCAAAAAACATTCGATCCTGGTTGATCATTTTTAATTTGACTGCGAGTATAGTAGTCTACCTTAGCTTAGCATGCTTACATGGCTTAGCCTTAGGGCTTAGGCCACAACTAACTGGTAGCGCATGTTTCTTGTTGATTTCTCTGTCGATTATCAACCGATTTTCTAGTCCCATCCGTGACCCATTGCATTCTGGGCAGGCCAGAGCAAATTAGGGTCACATGCCCATCTATACTTAAAAGCAACATTTCACGATCTGCTCATTACACAAAAAATATGCAAGATTTGTCAATGAAACGAAGGCATTTATTTTCTGTGCATCCAAGCAACTTATTTTTTTACTTCAAAAGATTTTTACTGTCAAAACAGCATCGTAATCGCTGTTTGTTTTTGACCAGTGCTGAGATTTGCGCGCTGGTGCCTTTGATCAGTATGTGAAAAATGCAAGTCACGATATAAAAATGTTGACTTCCGTTATGGTTGGATAGCTAGAAAATAGGGTTTACAAAATTTTATGAAAATCGGTTGAGAATTGACTGACTGGATACCGAACAGCTAACTTTCATTTTGGACCATCCCCCACCGTCGGACAGAGTGTAGATGTTGGGCCAGCGTCGTAGACGGTGGACCAACACTGGAAGGAGTATCTAAATTTTTTGTCTCCTGTGTACTAAGCATTCTGGCTAAAGTCGATCCCCGCGCTGTAAGGGTTAAAACATGTGCATACTTCTGCTCAAGCTTTTTAGCTCCCGCCGTCACCGTAGGTGAGCGAAGGGAGCTATGGATTCTACCTCCGTTTTTTTTGGCCTCTTCTTTTGCCTATAACTTTGTGAGAAAATAAGCTAGGATAACAATTTTTGGTATGTGGGTTACTTTCAGGGGGCTAATGGACGGGTTAAAATATTTTTAATCTGAATTCAATACGCAAGGTTGCAGAGGAGAAAATGATGATGTGACGGCGTTGGGCCGTTGGGCCGTTGGGCCGTCCGTAAACAATTCGTTTCCGGAGCATATCTCTGAAAGTACTTGTCCGATTGTCTTCAAATTTTACACACAACACCCCTAGGGGGTCTAGTTGTGCCTTTTGGGGTATTTGAACTTTGACCTACTTCTGGTTCAGAACTATGACCTATTTAGACGTTTTGACGCGCACTTCGTTTCCGGAGCAGATCTCGAAAAGTACTGGGCCGATGACAGTCATATTGCACATACATGTTCTCTAAGGTCCCTAGTTGTGCCTTTTCAGGTTTTTAGACCTTGACCTTGAAGTTGACCCAGCACTTTGACCTAATTTATAACATCGGTAAATCCGACTGAAAGATTTTGCGGAATATCATGAAAACCGCTCAAGATAGCTACACCATTACTATAAAACAAATTGTGAGGTTTCAGGAGAGGATGCATCTTGAAAAATTTCAAGTCGATAAAATTAAAAATGGCCGCCTATCGGCCATTATTCACCTCGACAGGCCTGATATTGCGGAATATCATGAAAACCGCTCAAGATAGCTACACCATTAATATCAAATAAATTGTAAGGTTTCAGGAGAGGATGCATCCTGAAAAATTTGAAGTTGATAAAATTCAAAATGGCCGCCTATCAGCCATTATTCACCTCGACAGGCCTGATATTGTGGAATATCATGAAAACCGCTCAAGATATCTACACCATTACTATAAAACAAATTGTAAGGCTTCAGGAGAGGATGTATTTTGAAAAAAATCATTTTGTCAAAGTTCAAAATGGCCGCCAATCGGCTATTATTCACTTTCAAATGGCCGTTATTTGGTAAACCGTGCTAGATGGCTAGACCATTACTATAAAACAAAATGTGTGATTTCAGGAGAGGATGCATCTTGAAAAAATTTGACTCGATAAAATTCAAAATGGCCGCTTATCGGCCATTATTCACTTTCACATGGCCGTTATTTGGTCAACCGTGCTAGATGGCTAGACCATTACTATAAAACAAAATGTGTGATTTCAGGAGAGGATGCATCTTGAAAAAATTTGACCTCGATAAAATTCAAAATGGCCGCTTATCGGCCATTATTCACTTTCACATGGCCGTTATTTGGTAAACCGTGCTAGATGGCTAGACCATTACTATAAAACAAAATGTGTGGTTTCAGGAGAGGATGCATCTTGAAAAAATTAGACTCGATAAAATTCAAAATGGCCGCTTATCGGCCATTATTCACTTTCACATGACCATTATTTGGTCAACCGTGCTAGATGGCTAGACCATTACTGTAAAACGAAATGTGAGATTTCAGATGAGGATGCATCTCGAAAAAAATTGACTTGATCAAATTTAAAATGGCCGCCTTTTCGGCCATTATTCATTTTCACATGGCTGATATTTGGTAAACCGTGCTAGATGGCTAGACCATTACCTGATTACTATAAAACAAAGTGTGAGTTTTCGGGGGAGGATGCACCCTGAAAATTTTTAATTTACGAATTCAAAATGGCCGACAATCAGCATTATTTACCTCGATAGGCCTGATATCAGGTAAACCGTGCTAGATAGCTAGACCATTACTATAAAACAAAATGTGACGTTTAGAGAGAGGATGCCTTTAAAAAACTTTCGACTCAATCGAATTCAAAATGGCCGCCTATCGGCCACTATTTACTTTCACATTGCTGAGATTTGGTAAACCGTGTTAGATAGCTGGACCATTACTATAAAACAAAATGTGAGATTACAAGAGAGGATGCATCTTGAAAAAAATTGACTCGATCAAATTCAAAATGGCCGCCTATCGGCCATTATTTACTTTCACATAGCCGGTTTTTAGTAACCGTACTAGATGGCTAGACCATTACTATAAAACAAAAAGTGAGATTTCAGGAGAGGATGCATCTTGAAAAATTTTGACTTGATCAAATTCAAAATGGCCTCCTATCGGCCATTATTCACTTTCACATGGGCGATATTTGGTAAACCGTGCTAGATGGCTAGACCATTACTATAGAATGAAATGTGAGATTTCAGCTGAGGATGCATCTTGGAAAATTTTGACTTGATCAAATTCAAAATGGCCCTCTATCGGATATTATTTACTTTCACATGCCCAATATTTTGCAAACTGTGTTAGATGTTAGTCCATTACTATAAAACAAAATTTGAGGTTTCAGGGGAGGATGCACCCTAAGTTTTTAACTAATTTATATCGAATTCAAAATGACCGTAAATCAGCTATTAGTTAACTCGATTGGCCTGATATCGGGTAAACCATGCCAGATAGGTAGACCATTACTGGGATACTGATTAGGATCATTAATTTCAATGGAGGTTTGCAATCTCTGACAGACTGTCTAGTTCTTATCTTACTCTTAGACTGGGCTTCTTAGACCTAGTTGTCTTGCGTCTTGATTTTTGACCTAGACTAGGACTACATTAATAACCCTATACAAAATTGCTTAAATCGAATTCTAATTCGGAGCGGGAGCTCCTGGACTTATGTAGTCTTGTTTTTAAATTGTTTTCCTGGGATTTTATGTAGTAGTGAATTACAATAGTCCAGTTTACCAGTCACTTATGCAGTAACGACCCCCCCCCCCCCCCTTTATTTCTGGATAAGTCATTATGACAACAACAACATCAGCAGCAGCAACAGCAGCAGCAGTGAGTGTTATAGAAGCTTATGGAGTGATTGCGTTTTTTGTGATGTGCAGTGCATGTGTGAGTAAGCGGGTCGGCCTGTGCTAAACTCCCTTTAAAGCTGCCTGCTTGGAAAGTCAGAGATCGGGGGCTTGAATCTCATTCTGGCCTACAAGTTTCAAAGAAAGAAAACGTTTCTTCCCCGCTCACTCGTAAAGAATCAATATTGTGGGGAGCCTCCGTGACCGAGATGTAGCGTACACAAATTTCAGTTCTAGTCTATGGACATGTTTACATCATATGGTCGTATTATTAAGCTAAAATAAAATCACCGATTTTTTGATGATTTTAGACCTGGGCATGTCCCTTTAAAGCTGCCTGCTTGGAAAGTCAGAGATCGCGGGCTCGAATCTCACTTTGGCCTACAAGTTTCAAAAAAAAAAAAGTTTCTTCCTCGCTCACTCGTAAAAAATCAATATTGTGGTGAGCCTCCGTGACCGAGAGGTAGCGTGCTCGGTCTCAGACCGCCAGGGTTCGAATTTCGAATCCTGTGTCTGGAGGACAGTGCCATCTCATTCATCTCACCATTATCATGAGGTTCTCCTAGCACAGTTCAGTCTATATGTGCAGAAAGGTGACCTAACCCCCCCCCCCCTCCCCATTCATTTCATTTCATTTAGCACAATACAACCCAGCAAACACGACACATCGATCCAAATTGGACCAACGTCGTAGACGGTGGGCCAACATTGGTCCAACATTGGATCGATGTGTTGTGTTTGCTGGGAAGAAGTTAAATCATGCTGGTTTAATGTTGCCCCACCGTCTGCGACGCTGGCCCAGCATTAAACCAGCATTGTTTAACCTTTTCACTACCATACATGACGGAAATTTCCGTCGTCATTCGTCAATGAACGTAACCATAAAATGACACAAATTTTCGTCAAATATATACTACATTTATGTATTTTTCGTCATTTGAAGCTGGGAATTGCGTTAGCAATTCCAGCTTTAAATGACGAAAAATAGAACTCCTACACCAGTATATCTGGATCCTGGCATGCACTCCGGCCTGGAAGTCAAAGGGTTAACCTTTTTAATTTTGAGAAGATGTGAGTGAATATTTCTTTGCGTCGCTTTCTGAAGATTGTGGCAATATCGCGACAGAAGGAAGCCCGAAGTCAAGACTGCCCTACTCTTATCGAATGACTTCAAGGGTTCTTTATAGTGCACAGTACCATAGACAACACTGCACACTCTCGGCCTTTGGTCATTTCATCAATTGACTACAATGTTTTTATCGTATTACAATGTCACTTAAAAGACCATTTGTGCCGAAAAGGGACATAAAGCAATGATTTACTACTACTACTACTCGGCCTTTGGACAGTTTTGGGCACTGCATATGCACAACCTTGATCACAAACATTCGACCGGGGCGGGACTCGAATCCAGTACCTGTGTGTTTCTAGCCACAAGCGAAACAAATAAACCATCGGGGCCCATTCATCAGACCCACCATCTGAATGTTGTTTTAAGCGACCTAGCAGGACTCAGCAATTACTATAACATAAGGGGGGAGGGCCGTGGAATTTTCAGGACAAACTTGTACAATGGTTCATTTTGTCACAATATTGGCGAATGCCCACAACTGCCCCCCTGGGTTTTGCCCCAGGCTATGGCCCTTCAGTACAGAACATATTCTCAATGCACTATGCCAGGACAGACTACGAGGCTGTGGGGGGCCGGCCGTTTGAGCAAACATGAGCCACCGAAACAATTTGTTTTGATGGTGGGGCATCGTCAACGTCTCTTGTTTGATGGG